>OX465288.1:43785261-44385261 GCA_949987695.1 Merzomyia westermanni | reverse complement strand
CTTTGACTAAAACAGGCATTAAAATGAATAAACTTTTTGGTTTCAATGGAAGTATGACATGAACATTTGCATACTAAATAGAAGTACGAACTTTAGGGCGCACCAGATAAAGAAAGGGCTGTCATGAAGTGACTGTCTGATACTTGCATACATTACTTACATTCTGGGATATATCGAACTTAAGGCCAATACATATCAGCATGCTTCTTTACTGGGGAACTAGTAAACTCGGCGACGCTAATTACATTGCTTTTGAAGCACTCATTATCACCTTGTGTTTGATACCCATATTGTACTAACACATTTTGGGTCACGTTGGTCTCTATATTGGTCGATATATCCAAAACTGGTAGTGTTATAGTAATAGAAGATAACTTAAATTTTAAATTAGACGTCTAATAATGCAACGGTCAAAATTATATTCAGGCCCATTCATAAACAAACAGACATACAGACAGACAAGCAAAAAAATTCTAAAAATTATTGACTCGCCTTCTCTTGGCTTAATAACGATTCCTCCCATCCATTTGTTTTGAATAACTGCCATGTGCAGGCATCGACCTGTTACAATGTCCGTGTTCAAACAGAGAAACTCGGAGTTGCTTTTATCGGCAATTCTCTTTTGGTGTTGCTCAAGTGTTTCCGATGTTGTTCAAACACGGAAAGGAATTGCTTTGGTTGATTATGTTTTGTACTGACATTCTCTCAATATATACATATGTACTAAGAAATTTTTTACTGCGTTGTACGAATATTTTGAATGAAAAAATATGTTTTAGCTCAAATTAATATAATTGTATTATTTTCTTGGAAATAAACCTTGAAAATCTGTTGATACAATTACTTTTATGTCGTTTATTAATATGTGTGCATGCGAATGTAAAAATAGGTATGAAGGAAAATGTCAAAATTGAACTGCGCCCAACATAACATAATTGAGACGAACGGCAACACAAAGCGTGTTTCGCGAGCACAAGCAACTCGGTACCCGTCCCCTTCCATCGTCGCTCTCTCTCCCACAAAAAGCAAAACCGCAAATAATTGACGTCAATTTGTATCTGTGTTTGAACACGGACAATGCGAGCATGTGCCACATGCTATAAACACTCGAACTCAAAGCACTGGCATGACTAATTTTCTCCCTTATGGAGAGAGAAAGAGAGAGAGAGAGGATGAGTAGGAAAGGAGTTAGTAAATGCCCAATGCTCACTAAAGCTGCCTGGCGCCACGCAAGCATATGCTGCTGGTAGCCATAGCAACGGGTGGTTGTGTGCGTAATCGGCGCGAACGACGGGTAGTCGTGCTCACACGTACTTGTTGTCGGCTTTCGTTGATGCTACCAGCAGCATATGTTTGCGTGTCGCCAGGCAGCTTTAGTGAGCATTGGGCATTTACTAACTCCTTTCCTACTCATCCTCTCTCTCTCTCTCTTTCTCTCTCCATAAGGGAGAAAATTAGTCATGCCGTTGCTATGGCTACCAGCAGCATATGCTTGCGTGTCGCCAGGCAGCTTAAAATATCTGCCTGCCATTTATAAATGTATACGTTACTTTCCTAGGATATCACCGTAAAGAAAAATATGATACAATCCTAGGTGGATGATCTTACATGCATGTTTCCGACTAGGACCTAGGTAGGAGTTAATATACCAGTACTTAGAAACATCAGCAAGTTCAGATTAACAGTGAATTCAAAAGGAATAAGCTATTACAACTATTTCGCAGCAGACAAATGTAAAGCCCGACTGGTCTGAACTAAAGACTAATAAACACACTTACTGCTTTCTAGCAACCCTTAGTTAGTAGCTTAGTGGTGTTCCCATATGAGTCTATAAGTATATACTAGAGTACTCTGCTCAAATACCAAGTTTAATGGAGTCGATTAGTTCGCAAAAGTACAGATAAAGGTACCGAGTTAGTGGACATATACCGAACTGGCATGGCAGATATCGCTTACCATTTTTTTATTATAATAACTTTGGTCCGTTAATTTTAAATATGAGAAGACGAGGACCCATCAATATGTATACCAAAATGATCAGAACAAAGAGCTAATTCGATTTAGTCATGCCCGTCTGTCCGTCCGCCTGTCTGTTTGAACGCTAACTAGTCCCTCAATTGTAGAGATATATACCTAAAATTTGGTATGCGTCCGCTACTTTGTAAAATATTAATCATGTGTCGAAACACCGCCCTTTTCCTTGCTCCGGAAAAGTGCAGCTTTGATACGGGTTGCTTCAATCCAGTGAGTCCCGCACCTTATATGAATCCCAGTTCGGTAGGAGCCAACAAACACTTAGGCGCTCTACAGGGCTGTAATCGCAGCAACCAATTATTATCCTCTTTAATCCAGTGATGAGAGATACGACTCTTGATAAGTACCACGGGGTGCAAACACCTCTTACGCTTCAAAATCCAGTCTATACACAGGCTAATTTCATGGTTGCCTAGCCGAAAGTGTAGTGAACCGAGATGATAGGCTTCAACTCGTGCGCGCTGAAATAATGAATAATATACAATCTTCTTTCGAAAACTCTGCAAAAAGATATAACCTTAGAAGTAGGGAGCGAACTTTCGAAGTTGGTGAAAATGTTTATCGTAGAAATTTTGTTCTTAGCGATCGTTCAAGAAAGTTCAATGCGAAGTTCGCCCCAGTGTTTATTAAAGCGAAAGTAGTTAATAAAAGAGGAAACAGTATGTTTCAGTTGCAAGATGAAGAAAATCGTAGGATAGCTTGGTATCACGGGAAAGATATAAAGACTTGCGAAACCTAATGTAAATGTTTGCGTGAACTCGAGGCGAAAAAGTGAAGCGAACAGAGTTGTTTTAGATAGGCATAAATTCGTATATGCTGAGGCTTGCAGCCATTTCCCCGCTCTCGCAAAGTTCTTTTTGGATTTGGTCGTCATCCGGAGCAGTTCATTTTTATTAATATATCTCTGCCGTAAAGTTTTTATATCCAAGTTAAAACGCAGACAGAGTTAAATATATTATTCAGCCTCACCTTATTGCCGCAACGCTTATATGAGATGAGTCAGGTGGAAGACTGAACCAATGTACACATCAGCCAACATATTTTCCGCGAAACAATTTTCTTTTGCCACGGAAGAATACAGCCGCAAACCTAATTTAGTTTATGATAACTATATAATTTTTTTTGTGCTAAACCTGTTTTCTTAGAACAAGAGTTATATAAATATATTTCGGGAGAGTATTTCCCAACATATCCCATGTGGTATTGCAAATCGTGGCTGTGAGTCGACAGTACACAATTAGCAAGAGAAGAATGCATATTAAGTTGAAGTGAATACAAAAAAATAAAAAGTAAAAAAAAAAATAATAATAAAATATAGGTATAAATTTGTAAGTTAGAAACGAATTTTACAAGGAAACAAAAATGTAAAGAAATATTATGCACTCGAAATCAGAGCTTAAGAGAAAGAAAGACGTAGTTATGCAACACAACGTGGAATAAAATGAGTTTACAAAAAACATAGTTGTACAAAAGATAAAGGTTAGAAAATAGGAAAATATAAATAATCATTGCTAGTATTCAAAAGAAAAAAAAAGAAAAACAAAAGAGTAGAGAAATCTCAAATAGGCACTATTGCAAAAATCAATTTAGTTTATGTGAAAGAAAAAAATTCTTAATTCAAAGCAATCCTACAATAAAAATAACTCCAAACGTGAGATGGTAGAAAGAAAAACAGGAAGAAAACTTACGTAAAAGTAAAAACAAGAAAAAAAAGGAAACAGGAAAGTGCCCGAACATTTACTTAAAATTAAGCAAATCAAAAATATACAAACAACAGTTTAAATCCATAAAAAGGAATAAATTTCTATTGAAGAAATGTAACACACCTACAGTGAGCGGATTCTACGAAGGCCTTCAACAGATCCAGGATCTCTGTAAGTATTAATAACTACTTAAATTTTTTTTATTAAGTGATTACAACTTTTTATTGGTTTTCATAAAATTATTTGCTACCATGCGATTTAAAGATTAGGAACGCCGAAGTTCCTTTTTTCATTGCTCTCCTAAAAGTTTTTTTCCTTCGCTTTTTTTTTCACCTACCTACGCACATGCGAGAGTTACTCTGAAACTTTTTTTTCTAGCATGCGAGAAACCTATTCGCTTTGAGAGTGCATTTATGATTTTTTTTGTTTGCTATTCTTTTACTAATAGTTAAGGGACATAATTGTCTTTTTCTTCGTGTTGGAGAAAATATATATTAGAAATCTTTGGAAAATGTAGAAATATAAATTTATGGTATATGATAAATTTGTTTAATAAGATGAATTGTTAGAAAACCTAAGTTGGTCAGAAAATCGGTTATTGGTTATTTTTTTTGGGACTTTTATGAACAGCAACAAAAGTCACGGAGGGAGGGTTGAGAGCGGCTAAGAGAACGCGTGAGTATCGCCGCATATCTCAGTGAGTTTGCCTTTTCCTTTTGTCTGAATAATATTAAAAGATGCGGTAATGTAAGTCCGGCGATAGTGATTAACCCTAGTGTGCATAATACTTTTCTGAATTAGACTTACTGGTTTTTTTTTCTTTGGTGATGAGGATGTCGAAGCTGCTTTTCTGAATCCATGGCAACTGAAGCTACGGGACTAAGCAAGATGCACGCGAGTAGTTTTGATAAACCTTCTCCTTATCCCAAATCATGCCAAAATGTTTTAAAACAGTGAACCAGTAAACGCAAGTTCTATAACAAAAGTCCAAAAAGCCAAATGGCTATCAGAGCGGATAACTACCCTATTACCAGTGTTGTCGGCAAACAGTTGTGGCCCGCATGGCTCTGGGATAGCGTTGAGTCAGAAAGCCGCAAGTTTTGACCATCATTAGCATTTTGAAGAGCTCTAGTTCTGCATATATGGGCCGCTGAGGCATTAAATAATTGTAGTAATAGTAGTAGAGTTAAATAAATATACTGTCTATAACATGGAGCCACAGATATGATATGGACTTGCTATCTACAAACATTAAGCTTCTGTAGTGACTCCACAAAATAAACAAAATGAAAATCCTTTGTCTAACTATATCGTTGGAAATATATTTCGGCTGTTATAATATATATAAAACTAGAGATCGCCCAGTGGTTGAAATTCAACCAATAAACTTTATTTTATTTTATTTTTTTGCTGTAGGTTTGTTTTATCCGCCTTTTTTTCTTCCTTTATATGTCGTTCCTTTCCTCTAACATACTTTTATTTTCCTTGATTTCTTTTTTTACTCTCTTATTTAATTTTTTACTTTCCTCAAACTTCTTTTCCTTTCCCTTCCTTTTCTTTTATTTTCTTTCTTTCCCCTTCGTTTTCTTGCCTTTCCTTTAATTCCCTTTCCGTTCCCTTCCTTTCATTTCCTTACCATTCCTTTCTTTACTTTAATTTTCCTTCCTTTCCTATCCTTTCCATTCCCTTCCCTTTCCTTCCTTTCCTTTCCTTTCCTTTCCTTTTCCTTTTCTTTCCTTTCTTCCCTTTAATTTTCCTTCCTTTCAATTATTTTCCTTTCCTCTATTTTCCTTTAATTTTCTTCGTTGTTTAATACTCTTTATGAGTAATCATTTATTTTATTTTTGTAAACCCTGTTTGTAGGTATCAGCAATGAATTTTACATATTTGCTCATATTTTACATTGCTTGTTTAATGTATCCAACAAAGCAACTTTTCGTGCTCTCAGGAGAGCAGCTGACACTGGGCATCGTAGCCAGTAATCAATACAATAACAACAACTGAAGCAAAAATGCATGCCACAACAGAGTATCTATAGTGCGAATACTTATTTTTCATTGGTCCACTACCAACTCTTCGCACTCACAGTGAGAGCCGACCACACGAATAACACAAAAACATGCATGGCAAGTCTACTCACACTACTACGGCTCTTAATTTTTTCCTACAAAGCAACTCCTCGGCCTTGCTCACGATTCAGCATAGTACACAAAAAGCAAGTATACACACACACAGCGTGTCTATAGTGTGAATAAGTAAATGTGTAGTGGTGTAACTTTTATGTTAAATTTTTTATATTAAAATGATTTTTTTAATTTTTTTTTTTTACGGATGAAAGTACACCTCAAAATTTCCTATCTATACATATATAACTTGTATACCTTAGAATTATAGTTTAGCAGAAAACGGTTCTACATTGCATTCATCTTGTCTATTTATATATAAGATAATAGCGAGCGGTCTCTGCCAACCGCAGAAATTAAACACCGCGAGATCGCAAATCGGTCTCAATTTCGTCCTTCCATCGTATTGGCGGTCTCCATATTACTTTGCTTCAACTGGCAGGTGCCGATAAGAATACCATCTTCTTTCATTTGCATAACAGCAATTTTAGTCAACTTTAATGTAAAAGTGGGCATGGCCTGCTGACGATTTTGCTTATTTCCACTGGGCATACTTTCAACAACAATAAACAGTTCTGAAGTTTTCTAATTACTTTCAACGAGCTATTCTTGTATATTTGTATATCCATACTATCTTGAAAACGGCTCAACCGATTTGGATGAAATTTGGTGTGTACCACATTTTAAGAATTTTTACGTAGGGGTTGCCACATAGGTTTTTTTTTGGGGTTGCCACCTATCTCAATTTTTTTTATATAGAATAAAATATGCCAATATGAATATCATACGAAGGATATTTTCATTCGTATTTCAAAAAAAAAAATTTCTTATTAAAGGTATCGAGGACTTGCTGAGTTAAATCGAATAGAAAAGCAAAGACACGACTTACAACTTAAGTCTACGAAAGTTTATTGGACAATGACAAATATACAAAGTTACTTACGTGATGACGTTTGCTTTCTAATAAGCTTTACACAAGAATGACATTACAAAAGATAGTACAATAATACAGTAGTGGCGCATATGTCATGTTGCCTAACAATCTTAACTACAAACATTTCTAAGTGGGGCTGCCACTTACTGAAGTTTTCATATACATTTTTTGTTAAGGATAACTTATTTTTTTGGGGTTGCCACTTATCTGATTTTTTTTACATGAAATGAAATATGCTAATATAAATATTATACGAAAGATATTTTCATTCGTATTTCAAAGAAAGTATTTCAAAGTGGGTTTGCCACTTACTGAGGTTTTTATATACATTTTTTGTTTACGGCAGCTACTTAACAACTATCTCGAAAACCGCTCAACCGATTTCGATGAAATGTGGTATATAGATAGTGTACCACATTCTACGAATTTTTACGTTGGGGTTACCACATATGTTATTGTTTTGGGGTTTCCACCTATCTGAATTTTTTTTAATAGTTTTAATTGTTGGGCCAAAAGTACTAGTAAATTGTTTACTGGGTTGGAGCTTTGCGGCCGGTAAATTAGAAGGCAAAAAACTAAATTTTCCTTTACCCTCCTACGCGTTTCGATGCTTCAGCATCTTCCTCAGGGAGTCTGAATTTTATTTAAAGAAACAGTTAATAAAAACAATTAATAAAAACAACCATAAATAACATAAATATCCCACTCAATGGTAATAATTATACACTTACTTTATATGGTATGTATGCAAAACAAAAATACTAAATTTAAAATAACATTCTATTTTGTTTTTGATTTTATTGGCGCCCTGTATAATTTTGCTTCCTACTGTTTTTTCCACCATCACCGTACTGTATCACAGCTGTGTATGCGTTGTTTATTTTGTCCAAGTCTTCCTTAAAATTCATCACACTGTGTAATTGTTGTTGTATACGAAGGCTTTCCATCGTCATTCTCTTGTTTGTTCTGTTTTCAATGTCTAATATTCTAGTGTTATCGAAATCAGCTGTATGATTTTTGTTGGTTAGATGTTGTGCTAGTGCTGTTGTTGTTTTTTTGTTTTTTGCATCAGCCATATGTTCGTTGACTCGTACTTGTAGACAGCGCTTGGTAGTACCAATATAGCGCTGCTCGCAGATTTCATTCCCGTTCCCTTTACATCTAATTTCGTAGACCACATTATGTTGTTTTTCCTTTTTAATTGGGTCCTTTGTTTTTGTAAATATTCTGTTTAAGGTGTTGTGTGTTTTGTGTGCATATTTAATTTTATCAGTTTTTATAATTTTGCTGAGCGCCTGGTTATCGGTTAGGCCCGGTATATATTTTAACCCAATATATTTTTTATCCGGATTTTCTCTACTATTTAAATTATTTGGTTCCGTAGGCTTCATTTTTTCCAAAGCTTCTTTTATTATTGCATCAATTATTTGTGTTGGATAACTATTTTTTGTAAGTAAATTTTTGATTTTGAGTTTGTTATTTTCCATGAAAATATTATCACATAGTGAAAAAACTTTTCTTGCAAGACTGGTCGCAGTATTCTTCTTTTGATACCAAGGGTGGTTTGAGTGGTAGTTAATTATTCTACCAGAGGCAACTTCTTTTGCATACCAGTCAAATGATAAATTACTATTACGATTTTTATGTATTTTTAAATCTAGGAAGGCTATTTGGCTTTTTTCCTCTTTTTCGACTGTAAATTTAATTTTAGTGTGTTGCGAGTTCAACACTTTTAAAATGTCTTCCACGTCTTTAGTTTTAATTATTGCAAATACATCATCTACATATTTGGCTATGTATTTTATGTATATGTCCTTTGTTTTTAGTTCAGCTATGCTGTCGTCAAAAATTTTGTCAAGTACAATATCAGCGATTGTTGGAGATAATGGATTACCCATGGGCATGCCGTAAACTTGTTGATAAACTTTCTCGTTATATTGTAAATAATTATTATCCCGAAGGCAGAATTCAAGTATTGATTGAAAATCTCTTTTACCGATTGTAGTGTGTTGCTCCAGCATTGGCCATTTTCCTATTATGGTTTGTATCGCTGAGTGAACCGGTATATTAGTAAATAAGGATATGACATCAAAGGATACCATCATTTCATCATCTTCTATTGTAATAGTTTTAAGCGCATCTTTCAATTTAAACGAGTTTTTTATGTTATATTCATCCGATATAATATTTTTGAGAATACCTCCCATGAATTTAGCTAGCTTTTGGCATTTTTTTTTATATGAAATAAAATATGCCAATATGGGTATCAAAAGAACGGGGTTTTCCTGCGTTTTGAAAAAAAAAAAAAATACATTTCTAAGTAGGATTGCCACTTATTGTTGCCACTTGAGCTTATTATATCTTTGAACTTTTAACGAGGTATTCCTATATATTTGTATATTCAAAAATATAGCAACTGGCTTAACCGATTTGGATGAAATTTGGTATGTACAGTCGAACTTCTCTATAACGAACTCCTATATAACGAAGTGTTCTCTATTGCGAAGCAATTATAAGAACACTGTGCTTTGGGTCTACATTGTATGTATTGTAATCTCCATATAACGAATTACGAATTTCCCTATAGCGAGTATTTCCTTATAACGAAGCATTTTTGCGACCGTAATTTAAAGATTGAAGCGTTTTCAATCTCCATATAACGAATTTATCTTATATATAAATAGACAAGGTGAATGCAATGCAGAACCGTTTTCTGCTAAACTATAATTCTAAGGTATACAAATTATATATGTATAGATAGGAAATTTTGAGGTGTACTTTTATCCGTAAGTAAGCAAAATTTAAAAAATCATTTTAATATAAAAAATTTAACATAAAAGTTACACCACTACACATTTACTTATTCACACTATAGACACGCTGTGTGTGTGTGTACCTGCTTTTTGTGTACTATGCTGAATTGTGAGCATGGCCGAGGAGTTGCTTTGTAGGAAAAAATTAAGAGCCGTAGTAGTGTGAGTAGACTTGCCATGCATGTTTTTGTTATATTCGTGTGGTCGGCTCTCACTGTGAGTGCGAAGAGTTGGTAGTGGACCAATGAAAAATAAGTATTCGCACTATAGATACTCTGTTGTGTCATGCATTTTTGCTTTAGTTGTTGTTTTTGTATTGATTACTGGCTACGATGACCAGTGTCAGCTGCTCTCCTGAGAGCACGAAAAGTTGCTTTGTTGGATACATTAAACAAGCAATGTAAAATATGAGCAAATATGTAAAATTCATTGCTGATACCTACAAACAGGGTTTACAGAAATAAAATAAATGATTACTCATAAAGAGTACTAAACACCGAAGAAAATTAAAGGAAAATAGAGGAAAGGAAAAGAATTGAAAGGAAGGAAAATTAAAGGAAAGAAAAGGAAAAGGAAAGGAAGGGAATGGAAAGGATAGGAAAGGAAGGAAAATTAAAGGAATGGTAAGGAAATGAAAGGAAGGGAAGGGAAAGGGAATTAAAGGAAAGGTAAGAAAACGAAGGGGAAAGAAAGAAAATAAAAGGAAGGGAAGGGAAAGGAAAAGAAGTTTGAGGAAAGTAAAAAGTAAAACATACCTACAGCAAAAAAATAAAATAAAATAAAGTTTATTGGTTGAATTTCAACCACTGGGCGAACTCTAGTTCAAATAATTTTTCGTTATTACATATTTACATACATCATTGGTAGACAAAACCGAACGCACTCACACAAATACTGTGTTTACTTCACTAAATGTATTAGAAAATTATATTGAAGAAAAAAAGTGGAAAAATGTACTTCAATCCAAAATAACTGACTACTAGAAATAAAAAATGTTAAAAGGAACAAAATTGTTTTTCTTTTCTATATAGCGAATTTTCTTTATAGCGAAGTAAGTATCCAGTCCCTTGGAATTCGTTATAGAGAAGTTCGACTGTCCATAGGGTACCACATTCTAAGAATTCCTATCTAGGTGTTGCCTTATAGGAGTTTTTACGGAGTTGCTACCTATCAGATTTTTTTAAAAGATATGAAATATGCCAATACGGGTATCAAACGAAAGGTATTTTCCTGCGTATTGAAAAAAAAAAAAATATTTCTAAGTAGGGTTGCCACTTTTGTTCGAAAAGAAAAATCCGGAAAAGAAGTTCATATACCGAGAATCGCACTCATCCAAGGAGTCGCTAAGATGCAACTTCCAGTAAGGCCCACATTTACCATGACTGCGCATAAGGATCAGGGATAAACTTTTGAGTTTGTCGGAGTGGAGCTAAATTCATTGATGTTCATGCATGATATGTTATATGCGCCGTTTCAAGAGTAAAGTGACCAAATACATTTAAAGGAATGTCTCCGGAAAAAAGAAACGTACTCGGAACATGGTATGGAAGGAAGTGTTGCAATCGATTTCATATGTATTGAATATAAAAGGTTTTGCATTGTTCTATCATTAAGAATAAAGAAGAAATCACAGAATGTTGACCGATATATGGAGCCCTAACCCACAAATATACCCATGTGACCCTAATCTTTCTCGATTATTTGATAACAATCCACAGCTGCTAACCATACAATTCAGCAAGGAATCTTGTAAAGACTTGTCGAAAATTTGTTAGAGCAGCCACCAAGGAGTAATTATGTGTATTCAAACTTTGCTATTAATACAAAATTTTAAACATATTTTTATTATCAAGATATGTCTTTAGAACGCTTCACTGCTGGTAAGTAAAACTATTCATACAAACAACCAGAATATCTTTATTGATGATTATCGAAATAAACTAAATTGTATGGCAACCTATGAAAATGCCGAGCAAAACTCGGTCGCCCAGGTCCTTAGCAATTAATTTGTACATTCAAATGTAGGCAGTGGCAGGCCAATTTTTCAAAATTTAAGACAAATCATTGATAAAATTATCAATAGTATAAGAATGGTCAATTCAATAAAGCTATCAAATTTCATTATTATAGTTGCTTTTGTTATTGAATTACCTCATTTTATATTGTCAAGGGGATGGCTTTACTTATGACAGATTCTTCCGAATTAAAAAAATATATATATCACGCTTAGAGTTAGTTAACACATTTAATTACAATGTACTAATATTTAAAAAAAGTATATTGAAAGATATTATTTGATTATTAATTTAGACGTTGGTAATTGCATATGTTGCTTCGTTGACGATCCGAATACGACTCCCTCGCACAGATAGATAATTAAGAGTAGCCAAGTGTCAATGCATGGTAGGGTTGCCAGGTGGCAATACAATTCACGATATTTTGGATATCGAAAAAAGGGAAATTCGATTTCGCCCTTTTTAAATAGCACCCTACCTTGTAAGTAACCTGTGGGCCAAGTTTCATTCAAATGCCTCAAATTTTACTCGAGCTATCGGGCACACGACCGACGTATGTACATGTCTTAATCCATTCACTGTTCATACTAAGAACTTTGCTATAAGCAACTCTACGAGTATATCTATCTCCATTATTTGGTACCGTTACACACCACGGTGTCTAAAACTATAATACCCTGTGTACTAGAACAGCTGGGTATAAAAAGACGAAAATATTAAGGGGACGTTTCAACTTCCATAAAACTTGATTGTGTAGTCATAATATCTCCAAAAGCGGTAATGGTAGGTATATGAAAATGTGTATGGAGGTAAACGATATCAATACCATACTTACTAAAAATAGGAATTATGAGATAAGGGGGCGTGGCAGCTCCATTATATACTTTACTTTTAAGACTGATATCTGGGAGTTATGGGAATAGGGGTATGCCAATTCCCTATACACACTGAACTATTCTTTCTCAATTTTTCTAAAGGTGTTTGTCGCAGAATAATATTTATCAATATTGACAATTTATCTAGGGGGTTTAATCTATACACAATTGATATTGGAAACAAACTTTCATTTTTGAACAAAATAATAGTGGTGTAATCGAAAGTTTGCCGGGTCAGCTAGTTACATGTATAATGTGTCTAGTGAAAACCAGTAAGATTGACCAACATACTATATATCCCTCACACAATCGACTGTTTCGATAAACGGGGCTTAGGGTATGAATCTTTCAATTAAGAAGGAAAAGCTTAAAACATAGCACAGTTTGTACCTATTGTAACTGAGAATCGGACAGTGAAACTCGTAAATGAAAGGTATAGAGCCTTCGGCACATTTTTGACGCCCGCATGAAAATATTAACTAAGAAACGATTCTCTTGAATACTACGTTGAGTTTATGGAAAGGCTAGGAGAAAAGAGCAAACATTCGGGAATTTGCTGTTCCCTTTGGTAAAATTCTACAAAATAAAATGAATTTTCTATGCCATCATGACTTTGGCTGGATTTCCTACGATCGGTTTTGTTTTACTCTATCTATGAAATATTCGCATGGAAAAATAGCAGAAATAAGGCTATGTACGATTATTTGCCTACAGTTTGACAAGGGTAAGAAATTGAATTTAAACTAACCAAATAGCATAGCAAACTTCAAACAAAAAGCGATTATAAAGGTGGACCCTACACCGAAATTGATTGCCACACATGCATCCTTAACTTCTTTATTTTGGTACACACAACTCGACAACGAAAAAAATTCCATTAATTCATATGTTTTTTTGTTTTTAATGAGAACGATGAAATAGGTGTTGAGTACTTTTTTCCTTGATACTTTTTGTGTATCGGCTCTTCCTCCTGAAAAGTTTAACGAGTGCTCTTCTCGAGTTCAAGGCGATATCGTAAAAATAATACGAGCGCAAAAACCAATTTATATCTGAAACATACGCATGCAACCTAAAACTATGTGAAAACGACTTTGGAGCTCAAAAATATTTTAGAATGAAATATTATTGTAAATCTTTAAAAAAGAAATTTAACTTGGCTTAACTTGCCAAGGGATAAAGGGAATTCGCTCGAAATATATAAAAAACAAAGCAAGACGAGTTCTTTATGGATTGATGCAGGCACAATAGATTTCAAATTAATGAAGTTTCAAACCTACAAAACAGTTTCCCATAAACAAAAGTATCTCTTTTGCGTTTGTAAATGTATTTTAGCTACGCAATGTAGCTAATATGGAAACGTAATGAAATCGTGATTAACGGTGCAATATATCTCTATGTAACTTTATACTTCGCTATTACGAAGCGGATGAAAAACATCAATTGTAGTTGTTTTAAACTAACACAGATCAAGAAGCGGATATAAAAAAATGAATGAAAAAAAAAAACATTTTAAAAGAAAAAGAAAAAAATATCAAAACAAAGAAAGCTAAAAAGAAAAGTGTAAATGGTAATGTTAGTTATGTAATAAAAAAAGTTAACCAAAGTAAAGTTCAAATGATGTCGGCAAGTAGTATTTACAAAAAAACAATCCCCTCTAAATCTTTCACACTCTACATATATATTAACCTTTTGCAGATTTCACTCGCTCACCCGCTTTGTTCTTTTCTTCAGTGCTACGTGTAAACTTATAATGAATTACCGACATTACATGAATAAAAAAAAAAACAATTAACATGATGTTTTAAACCCGTCTAAATGGTGAATTTGAATGTGGGCGCGCAGAAAAATTGAACGCAATAAAGTCAGAAAAGCAAGCATGATTGCGCGGAAGCAGCACTAAGGAATGATTTGCATGGTAAAAACATGACACCAAGCAACTAAGCATCATAAATTCATTGCAACGCTTCGGGTTTTACAAAATTCTCGAACTTATTCTCTTACTTACTCCACATTGCATTTCTGTAGCTACAATGCTTGCTTGCTTCGCGGTCTACATAAATAACCAACTAATAGAGATGTCAACCACGAGACCCCATATTTTTTAAACGCCGAAAGTATCGGGATTTTTTTCACAATCCTCTAATTTTCGGGATTGGAAATATTCAAGAAAAACTGATAAGAGATATGATTTGAGCCATTCGACCAAAAGCAACAGTTCTAAGAACTTTTGTTTTCCTGTATGCATGTTTGTTCGCGTATCACTAAGAACCCGCTAAACAAAACTCAATGCAACCTATACCGCTGCATTACCAGATGTCTAAATTAAAGTTTAAGATATCTGATTTTTGTTGGAACGATTTTCCATCATCCCTTGTCAAGTTTGGTTTTGTGACAAACCGGTTTCGGCGTTCTGCCATTTTCAATGCCTAGTTTCGTTCTGGTCTGTGTCTATCCGCTGCGTTGTTTTTATAGTCCGTGGGTGCTGTGGCAGGTAATGTCAATCTATGTGGTCGTTGAGACCGTTAAACTCACAAGGAGCAGTAAACTCGTATCCTTTGACATAAAGAGCTTATACCCGTCAATACCATTAACAGATACAATGGATATAGTCAACAAAACACTACTGGACAAAACTGAAGATAAGGTAAAAACTGCGCAAATTACCAACGCGCTAAGAACAACGCTGCGGCAAAACTATTTCCGGTTCAACAACAAAATATATAGTCAGACAAACGGACTAGGAATGGGTAACCCAACATCGGCCATTCTCATGGAAACATTCATGCAAAACTTGGAAGGAAAATATATACAGGAGTTAAAAACCAAGTTAGGCGTGGCATTCTACGCTAGATACGTGGATGACATCATCGGCATCCTAAATGACGATAACGAACAGCAAATACTAGAGTTCCTCAACAGGCAACATAGTAACATAGAGTTCACAATGGAAGTAGGAAAAGATGGAATAATGAACTACCTGGACCTAACTATAGGGATTGACAAAATAACAAATAGGTTCAACTACGGCATTTATAGAAAACCGACTGCCACGGACACCATTATACACTCTACATCAAACCATCCGCAACAGCACAAAAATGCAGCATTGAGGCACTTAGTGGATAGGCTTCAGAGAACGCCGCTCACACAGGAAGCATACTGGAGAGAGCTTAATACAATATATAACATAGCGGCGAATAATGGATACAAGAAAGCACTTGTGGATAAACTCAGAAGTAGCCATGGAACACAAAAAAGAGTAAACGTAGAGGAAAATCCAATGGTTTGGACGGCAATGACATACACTGGAAAAGCGACGTACAAATTAGCAAAGTTCTTTAAAAGATATAACATCAACACAGCATTCAGAACATCTAACAACGTCGGACAAAAACTAAGAACCGAAACTAATTCTGATGACCCATTCAACAGACACGGAGTGTATAGGCTTACTTGTGAATGTCAATACAGCTACATAGGACAAACAGGAAGAAAAATAAGCACACGATTCCGAGAGCATATCAGGGACTACAACAAAAAAACACGAAAACCCACCATAATACCAGAATCTAATTTCGCGAACCACATGTTCGAGAACAACTGCACCCCAGCTAACATAAAAACAACGGCTCGAATACTTCACGTACAAGGAAAAGGCCGGCGGCTTAATGTACTTGAGAACATGGAGATATACAAGTTAAAAACATTTGACGGCAGGATCATAAACGAACAAACCAATACTATCTCTGACGAAATATTTGAACCCTTAAAATTAGTTCACAAAAAACAGCACAAGCCAGCAGGTACAGCAACCAAACACGTAACAATGAACAAGCAAAAACGAAATATGAACCAAACTGCAAAAATCACCGATTTCTACCTACCTCAACCTACCGCTTAGCTAACAAGCGGTATGTCTACATACCTACAAAAACAACCCTTGGGACAGATAACAATTCGGACGTATCAATACCGCGCACACACACATGCATATTAACGTTACCTACCACGAACACATAGATTGACATTACCTGCCACAGCACCCACGGACTATAAAAACAACGCAGCGGATAGACACAGACCAGAACGAAACTAGGCATTGAAAATGGCAGAACGCCGAAACCGGTTTGTCACAAAACCAAACTTGACAAGGGATGACGGAAAATCGTTCCAACAAAAATCAGCTTACTACCCTGTCGGAAGATCAACACAACAAAATAAATCATTTAAGATATCTCTTTATTCGATAACTAGACCGGAGTTATCAAACAATGCGTGGGCTCAAGTGACCTAAAATGTGTGAGTACAAAATAAAAGTGATAATGAGTGCTGGTTTCGGAGTTATAACGATTAAAATGCGCCTCAGCCTATTATAATTTCTGAGCAGCAACGAAGATTGACGGGGTTTTTTATTATGAAATAAAATTCTTAGTAAAGGAAAATAAAACGTCTTAAAAATACAATTATTTTTAATATGTTTCAAGACTTAACAACAACAATTACTGCGCTATAAAATTTCGAAATTTTTGGAACTCCCGAAAATAGCTGAACTGTAAAAAATCTAAAAATTAGTATCCCTACCACCTACATACATACATACGTCCATATAAAGAAGTCTTGGCGTTGGCCGCGGCGCTTCAATTAAAATTTTTTTGCATTACTTTGTTCGTTAGTTTTCTTTATTTTCTTGCTTCACCCTTTTATTTAATGCATTGCGTTTATACGGTTGCTTTGCTTATAAACTACTGCTTCAAGGCGTTGTCTTATGCAACTTTAATTAATCGGGAGTGTTCTGTCAGTGTAATGCAAATAAATAGAGGAAACGTTTCAAATTTAACTGAATGAAGAAAATGATATGTATTCGTTTACAAACAAACTCTGAATGAAGGATTTCTCATCTTAAAGCTAACAGTAATGGGGCTCTATTGCAAAATCGGCCACTTTTTTCTTAATCGTGAGAAAGTAGAAAAACAATTTTATTGACTGCATTTCCGAGTACTCAGGCAACTTGTCTCCTTAAGCTAAGTTCACCCTGGCAGTAAGACTCTACTATATGCATGAAGGTTAAGAAAAACTCTCAATGAAAAATTGTTAAGAATTGGGCTCAGGTGCGTCGTTCTCGGTGTCCCAAAAGCATTTTTGTCTTTTCATTAAATAAAATTATTTTTAGAATTCATAGCTTGATTGGCAAAAAATAAATGAAAAGGAAAATACACATGTATTAAGGCACAAAAGTCACATTGCTCTGAATAGTTTAATTAAGCAACTCAGTTTACTGAACGAACGAACTACATCGTTTAAATGTTTTCAACCCCATTCAGTGATTAAGCAAACAACAACAACCAAGGACGAACTAACATTCGCTATGCTAACCCAACTAAATATGGTTTTGGAAAAATCGCTTAAGTTATTCAAAATAAAAGGTGCTCTACTAAAATCGACATTGCATCTTAATAACACAGTGAATTTTATTTACCAAACCTTGTATTCCTAAACGAGCTTTCAAACCGTCATTTGCACCCACCCTTTTTCTTTTGTTCCTTATGCTCATAGATATAAAAACTGATTCAAAATAAAAATTTGTATTGAATGGCAGAACGCCTGAACAAAGTGAACGTTCTAGTTCACTTTCGAAAAAAAAAAAAAAACTAGCTCGTTCGATGTTTAAATTTAACAAAATCGGTCGACTTTGTTCTAAGATTCTTTATGTTAAATAAAAGGTTAAGCAAATATTACGAGTCAAATTCTTTATAAAAATTTCCATTGTATTTTGCGCTTATGCTTTAGGAGGACACGATTTTGAGCCAACATAAGAGCTATCTACGATTCAAAGAAGGCTGTGTCAGTATTCAGGAAATTTGTATAGCAGAAGAAACGATTAGATACGTGAAAGGGTTAAGACAAATGAATATAATCTTCACAGCTATGCAATCAAAGTTAAGAAGTTCACAAGTACTAAAGTTCCAGAGATCGGGGAGGCTGGTGCCAGAGATATTGCTATGACCCGGACAGTGATGATCTTTATCTTGAAAAAGTTCAAACAATGGAGATAGAGGTAAGTCATATCCAGACTACCTTTGACCGCACCAGATTGCAGAGCCTTAACTGCCGATTGTCACTGTATTCCTCAGTTTGAAAATGTTGCTCCCCTCAACCTCCACCTTCGCTTTCAATTTCAATTCATCTTTAAACCAGTTCTCTGGAGAGCTTCAAATAAGTCCTTCTGCAAATATCAAACTGGTCAAGAATGCTGGAAAAATACTGCCAACTGGAGCCAGTTTTATTCAAGAAATGATAGCGAATCGGTCTACACTTGATCCTTCTATCGAAGTGGTGGTGTGATTTTTCATCTGTTTCCAACAGCCGCCTTGGCTAAAATATATACCGGAAGTTTATTCAGCATAAAGCTTAAACACCAGATAAGTGTAGTCTCAAGAGACCCGATTATACCTAACGGAGCAGTCCTCTGTACAGCTACCAACCTTTTAACGCATCTAGCCTTGTCCAACGCATTTCGTCAAAATAGAACTCCATACAATTGTATTACCATGAAAGTGACCACAAACATATAAATCCAGTTCCTTGCCGATGGCCCACTTCAGCAGTTCAAGGTTAGCGAGACCTTCCCAACACTTTCTTAAACATCAGGTTTCCAAGATATTTTCAAATCAATTTACTAAGTTGCAGGATATCAAATCTTATCAGACAGTATTATCGGTACTTCCCCAATAAAGGGAATACGATTTTGTGCTGTCGAAGGGCAAATTGTTGTATGGAGTTTTATACGTTTGCATTAACAAGAGGGCAAATACGGAAAGCTTTATTGATCGCACCATATTTGGCCCCACGAAGGAAACTTAAAAAAAACAAATTCTTATTCCACATCAGTCTCTAAGATTAAATTAAAGACACGAAGTGGTGTGCTTAAAAGCACTTAAAATTTACATCAATTTGTCACAGCCCCTGTGGGAAAGGGTTTAGAATATGCCCTAAGTAGACATACCGGTCGTAAGAGGCGACTAATATGCCCAAAGGTAATGACGTTCAACTCGATGGTTGATCAACGGATATGATGCCTCTCACCTCTCATTACCCATCTGTTCTTCTTTACGGAAGTAGGGGTGACATGATCTAGAAGGTTCCACTGGTCATACCAAATCGCTACCACGACAGTCGGGCAGTACCGCAAGGGAGTACCGGAGCGTACCAGATTTATATCCGGCCAAGGACTGTCAGTTCGACAGCACTCTCCAAAACCTTTGGGGAGTGTTTTTGTCGTTACAACAACAACAACATCAATTTGTCACACCACCAAATGCTGATTTATTCTACACATTGAGTTTTGTAACCCATAAACACACACACATCTACAAATAATTCTATTCCCACATTCATATTGCTTACTATCTCATTATAAGCTAAACATAAAAAATTGGCACATCCCCAAAGAGCTCACTTTCCGATAGTCCAAGCCAAAGACAAGTTACTGTCCAAGAGCCAAAGCAGTTTGCGACACAAATGAAATGAAAGAAATCGACCGCACTTGTCATTCAATAACGTTGACCACAACTTTTCCATTTAAGAGCAAAAAAACGCAAACAAACCATAAAGTGAGTGTAATTTCAAGAAGAAGCACGGCAAAAAACATGGAATAAAGATCTAAAAATTGCTACAATCACGTAAGAAAGTAAGCCCGGCTAAGAGTTTATGGTACACAGATTGACTGCAGGAGGCAGGAAGTTGCATTTTCAGGATGACATCAATACGCCAGCAAACACATGTCGATATGTGCAGACCTGCAATCTAATACACCTTATACTCAGCAAGCTTGAATGAACATTTTCAGGTGCGTAGAAAAACGTAGACCTACGATAGTGCAGGTAATAGGTTAAGTTGTTTGTTCAGTGACAAGATTACTTCCCGAACTTTTTTGGGATCGTTATCTAATGGCATTATTTTGCCGGATATCAATTAATAGCCCGCCTGGCGTATGAATAAAGTTTACTTGAAGCTCTGAGGATACATATGTATATTTAGAAGACCTAAGGGCATCCAAGCTGAAGTTTCTAGTATTGCTTCAGGGAAAGCTCCTGTTCGGCTAAACTGTTCGTAGTCCCTTAAAATAATTTTTCACAAATATTAATGTGAACCGCTTGCCGTTGAAAATTATCTGAAGTCTCTGGAAGGGCACTTCTCTCCCGCTCGTTCTCGTTTTACTTTTTCGCAATTGTCCCCTATTCTTTTCCCACCCCCTTCACCTGTCCTCTGCTTCATCCATTCCCCACATTCTACATGTCCCTCTTCTGCTCCCTCGTATACTTTCTCTTTTTCTCTCAGCCTCCCTCTCGCTCATATCTCTTGTAGGCCCTTATGCCTTCTTTAGATTTCGGTTTCAAAGTCCCGTTAGTTTTGATATTTTGGTACGGAAAAATTCTGTTCCTAAGACCCTTGACAGTACACAGTCCATGTGGTTCGCTTTCAAAACAAAAATTCGTTAACTTTAAAGTAAGGCAGTCGTCACTTCTTCTTGCCCCCTCCGTAAACGCCCACGAAGTCTATGTGAAAAAAAATACAAATGACATGTTTGGTAACCAATGCCGGACATCGGTTTTAATACGCTTAAGAGTGGCACAGGAAATGCCTTCAGTGGTTTATAACCGGGCTTAAGGAATACATACACACATACATGCTCCTTTGGGAGTGTAGTAAGACGTGGCAATCTTTATGTTGTCGGTATGTCTTCACGTATGGCTGACTAGCAACAGGAGCTACACCGATTTCCAGCCATACACACCTCCATATCCAGCCACATTTTATGACTTTGTGGTGGAAGTCGGAGTAGGAAGCATTTTTAAGTCTGCTCAAATATCTGCTTGTTCATTACACAATTTATTTCGCCAGCATTTGTTGTTCATGCTGTCGCTTTGTTTTCACACTAAAATGTCACTTTGTCTTCCTTTACTCGGCTTTGTGAATGTGTCTCCGTATGAATGTAGTATTCCAGCTCATGGCAAATGAATGTATTCACATTAATTTTCGGTAAATTTTTTTTTTTCAAGAGCTCAGTATGTGTATGACCAAGACATTGTGTCAGTATAAAACCCAGTGGTTGGAACTGGGTTGGCACATACTTGAATGGTATTATGTTATCTAAAAATTTCAACATACGTTGTAATTTTCCCAAATATAATTCTTACATAATATCAGACATCGTAGGGCTATAAGGTAGGAAACACACCAAACAGTATTTATTTGAAATTCTCAATAACTAATGATGTGTTCTTTAATCCTTCGTTAGGGTATTGTATGGTAACCCGGCCCCGATTCGCTTCGTCTTACAGCTAGTAATAGACCTAGTCTGATCTTATTTATTATATCATATGAGATATAGAACTTAATCACATTGCTTCTTGCAGCCTTTGGCATGATACCCATATTGTACTAAACACACTTTTGGTCACCTTGGTCCACATATTAGTCGATATCTCCGACACTGGTTGAGCAATCGAAATAAGTGGTATTTTAAATTTTAAGTTGAATGGTGAAAATTCCATTAAATTCCATTTAGCAGTTTTTGAGTTTTCTATTTAGCCGTCGACCTGTTACAGTTTTATTATATGTAGAGTTATTTGTGTTGTGCAGCTAAGGTAGGATCCTGAGACTTTCGAGACTTTATAATGATTTTGATTAGTATAAAAAAACGCAGGGTTAAAATATCAGCACGCACTATATTGTTGCCGAAATCCCGTAAAATATCCGACAATACTCATAAAAAGTGAAAACTATAGCAGTCGTTGCATGACCAATTTGATTTCAGATCCGTTGTTCGTACCGGCTTCAGTTTTCTTTTCAGTAATTCGGTCTCGATTTCTGAGGTTTGCTCATATATGTTGTTGTTTTTAGAGACAAAAATACTCCCACAAGTTTTGTGGAGTGTTGTCGAAAGTGACAGTCTTTTGCCGGATACGAACCCGGTACGCTCCGGTACTCCCTTGCGGTACATGCCCGACTGTTGCGGGTAGGATTTGGTATGACCAGTGTAACCTTTTAAGTCATGTCCCCCCTCCTTCCATAAGGAAGGAGAAGATGAGTAATGAGCGGTGAGAGGCATCATATCCGTAGATCAACCATCGGGTTGCACGTCATTACCCTTTGTAGCTTTTAATCGCCTCTTACGATAGCCCCTAAAGCGTTGTATTTTTGCTCATATTTCGTATTCGGTACTTTTTCGGGTTTCTGGTTTCAGTTCCGCTTTTGTTTCTATATAATGATCCAGTTTCTGTTCTATTACGTTTCCCATTTTATTTCGGTTCAGAATTCTGTTTAGTTGCCGGTTCCACTTTCGGTTTCGGCTTCAATGCAGGTTTCTCTTAAAATGTGAGACCTGATTTCGCAGTCGAACAGTCATTACAAAAATAACTCCTGGGAAAGAGAGGAATATATGAATACATACTCACATCCATATCAGGAAACAGTTCTCAAACGGTGCAGCTGCATCTCAAATCAGATTATTTGTCTGCGAAGACAAATTGACGTAACTTACACGAATCTCAGCATATCTTTGGTAAATTCATGTAAGGAATTAGGCCAGCTAATATTTGCATATATGTACGTATGTATGTAAGACGTTTCATGTTTATTGAAGTGATTTTGGCACAAAGAGCGAGAATTTATAGACAAAATAGAAAAAGAAAATGCGGTTGCTTTGGACTTTTCCACAAGTTGGGCGCATTTCATGAATTAGAATCTAGTTAAGAATTGTTTTGTATTTATTGCGGTGATAACTTTTAAATCCTAGGAAGTATTTAAAAACACGGTGCCCTCTGACAAATTAGGCTCGAATTAAATGGTTTGTATTCAAACAGTTTTGTGCGCAGTCAAGCCGAAACTTCAGAAAGATCCCAGTTCTAAGAAAAAGTTTGCTGGCGAGGTATGACACGGGTTCCATACCTACGAATGGCACCCATTCAATACTGTCAATGCAATTTTAGGTGTGCGAGCTGCATTATTGATTCGTTTTGTTTTGCTAACCTTACGCAAAATCATAAAAATAATTATCACGAGTGTTAACGTGTTTGGTACTGTTGGAAAGGTAATTTATCCAAGATAGAGGATCTGCCCTTAGTTTTTGCTTCTAGCTAATGAGTTTCTTAAAAAAAGCTCTTAAATTTGGGTATTTTTTAATAACATTTTTTTTATGAGAGTGTGTTTTGATTCTAATTTACTATATCCAATCTTAACAAAATATTTTTCGTATCCCACACAAGGCGGTTTTTTAAGAAATATTAAGTTTCCTCGTGGAGATCTGGCATTTGCTACACCAAAAATTTCGTTGCAGAAAATTTCAAAAATGCTTAAGTTTACAAAGGGTTAACAAGAAAGGAAGTCTGAATTCGGGTGGAACCGAACATTATATACCTAGTAGTGATCTATTATGGCATACCAATATACGCAGGTATATTTTAATACTTTTCAGTTCATATTATAAAGCCAGTTTATTGTTTTCAATAAAAACGCTTCTGTTATGAGTTTTGAGGGTAAATTGACTTTAAAAAAATACAAATGTATGGCGCGACAGTGGTTTGGCAAACTCTCCGAGTGTATTTCTGCCATGACAGGCTTCTCAGCAAAAATTCGTCTCCTTTGTAGATGCCGTTCGGAGTCGGCAAAAAACTGTAGGTCCCACCAATTTGTAGGGAAAATTCAAATCGGCACACCACAAATTGGAAGAGAAGCTTGGCGCAAAAATCTCTTAGGAGGTTTATGATGATATACAGGGTGGCTGATGAATTTTGCTACATTAAGAAACTCAAATAATTTTTTTTTCAGTGCATGGAATTCATTTTTCTTTTATTTATGTTAAAGCTCATTAAATTTTATTAAATATAGCTTAATTAGTTTTAAAAATAATGGAATTTAAATGCCCCCCTGCTCGTCGATGCATGTGCGGCATCTTACCAAAAAGTTGTTCATTACTGCTTGGAGAGTTGAGACAGGAATAGCCGCAATTGTTTCTCGAATGGATTGCCTTAGTTCATTCAAATTTGTTGGTTTTGCTTTGAAGACTTCCTGTTTGCAATAACCCCACAAGAAAAAGTCAGGTGCAGTAAGGTCAGGCGACCTGGGTGGCCAACGGAATGTGGAGTTTCTGGATATCAGCTTATTGGGAAATTTTCGTCGCAATTCTGTCATAACAGGTTGGGCTATATGAGGAGCTGCACCATCTTGCTGAAACCACACAGAGTTGAAAGAAATTCTCATTCGGCGTAATTCTGGATAGAAAAACTCTCTCAACATGCTCAAGTAACGGTCTCCAGTAACCGTAACGGTGTGACCGTTTTCTTCGAAGAAGTAGGGCCCGACAATGCAGCGTGATGAAACTGCACACCACACTGTGACACGAAGTGGATGCAATTCCGTCTCATGGAGTATCTGTGGGTTGGAAGCACTCCATATTCGACAATTTTGTTTGTTTATGTTGCCGTTTAAATCGAAATGGGCCTCGTCAGACATGAAAAGACAGTTCAACATGTTTCCATCCTCTTCCACCATTTGAAGCATCTTCTGGCAAAATTCCAAGCGAATCGGCAAGTCTGCAGCGTTCAGTTTGTTGGCCATTTGAATTTTATATGGGAATAAGTCCAAATCTTTGTGCATAATTGACTGTAATGACTGTCTGCTTACACCCATTTGAGCAGATAAGCTTCTTGTCGAAACACGTGGATTGTTTTGTATGGCAGCAGCTACAGCAGCGATTGCTTCCTCCGTTCGAACTGAAGGGTTTCGATGGTAAGGTCTTCTGTTGACTGTCCCATGCTCGGCAAAATTGTTTACAAGTCTTATTATGGACGATCTGCTCGGAGGATTGCCACCATACGTGCGCCTATACTCTCTTTGAACCGAAACTACGGACTCCAGTGCGTGATAGCGGCGGACAATCCAAATTCTTGTTTCAGTGTCCCAGTTATCCATTTTTGTTAAATGTAAAAGTCAATCTGCAAAATAAAAAAAAAATTAACCAGATTCATTAAATAGAAAAAAAGTTATTTAATTTTTTTTTGGTAGCGGCTTTCATCAGCCACCCTGTACCTGTTGTATATCGCGCCATAGAGATAGAGATAGTTACATTTATATATTCAATATTTTCGCCAGTTTTGTGGAATAATCCACTATAAAAGGAACGCGGCGGACTTTTTTCGTTCACAGACACTTTGAAAGTGAAATAGAAATGATATAAAGCTTTTGTACGCAAAGTTGTTGCCTATTAAATATATCTTTGATCATTTTCAAAATCTTTCGTATAAAAGTGGGCCTGTTCCTTAACCGATTTCGCCCATTTTGATCCGGAATATACCTTGTTTTAATATAAATATGTGGGCTGAATTTCGTTTCGATATCTTGAACGGGATTTGTTTTATGATTAATATTATTTTTAAATTTGACTTAATTAAAAGTGGGCGGTGCCACGCCCGTTTTCAAAAATTTATTCAAAACCTGTATGTTCTGCCTTAAAGTTAATGTCCACACCAAATTTTATCCTTATAAGTGTATTATGTACTGAATAATCACTTTTTTTGTGTTTTTCGAAAATATTCTATACATAAAAAGTGGGCGTGTCTATCATCCGATTTCGACTATTTTAAATAGCGCTGGGGGATGAGTGCCAAGAAACCTGCTTACCAAATTTCATTAAGATACCTCAAATTTTGCTCAAGTTATCGTGTTAACAGACGGACGGACGGACATGGCTTAATCAATTTCTTTTTTCCTCCTGAACATTTTGATATATATAAGCCAATATCTATCTCGATTCGTTTATGCCGTGACAAACCACCATTACGCGACTAAAGTTTATATAGCTTGTGTGCGTAGCACTACTAGGTATAATAAGCAAAACAGAAAGTTCAGTAAGTAGCACCAAAGGTGTGCCCATATCTGAGGCCCTGGCCCTGTATTTTGATTTCGCCTTATCAGAACGTGAATATAATATTTTACGGGATACAATTAACCGTTTGCATAAGGATTGTATAGCAAGTCTAGGCGCATTGCAATCTCTTGCAAATGTTGTTGCCACCAATAAAGTCAACTGAATATGCAGCCCAAGCCTGTCATGGCAGAAATACACTCGGAGAGTTTGCCAAACCACAGCCGAGGGGCGACCCCGTTTTGAAAAACTTTTTTCAAATCACTTTTGATGTTACCTGTACCAGGGCTCGAACCATGGACCTTCGGTGTGGTAGGCCGGCAACACTACCTTCACACCACGGCGGCCGTATGACAGAGACTTACTGTCATATTAAACAGCATCATCAGATCCTGAAGTAGTTTTAAAAGAAGTATAATAGCAACTAAAAATGCATTTTATACAATGCACGAGCTAAAAAAGTATTTGGCGGATGCTAAAGAAACAGAAATGTTACTAGAAACGGAAATGCAATAAGTAGACGTTGACGACTTTAGTTTTCCAATAAACAGCGTTACTGTAAAAAATTCTTGATTCAGTCTTTTTCAAAATATCTTGCTCGTGTAAAGAACTGATAAAACGTGGAAAACCAAATATGCTTTGCCTTTTAGAGTATTTAATGACCTCTATCTACCATTTCTAGAAAGTTTAATTTAAAGAAACCTAAAAGATTTCATTTGTCACGAATTTAGCCATAGAATGTAACCTCGAATCGTTAAATGTTGGTAACAAAACGCCCTATCTAAATAATATTACTGTATTGGAACTACTTGCGAAAATCAAATTTTGTAATTTCAATCTCAGTTTCCATGAAAAATATAAGACCTAGGTAAAAACATTTGAAATCACCGTACTCTAATTAACCTTGAAACGAAGTTTTATTCAAATACACTCATTATTCTATTTTTGTGCACTTTTTATATGGAGACACAGCACTGTGCGACGAGTGAATTTGGATTTGTGACGATCCGTGCCCATCCTCTGCCCAGCATTTGGGTATTTACGTATCAAATCAGATAGTTGAAATCTAAGTCTGCCGAAGGTTACTTTTATCATTTAAATTAAACATTTTTTTTAAACTAAAAATTTGTTTTTCAAAAGTTATGCAAATTCAAAAATTAATTTTTTTCTTTTTTTCTTACTTTGTAAAAATTTTTAAAATATTTCGAAAACTACTGTTTAAAAAAAAGCATAGATATATATTAAAATTTCTAATATTAGACAGTTCTAAATACTGCCAAATCCTGAAAATTAAATCTCGCAATTAAAAGTTTTTACTCAACTTGTTTTGTATTATACCTTCGATACATCTAAAGATATCCTAAAATATTCAAAAGGGTGTTTTTGTTTTTTCAAATCTATAAGTTTAAGCATTTGGTCCAAAAACTTTTTTGCTAATTTTTGTAAATTTCTAGTCGAGTTTAATTAGGTAAATGCAAAATTATCCTATTTTAATCACTTACTTTCGTTGAAAAAAAAAATAAAACTCAAAAAATAATGATTATAAGTAATTTATATAGGTTTCGCTCAAATATTCTTCAATCAATGGAGATTTCCGTTGAGCATGACGAGATATACACGTTCATATACTTTGAACTGTCCTCTGATACCCGGAAGCCTTTGATTTTTTTCATTAGAAATATAAAAATAATCCGTGAAAAAATTAAAACTTAAAATTTAATTTTTATTCTTGAGGAATAAAATATCGCTCAAGGAATAAGTTTTACGTGCTACCAAAAGAATAAAACTCACACATGAGTTTTATTTTCGATCAAAAAAAATAAAACTCAGAAAACCGAGTTTTATAATAAAACTCATAACAGTTACGACCCCTGATCTTTCAATGTCAATTCCAATGTTTTTTTTTAATACAGTAGTTTTCGAAATATTGAGAAAATAATCTTTATAAAACAAAAAAAGGGAAAAGTTGAAATTTAAAATTGCAAAGTTCTAAAAAAAATCAATTTTTTTTGTCTTTGGTATAACTTTATTTTAGGATAAAGCGAAGCTCCGCAATAAAATATATTCAAATAGGAAAAGGTCGATTCCACTTAAATGATGATTTGACATTTATAATTTGTTAACCCTCTATCTAAGCAACTTTTGTTGCAAATGAAAAAACTCACACCTAGTAATTCTAGTGCGTTAAACTCGAATTTGAAGTCGCATATCCAAAAGGATTCATAATTTTGCTTTCGGGGCTGAAATTAGAGGGGTTAGACAAATTAACATAACAACTGACCTATGGGAATATGCAATTTTTTTATTTTTTGTATCTATTCAGGATAAATATATCAATCGTGTTTAGGCAAAAAAAAATTTAAATTTGCTGGCGAAGGTTTTTTCATTTCTATTTGTTTAAAAAAATTGTTGCTATTTTCCACAAATTAAGCACTATTTTAAAAATTATGCTTGCATTTAAAAGTGTGACTATTATTTATTGTTCATACCAAATTCCAGCTAAATCCACCAATCGAAACAGAAAATAATTAGTTTTAAAAATTTGAGTCTTAAAAATTCAGTAATCAATATCTTATATAATAATAATTAAAAAAAAATAAAACTTCAGAATCTGATTTTTTTAAGCAAAAATCTACAATATTAGCTACTTTTCTGGTAAAAGTATCACTATCAAAAAGAAAGTGGCTCACTTCAGATAATTTGAGCCTTATTTGAATGCACCATCAGATTTTAATAGATTTTCGAGCTGAACCCGATAGCTCGGCGTTGCTATCGTCCTCGTCTTTTAGTAAATAGGTGGCATAAGAATGACTACATCACCTCCCTCTCTCGGGTTTTCACAGAAACCAAAAATTCTCTCAAACTGATCACTTCCCTCATAAAAAAACAAATTATTAGATAAAGTTTAACCATTTCTCTTCTTACTTTTTCAGATGTGCTCAAATGAATGGGTGTTACAGCGAACGTAAAATAAATTGACAATCTGACATACTGCTTGATATTGGCTTGCAGATGTAAACAAATGTAATTGAACTATCTACATGTGTATTTTCTACACCGTACACACACCCGTGTGGGAAGTCAGTAACTAGTGAGCACAATTTCTGGTTCAGAACTAGAAATAAAGTGGCTAATAAGAACTAGTGCAATAGAAACTAGATTCTCACTAGCTCGAAACCGGCAGTTGTGAAATGATTAACAGCATTTCGATTCGCATTTGAAAAAATGTTTTGTTCTTGTAATGTTCTTTAAAGAAATGTTTATATTTAAAACCATAATTAAAAAAAATTTATCAGTTGGTAGGATTCGAACCGACACGTTCCACATCATAGTCGAGTGCTCTACCCACTGAGCTACGGCGCACTCATCAGTAGCCTGAGAAAAGTATACATTTATACACATTATGAATGAATGGTTTAAAATTTTGGCTCAAATTATTAATAGTGCATGAACTAGCGGCATGGTGTGGCGGTAGTGTTGCTGGATTACCACACCGAAGGCCCAAGGTTAATATCGAAAGTGGGTTGAAAAAGTTTTTCAAAATGCGGTCGCCCGTCGGCAGTGATTTGACAAACTTTCTGAGTATATTTCTACAATGGAAGGCGCCTTCTGAAAATATTTTTTTTTAATTTTTAACTAACCACATCCAAACTGCAAATTTAGAAATGGTTCAGAACTAGAGCAATAGTAGCAATAAACGAACTACTTCCAAACTGTTGAATTTTTAATTAGATAGGAACTGTCGAAAATGTAATGCAGCGGGGGACAATTTCCACCGCCTAGGACATCGCCATGTTAAATTCGCCAGTCGATTACATGTAAAAGAGATTGAAGGCGAACTAGTAGGGGTTCGGAACGGACTAGAAGTGCACTAGCTTAGAACTAGAGATTTTCCCCACAGGGCACACCTTACATGTAATATATAGTCTGGCGACAAGGGAAAAACGTGCGTTGCATCTCCCCTACAAATGGATCTTTGAAGGGTTTATCTTACAAAAATACTCGTAACACTCGCGAAGGTGTTGTATGACTTTTATCTCTAGCGCGGGTAAAAATTGGTACGAAAATATGTATATGAAATCAGTACCGTACTCCAAAAAAGGCCGCTTCTAAATTCTTCATTAAATGTTCTTTCAGAATTTAGCCTAGGCGATCCCTTTTCATCGATACCTGACGCCAATTGGAAACACCAAGGGAGTTCAAGTCATCCTGCACCTGTTTTTTCTAACTAAGTCGAGGCGACTCCCTTTATCTGCTGCCCTACTACTCCTAAGGTCCTATACGGTGTCAATAAGAAAACCTTCTTTGTCCGTTCGCTTAACATGCCCCAGCCCGCGCAGTCTGTGGGTTCTTATTCGATGCACCGTGATCAAATCTGCGTAAAGCTCATACAGTTCATCATTAAATTTTTTTAGATACTCGCCTTTGGCATAACGGGAAGGACCATACATTTTCTAGAGAAATTTTTTCTCGAATACTCTAAAGGACATCTCATCTTATTTCGACACTGTCCATGACTACGAGCCGTATATGAGGCCAGGTATGATGAGAGACCTATAGAGCGTGATCTTTGTCCGTCGGGAGAGGACTTTACTTCTTAGATGTTTACTCAGTCCTTTCAGTAGCACTTGTTGGCAATAGTGATTCTCCGTTGAATTTCTCGACTGACATTGATTTCGGTGTTAACGCTGGTTCCCAAGTAGACGAAGTCCCTCACGGTTTTAAATTTCTAACTATCAACAGTGAAGTTCTTTGAAGATCGCAAATACTTCTTTCTGCCCTCGTTCACTGCAAGACCCACTTTCTTCGCTTTTTTATACTAGCCAGAGAAGGCAGAACTTACGGGTTGCGGTTCAGCTCTGCTGCTCTAATTATCTTCTCAAGCATCAAGTTGAAGATATCTCAAGAAAGGGATTCGCCTTGTCTCAAGCCTCGTACGGGTTCGAATGGCTCGGAGAGGCCCTTCCTGATACTGTCTGAGCTGTTCGTATTGTTCAACGTCATTTGGAAAAGTTGTATAAGCCTTGCAGGGAAGTCAAATTCAGTCATGGCATCATAAAAGCAACTCCTTTTCGCACTGTCAAAAGCGGCTTTGAAATCGACAAACAGATGGTGCGTGTCGATCCTGTTATCATTGATATTCTCTCCAGGAATTGGCGCTCGCCGTTTTGGGTTCTCCGTCGGAGCTACCAAGAATGCATGCCAGAATGGCATAAAACTGTTTCCTTTGATGTTCAGTGTTGCTGGCCTAATAGTCCTAAGGTCCAAACTTCAAGTGGCGGGGCAGGTAACTTCAAAAATGTTTGGAATAAGGTTTTTAATCGCCCCTCGCCAGTGGTCGGCAACCCTCCGCGCGTACAGCTTCTCAGCAAAAATCCACCTGCATTTGCAAAAAGCGTTCGGAGTTGGCATAAGACATGTTAGTCCCGCCAATTTTTAGCAAAAGTTAGAAGCATCACACCATATATTGTCAGAGAAGCTCGGCCTTAATCTTCTCGGAGGTATATTGGCCGATTTATTTATTTATTTACTAGAAGACCCTGCCACGCCTCACTGCATTTTAGAACTTATTAGATCTAGCCCGATTTTAACCAATGTATCTCCAAAACCAGTTGAAATGTGAAATCTAATCATATCGCTGATTGCAGCACTGTTGTCCTGATTTTTCTTTAATATCTGGAACGAACAGAAATCGACCTGTTACAATTTCGGTGCTTTTAGGACGCATGCGATAAAGGGTCCATGATCACACACGCTAAAAGTGCAAACTGAGAGTATCGGCACTACCAGTTTTCTTCTTTATGGAGAGAAGATGGGTACATTACTTTCATAGGACATCGTCGTGAGGTAAAAGATGCATTCTGGAGTTTATAGAGCCTAAGAACGATACATTCCTGGCTTCATGGCTGTAGCTTACCTTTGCCGACTGGGCTGTAGCACAATGTTGGCATTTGTGAAGCTTTAATTTAAAGTTTCCTCCTACACAGTTCTCTCTCGCACTGCATGTTATTCTTTCTCGCAGTCTTCTGTTTCATTTCTGTTGTTCCCTCATCCATCACCATCACCCACAGCACAAGTGCATTCACATACTACATATTATTCCTTCCTAATTTTTTTTGAAAGGTTAACAGGGCATAGTTATTCATTTGTAAAAGGCTTCCGCTGTAAACGCGTTAATAATCCAGAGTACTAATAATAATTCCATACTAATTTACACATTTTGAGCCCGGACATACATTCATTTGGTTAAGGAATGTAATAGTTGTAATTTATATACATATTTATATTATATTTATGTAGCTTATGTTTAAAGTTGTTTGTATGTTCTTTAAATGTCTACATAAGCTTTGAATTAGCAAAAGGAAACAAATCTGAAAAAGGGCAAGACTGAAAATTATATACCAGGTGGTGAACTTGAACTATAATACATATACTTAAGATATATAAAGGGTGGTGGCACATAAATTTTTAATTTGACGCGATATACCTCCGAAGATATTCAGGACGAGCAGGGCATCAGGCCCAAACTGTTTACACTTTCAACAAAAGGGGTATCAGGTAACCGCCTTGATCTAGACAGGCAGGCTATCGCTTAAGGAAAATGCTTTGGCAGTACAAAATATCTCCTAAATAGTTGGTGTGATTCTTGAAAAGCGTGTGATGTAGAACATAAAGCTTGAGGAGGTATTCAGATACATATAAAACTCTCACTTACAGTAAAGAGATAAAAGCTCTAGCACAACATATCTTAATCAAGTTAACAGTATTTCAAGGGCTAATAGTAATAAAAAATCTGAAGGCGCACAAACTTAAACTAATCTCTGTTCAAGTACAGCAGCGTGTAATAAACAAAAACGAAAGTACTTCACAAAAATTGTTTGGCTGCTGAATACTCTGGCATTTGCTATTAAAAATCGTGTAATCGAAATTGAAATTGAAATTGGAATTTAGCTATGCAGGTTTTGGTAGCTAACAAGCACTCATAAACACACATGCCGACACACTTCACTCACACAAACTCTGGGAAAAAAAAAAAATTGTAGAATGTTGGCATACAAGCCAAAAATAGCCAAAAACCAATTTTCCATCATAAGGAGAAAGTGAGTAAACTACTACTCATCGCATGCATGAAGCAGGAAAGCAGAGCAAACGAGAGAAATGTGTCGAGCAGATCGACAAATCCTGAAGCAAATTTTATACTTTAGTTAGCCTTTTTTTGGGTTCTGCTCTAACATATATAGGTTAGTCATGTGTTCGAGTTCGTAGTTACATTTGGGATATTTTACACTTTTTATACGCAGGATAATATAGGCACACGCATAAACATAAGTGCAGGTGTGTGTCTGTACATTTAAATACTGTTCCCTGTAGACAGTTTTCAATTTCCTGCATATTTTTTTATTACAATTTTCACCTTTCTGTACAAAAGGAAGGAAAGAGTTTGCTGCTGAGGGTACAAACTGGCTCACTTTGTCGAGTATATATGTACATGTACATAAGTATGTTGTTGTTGGAATTTTTTGGCGAATTATGATAGTAGATTCCTTAACAATGTTTAATTACGTCGTCCTTTGGTCTTTAGCGGGGTATAATAGAACCTTCTATGCCAGATTGAGCGATTTATTAACCATGCACACAGGAATAAAAATAGTTTCACTCGATATAGTTTTGACTTTTACAGTCAATTTTAAAGTTTAATTTGCGGTAAACATAAATATGTATTTTAAATATTCTTATTCGAAATTTTTAAAAATTTCTGTGGGATTTTTGCAGGGTACCTAATTGTTGACACAAGTAGTTGCTAAAGGATATATCTAGATCTCTGAGCTATGCCACAATAAAGGTTTTTTTAACCTAACTTACTTTTTTAACAAAATAACGCATATTCAACCTAAAGCTATTACAGTTTAATATAAAAATGGGACACTTTAAAATTGAAAGCTGCACCCCTTCGAGCTCCGACTAGTCAGAAGTTTAAAAGCTTTATATTTAAACATCTTGACTATTTTAGTATTTCCTTGGTGAACAACAAGATTTAAAAGTATAACTGATAGCGAAGAAAGTCGCTGGAACATTGTTAAAAAAAGTCAGGGAAGGAAGCTTATGGCAAAAATCATTGAGATCAAAGTGACTACGGAATGTGTGTTGTTGATTTTCATTTGATCCATTAATCGACTAGAGACAACATTCTACATGTTTTCATTTCAAGTCGAAATGCCTGTAGCAGTTGCTTAATGAATTATTTTAAGCTGCTTGGCCTAGAAAACTTATGACGCTTCAATTCCATTTTTATGTGTATTTTGTAGAAGTTAAAAGCTCACTTGCTTTTTTCGTATTCAGCATAAATGTTTGGTTTTTTTTTTTGACAATTCACTAGGAAAAATTCTCCAGAAAAGAAAAAAAAATAAGCAACCACTCAGCGGGTCAATTCTGGTTTTGCGTTACAGTGAAGAGAAAAAATCATTTCACTTTAATTATCACTTGACATTTTCCTTTCATCACTTCACTGAGCTCAAAAATGCGGTTCTGATATATGCGATGAAAACTGTTTGCAAAAGAACATTTTGAATTGTGTTGACACAAGGTGTGCTTGCTTAATGAAACTTTATTTTAGAACTAGCGGACCCGGCAGACGTTGTTCTGCCTAAAAGTTTACTTTGCCTACATTTAATAAATTGTACTCTTTTCTTTCTGCTTTTGCTTCTCCCCCAACCCAATATACCGTTACTCTTCTTTATCCTCTTCATTTTTCTCTAACACGGCCTATATTTCAAATTTCTATTCCTACTTCCCTTTTCCCCCATTTCCTCTGCGGATACTGATATGTCCAAAGCTTCGAAGATATATCGAATTAACTTTTAGTTTCTCGTGGTACGGCTTTCTGTTGCCAGGGTTTTTTTGATGTATAGAACACTTATCTATATATAAAATATCATTCACTTGAATCAAATAAATTCCTAGCTATGCCGATGTGCTACTTTAAATACCCTGGGGCTTTTTCAAAGACTATGTCGTACCCAAGGAACTCCTGAACCTATAGTGAAAGTTTCTTAGAGATCGACTAAAAACCTTGGACATTAATGAAGCACAAACAAAGCACAAAAAATGTGGGCGTGGCACCGCCCACTTTTACAAAATTATGTAAATCGTGACTAAAGGACACATGCGAGTATATCCAAATATCATTGATTCAGACCAAATAAGTTCAGAGTTATGACGAATTGTAATTTCATATAGCCTGGGGGAGTGGCACCGCCCACATTACCAAAACTATGTATAACCTATGCTTTCACATGTGGTCCCAGGAATATACTGTGAAAATTTCATAAAAATCGGTTGAGTATTTTAGACGCCTATAAAGGACACACAGTCACGCAGACACACAACCACACATTCATTTTTATACCTAGTAGTGCTACGCACACAAGGTATATTAACTTTAGTCGCCTAACGGCAGTACGTAACGGCATAAACGGATCGAGATAGATATTGACTTATGTATATCAAAATGTTTAGGACGAAAAGAGAAATTGATTAAGCCATGTCCGTCCGTTCGTCCGTCCGACCGTCTGTGAACACGATAACTTGAGTAAATTTTGAGATATCTTAATGAAATTTGGTATGCGGGTTCCTTGGCACTCATCTCCGAGCGCTATTTAAAATGGGTGAAATCGGATGATAGCCCCGCCCACTCTTATATATAGAATAATTTCTAAAACACAAAAAAAATGATTACTCAGTACATAATACATCTATAAGGATAAAATTTGGTGACTACATTGAAATTGAGGCATAAAATACATTTTTCAAGAAATTTTTCAAAATGGGAATGGCACCGCCCACTTTTGATTAAGTCAAATTTAGAAATAATATCAATATAAATCAAAAACCGTTCAAGATATCGAAGCGAAATTCAGCCCGCAAGTTTTCAGGTATGCAGAGAATGTTCCAGGAAAAAATGGGCGGGATCGGTTAAGGTCCACGCCCACTTTTATATGAAAGATTTTGAAGAGGATCGCAGATATATTAAATAGGCAATAACTTTACGTAAAACAGCTTTGCGTCATTTATATTTCACTCTTAAAGTTTCCGTAAACAAAGAAATCCAAAAACTTAAAATTTCCGAAAATGGGCGTGGCCCCGCCCCTTTTATAGTGGACGATTCCACAAAACTGTTTATGCCATAACTCCGCCAAAAATTGATTTGTCGAAACGAAAGCTAATTGTTTGCTGTAAAAATGGTCGAAATCGGTTAATGTCCACGCCCAGTTTTTGAACATAGTTCTGAAAAATTTTTTTGTAAAATTTAAAAAGCGATATTTCTACAACCAAGCAAGTTTTATCAGTCACATTTTGCACACATAATAAGCTTTTTAAGAAAAACTCGGCTGCAAAAAAAATTTTGTCAACTTTGAAGAAGTAGGCGTGGCGCCGCCCACTTTTCAGCATAACATTTCTGCTATTTTTAAAGGCAATCGCTTATACTTCAATCTTGATTTTCAATGAAAATTGGTCAGCTGCTTCTCACTAGTAAGTATTATACTCCTGCCAAAAACTAGCCAAATCGGGAAACACACAAGCAAAATATTCGGGCACGTAGTTAATAGCCCACTGCAATAGCGAAGTTATACATATATCTTTTTTGATTTTCATACCTTTCAGAAACATTAAATGTATGTAAGTATGAGAACAAGAAGAGAAAAGATCACTGAAATGATCAGTACGATGAGCGGAGTCGAATTAGCCATGGCCGTCTCTCCGTCCGTCTGTATGTCTGTCCGTCTGTCTATTTGAACGCAAACTAATATCTCAGTTTTACAAAAGAATGCTGAAATTCGTTGTTTGCTTTCGCCATTTTATAATATACTAGCAAACCCGGTAGACGTTGTTTTGACGTTTTGATATTTAGAACACATCTATTTATAAAATGTCATTAACTTGAACCAAATAAACTCCTAACTATACCGAACTGCAGCTTTATATAACCTGGGGGCTTTTCCAAAAGCTATATACAGACTGTGTCGTGCCCAGCGAACTCCTGAACCTATCGTGAAAGTTCAAGAGCAAAATAAAATACAAAATATGTGGGCGTGGTACCGCCCACTTTTGAAAAATTATGTAGATATTGACTAAGTGACACATATATCCAAATTTCATTAATTTAGATCAAAAAAGTTGGGAGTTATGACGAATTGAAAATTTATATAGCCTGGGGGCGTGGCTCCGCCCACTTTGCCAAAACTATATATTGTCTATGCTGTACCCAGTGAACCCAAGTATATATTGTGAAAATTTCATAAAGATCGGTTGAGTTCTTTGGGGCCTATGAAAGACACCCTTTTTTATATCTATTTTTGTTACGCACACAAGGTATATTACTTCATTCGGCATAAACGAATCGAGATATATATTTATTAATGTATATCAAAACCTTCAGGATGAAAAGTAAAATATCCGGGCAAGTACAAAGTGGCGCAAAAGTAAGCTTCCGATGTTCAGCATATCGGTTGTGGCACGTGCAGTGTGTGTGCTGTTGCACCGTCTTGTTGGAACCACATGTTTTCCAATCCCAATCCATCAAGTTGCGGCAAAAAGAACTCGTTGATCATTGCTCTGTAGCGCTCACCATTCATAGTAACCGTTTGGCCCCGACCGATTATTGGTCAAATAAATAGTCAGCAATATTCCGCGTTCTGGAGCAGTGTAGCGTAACATTGTTTATTAACGTGTATTTCGCATGTGTTTACTACACAAATGTCAAAACAGAACTGACTTTAGGGGCCAATCGCAAAATTTATAGCATTTTCTGATAGGAGGATTACTTTTGCGCAGTAACCGTTTTTCACCGACCGATTATTGGTCAAATAAATAGTCAGCAATATTCCGCGTTCTGGAGCAGTGTAGCGTAACATTGTTTATTAACGTGTATTTCGCATGTGTTTACTACACAAATGTCAAAACAGAACTGACTTTAGGGGCCAATCGCAAAATTTATAGCATTTTCTGATAGGAGGATTACTTTTGCGCCACCCTGTAGTTAATATCCCACTGCAAAAGCGAAGTTGTATATCTTTTTTGATATTCATTCCTTTCATGAACATGAAATGTTTGTACGTATACTGAAATTATCAGGAGGATGAGCTGAGTCGATGTAGCCATCCATCTTCCGATACGTCTGTCTGTCTGTTCGTCGGTCTATTTGAACGCAAATACGAACTGAAAGTATTAAAATAGACCTGCGTAAATTGGGATGACATAATAGATCACTACTAGGTATATAATGTTCGGTTCCACCCGAACTTAGACTTCCCTACTTGTTATTTATAAGATTGTAAAAATAAAAGTAATTTTTATCATTTAAAACCAGTGGTGCTCAAATTATTTTATATGGAAGGGTTATTCACAATATTTGTACAAAAATATGTATACACTAAAATTTTCTTTTTGAAATTGAGTAAGCACAAAAAAAATGTAGAAAATGTTTTGGAGATATCGCAAAAAAGTTTTTTTAGTAACGAGTCTGGTTCCAAGCAGGATCAGTTCAGGCCGTGATAGGCTACATAAAGTTAATAGATTCTACTAATTAAGGATTTATTCGTTTGTTAATTACGTAGATTCTTCCGGCTAATTGTAGCTATGTAACTCAAGCGGCACAATTTCGACAACAGTGTGGGTGTGCGGGGATTCTAGTGAAGATAGTAAGGGTAAATTTTAAACAAATTCATACCGCTAAAAGTTTCATATAAACCTGTTGAAAAAACCATTTGCAAGTTAAATTCAGAACTATCAGAAATGTTGATAAAATATTTCATTCACATATAAAAGTTAGGCTTGGTTACTTCTCGATTCCACAAATTTTTGGTAACAAAATTTCCTATGCCAACTGAAATTAGTATACCAAATTTCATTCTGTCTCCATCTAAACGATACCTGTTGAAATAAGCTGGTATTTTTTGGGATATCAAGAAATAGTCCTTGTTAATATCTTTCGACTTTTCTAAAACCAGAAGTCTATTTTTATACCCAGCTTTTGAACCAACCTTAGTTTCATTTTAATTTCTTTTTGAACCAAGTGTATATGGCCTTTTGGGGTCTCTTATAAGACTTCAAAATTGATTTTGTGCATCAAATTTTTTGTTCAGTTAAATTCGAGTACATTATATTCTGAATATAAAATTTTCTCAGTGCCTCAATATTTTAAAAAATTTTCATTGCCAATCTTTTAGTGTAAATTTCTATTTCATATGAAAGTGCCTGAGCTTCATACCGCATTGGCATAGTGTAATACATGATCCAACTACAACAGGTCGTAACAGCTCGACAAACATAAGACACAAAAAAATTTTCCATGTATTTTGTTTTTGTAATTTGTGAGTTTAACGTCAAAATCGTACTGAGAAATGAGTGTAATGTCAAAATTCGAGACAAAAGTAAAAATCAGCTGATCTATTAATAATTAAAGGTGTTCTCGGTTCGCACCTTCTCGCTATAATGCCGCCATCTTGAACGCCGTTAGCAATTACAATGTTGTCTCTTTATAAAAGTACTATTTTATTCCGAGTATATTCCTTTCGAAAAAGTACTATAAAGCATACAAAAAAAATTTTTCTGATAAATTATGCAACAGCATCACTTTTTTCTTCAAATCTGCCTAGTGTTGACTTTTCTATTAAACAATGCTGTGACAATTCTCATATAATGAGTTTGTTTATTTATTAAAATTGAAAAAACTTGATTTTTCGCGTTGAAAGAGGGTAAGATTTGGTGTGATATTTACTAAAGCAGATAATAAATGATTTCATTGAAATTTGATTGATTTGAAATATGTTTCACAGGCGCGAGACTGGCAACGAATGGATTTATGCAATGCATAGGCCATGCGAGTATTAGACTGGGTCATCGATAATCTCCGCAAAACCCAAAAAATATTTTTTTTTTCAAAAAACTGTTATCGCCAACGTTTTTAGCGGACATTTTTGGGTCGAACAGGGTATACATAAACATTTTAAAATCAAATGAAACTTTTTTAGTAGGTCATGAAAACCACCTTAAAATCAAAGTCGAAAAAAGTCAAAAAAATTAAATTTCGCAGGCTCGAAAATTATTTTTTTGGGTATGCGTAGTGAAACTTTTTTTTCCTGAGCCTAGGTTTTGACCTATCGAAAAATCGATGGCGCGATATCGGTTAATAAATCGACGCAGTCTAATGTACATATCAGTACCCGCATAGAAAAAGGGAGAAGAAGGGAGTAGGAATAGAAAATTTGAGAATTATAGGAGGTTTTAGAGGAAAATTAAGAGAGTAAAATACACCAACGAGATATGGGGGTGGCACAAAAGTAAAAGTAGAAAGAAAAATTTACATATATGAATAAATTACGTCGAAGCGCCAAGTGGGAAGGGAAGAGAGTAGAATTTGTTAGATGTAGTCAACTCAAATTAAAGGCAGAACAACGCCTTCCGGGTATGCTAGTAAGCTAATGCAATCCCAGTTACTCTAAACTTCGATTGTTTTGAGCGTAGAATTGCTTGTATACATGAATGAATATATGTCGCCCTGCAACTATCTGTATTGCTCTGCCTAGGCTCTCTAAGCACAAACGTTTGAATGCCAAGTAGCCCAGCAATGCGTAGGTCATTGAAAAATGTTATATTCGCATCAAACATATTTATACCTTTCATGAACATGAAATGGTATATTAACTTTGGTCCGATGTTTGTGACGTTTAGAAATATAAGAGATAGACCCACCATTAAGTATACCAAATTGATCAGGACGATGAACTGAGTTGATACAGCCATGTCCGTCTGTCCGTCCGTCCGTCTGTTAGAACGCAAACTCGTCCCTCAATTTTTGAGATATCTCGATGAAATTTGGCACACGGATGTATTTTAGATTATATTAGATATTTGTCGGATCCGGTATAATCGGGTCACTACAGCATATATCTCCCATACAACCGATCGTTCAAATAAGAGGATTATGACTATTTCTCCCTCATTTTTAAAGATTAAAACTTGAAACTTGGTGAGATATTTGCTTACAGATGGTAAAAGATTTGGTAAAAAAATCACCAAGATCGGAGCTATACATATATAATAAAGCTTATTATAAAAGAAAATTAAATGTATTGCTGACAAAGTTTTAGAGAACTTTAAACAATGCTTATTTAAGTTTGTGCGTATTCATGAAAGGTATAAAGCCTTCGGCACAACCGAAGACAGCGCTGTCCTTACTTGCTTTTATGACATTTTTAATCAAAGAAATAGTAAAGGTGAGACTATTGTCATAGATTTTTGAGCAACTTCCCATCAAGCTATTAAACTGTAAAAAAAAAATGGCTAGATGACGCAGTAATCCCGGCATTAAGAAAATTCAGTGCGAATAATTTTAAAGTAACTTGAAATAAAATTGTTTCAAATTGTCTTAAAATATTGAATGGTATCAAAAAAACTTCTCTGCTTAGTGAAACGATATATTAGAAAACTTATATTAACGGGAATTTTGAAAAAAAATTTCGTTGACCCATGGACTTTAGATAATGAACCAAATCCACATATTAACTATGGTGAAATATCCAGGTAAAAAAACCAATTTAGATGGCTTACGCATAGTTGTCGTTATAAAGTACATAAAAATCGTTTACATTTCGATTCCCGTTCCAGATCAAGATATTTAAACAAAGCCAAAGAAAAAAAATGTTTGTGGAATGGAAAAATGGAAGTGGTATGATTATGACACAAACATGATATTAAATTAAATAGGCGAGTGATTCAGAGTATAGAAAAATGAATTAGTATGCTTAGAATAAATTTCTTTTTAAATACAAAACCATAATATTTTTCGATGTGAAAAGTGAAAGCGTGATTAATAAATCCAGTTTTGAACTCCACTTTTTCAGAAGGAAATCACTTTGCAAATCAACTCACCCTATTATAAAAGGTGAAATGGAATGGAATTATTTTTCATGTTGACCTACACTATTTTGAAAAACTAAAACATTAAATTAAAGTCACACGTGACTTTTTTGTCAAAAACAACATGTTGATTCTTAATCAATTTGCTTTGCAATGAGAAAACGATATCAAAAACGTTATGAAATAACTAGAAAATTCGCCACGGTGCATTGCACCTCATAACTAATAATATACTGAGTTCCATTTTATACATTATATCTCCGCAACCAGTAGAGGTATCTAACTTAACCATACCGTTTATTGCTGCACTCATAAGCACACTTTGTTTGCCACCCATATTATATTAACATTTATCTGCTCTATTCTAAGACGAAAATTTTAAAAATTATTGCTTTGGTTTCTCTTGGCTTAATATTGATCCCTACCATACAATTTTTCTTGAATATCTGCAAATTACATACATCAACCTATTACAATTATATTAAATGTAGTTGTAAAACACTTTGATATGTTATCGAACTTCTCAACTTTTTCTTTGGGGATTGTGCAATTAGTGTTCACGACTTGACCTTGACTTTACAACATCATAACCTCATCTCTTACTGAATTATACTGTAGACAGATATATAGAACATTTTGTAGCATGGTAAGGAAACTATATGTGTAGAAACCATTGAAATAGAGTGTTGTTGTGAAATGTACCACGATGGATTTCAATGAATACAGGCAAAGCTTTAAGCCTTTCTATAAAAATCAGGAACTTTCAGTTAATCTGGCAGCTTAAAGACCTTTGTTTCGACTGCGTGTTAAAATTCATCTCATCTTTAAACAAAATTTTGTTTTCTGTAGTGCTCGTTATAGCATTTCCTTCGACAAATTTAACAGGCAGTCAATTGAAATTATTGTTATGGAAAAACGGATTGCGTTTTATTCATGCACTGGAAGAAGCACTTGAGAAAACCAGTGAGCGCAATAAAGCCTAGAGGACTTTTCGCAACAGCTTGGATTACTTTGAAGAACACAAACAAGAGTTTTAGTTAATTAAAAAAAAAAATTATAATAATTGGCGCTATATATACCTCCTTTATAGTATTATAGTACACATTGTAAGGCGGAAATCATACGTGTGTCTATGGTATTATATACACTTCAATAAAATGTGTATATGGTAACATATATAAAGGTAATTTCTCTTCCTATGCATAAGACTGACTCCTCCATTGGGAAGCTGAGAACACTATTGATCAAAATTTACAAACATTATGTCCTTATTTAGGGCAAAATTTGCTTCTGATTTTTGATGAAGTTGTTATAAAATTATAAAGCACGGAAGTGAACAATTACCTCAATTAAAATTGTTATTCAAGATTATTAAAACAAATAAGTAGATTAAACAAACAAGAAAACAATTAAAATGGATTGTCTGCTGTTAACCTTGTCATCAATTCTGCTTTAATAAGAACCCAGCACATCACCGGTAAAAAAAGAACAACAATACGTAATCAGTAATTCAAACAAAATAATTCAATGATTCAGATTAAATTAATTATATGTCAACTATTATTAAATTTCCAAATGTATCAATTTGTTTTGCCGACTCAACATGTATAAAAATTTTATGATTATCGAACAGATATTTATGTACTTTTTATTCTTTCAAATATACTCAAATTTTATTTTGTACGTTAAAAAACAGACAATGGATTAGGGTTGCGCTTGTTGAATTATTTGATCTCTTATCGACTTTCTAAGGGATAATCCATTTATGGGGCATTTCATTTTAACTCGTAGTTTTGAACTTATGACAATGTACTATGTTCGAGCCACAAGAAGGGCAATACAACACCCAGGACTAACTATCGCGAAATCAATTTCTTAATAATCCAGCTTCTGAATACTGCCATCCGTTTAAGTTCTACGCGTACAGCAGAATTCTTGTGGACAGTGCGAACTCTTATAGTGTAGGAGGCTACAAAAATGTATCCACCAAAATCAGGGATTCGTAAAGAATAATTTCAGAGCACTAACCAGTAATTATCTTCATCATTGCTTAGGTCCTCTAGCATTTAGTACACTCCTGGTTAGCGCTCTGTTTGTTTTTGTTGCATCCTTTCACACGTACTACATGCACATAGCACTCGTAAGTTGAAAAAAAAGTTATAAAAATTTTAAAATTACAGCACAGAGAAGCATTTGCAACAGGAAATACGGAAAAGGAAGTAAGCTAACATTGTCTCATTTGCCACAAACCAAAATGCTGTTGGTAAGCCAAGAAGGTCTCTTTGCCACTCTGAAATGGTTTTAAGTGTTTCACTCGGTGTTAAGAGTTGTTCGATAAAAGTACCTCTACATACAAGAGTACATACAAATTAACACAAGGATACAGCTAGCCAAAATTTATATATAGATTTTCTTATAACTAGTTGTACTTGGACCGATTATTAACTAGGCTTCATCTTCTTTATTTGGAAACCAACATTAATAAAAGCCGACACATAATATGTTTCCAGAGGGGCTCCTAATGTGTTAGAAAAAAAGATTTAGGATGACTTGGTCTTCCAATTAGCATGACTTGTTGCAAAAAAAAAAATTGTATTGAAGTAGAAACTCGGCTTCATCCAAAGTAGTTTGCTGCTTATATTTAAGATTTTGTGACAAATTAGAAACCTCTGACCTGACTAGACTAAGTCCGATTTTAATCATTATTTCTCCGAAACCATTCGAGATATGGCGCCTAATCACATCTCTTATTACAGCACTCATTAGCACCTTTCGTTTGATATCTACATCGTACTAACATATTTTGGGCCCCCGGTTCAACATATTGCTCGGGAACTCGGAAACCGCTAGAGTTATCGAAATAGGCGACATCTTAAATTTTAAGTTAAACATCTATCAATGCGCTTTCATACATACAAACAGACAGAAAAGTTCCAAAAACTGTTGATTTGGATTCAATTGGTTTAGTAATAATAAAGTTTTCTTGAATATCTGCAATGTACTGACATCGACCTGTTACATGAAATGATCTGCTTTGAAAAAATTTAAACTTTTAAAATATGTCTGTTAGCATAAAAACCCTATTTTCCGTTTTCTTTGACACTTTAGTTCAACCTGTTTGTTCTTCAAGGGCACTGTGATTAGAGTTCACATCTCGTTATAAAATATTCATATCTACCTCAATTAGAATTTCCTTACTTGTTATTTATGTCTACTTTTTCCATATTCTTGATGTATGTATGTTTCTAGTCCGCTGCGCTCCATTAGCACAAAATATGTAATTTTCAAAAATGGCATACAGTGTCGAAAGAAAAAAAAGCACCGAACTTTAAATCCTTCGCTTTTTTTAAATTATGGTTAATTTACCTTACTTTAAGTGGTCATTTAACCACCTCGGCGATCTTTACAGTCCAACATAGCATGCCAGTCGTTTCTTCGTTGCGGTAACTGGCACCAATTAAAAATTCACTGCGTCGAGCGTTCCAGGTTATTCCTTCACTCTCCTCCCTTGTTCCAGCAGTAACTTTAGGGTCGCCAGAGTTTCGCCTGCTAAAGAAACTTACATATACATCGACAAGATTCACCTCGCCTAAATGAATTTGACTTTTGGAGAAGCTAACAAGCTTTGCATTGGTACCCCTTGAACGGTTTAGCCTTCCTCCTGAGTGTTGTGATTAAGTAGTTGGGCCTACGCCAGACCAAGCTTCAGCCGCTACTCAAGTTGATTTATTTGGCCAACGATATAAAAAACGAGATATCTTCCAAACTAATACAGCTTTCCATTACCCTTTTGGGGCATCTAAGTTCATGTCCAAATGGCATTTTGTTCATCCGTCTTCTGATTGCTTGGAGTTTAGTGATCCTGATTTGCAATATCCAGAACAAGAAGGTAGGGCTCAACGGTTCATGGAAAGAGGCAGGTAAAAGCTACACGCAATTTCTTTTCACTTTACCGAATGCGGAGAGATTGTTTGTCGATTCTTTTATCATCGGATCCAGAATTTGCCATATCTCAAACCTTTGGATCAAAGTTTGGTATGGTTTTCCCCTTAACCGAAATTTTGAATTTTGCTGCTGTTTTTGCATACACACACAATCAAGTCACAAATTTTAAATAAAATAAAAGAAAATAGTTAACAAAAACAGAAAAAAATAAACAGTCAGCCCTACTATTGTCAGCCGGGACAACGAAACTTTAGCCGAAATATATTTTGTGCACTAAAACGTTTATTTTTTTAATTTTCTACCATTTGCACTTTACACATTAGATATTTTTTTATTATTTTATACGTAAGCTTAAAGCAAAAGCATGTGTAAATATATTTGCTTATGTATCTTTGTGTACCTCTAAATGTTTGTTTAATAAAAGCCATTGTCGGCTGAGTAAAACCAAACTTAGAATGGCAGAGGATTTCACTGGCCACTACAAATGCAGCGTGCAAAAGGACCTGCGAAATAAGGTACTGCAATTGAAGAAGAAGAAGTAAGAAAAAAAATACTAGTTTACAACTGGAGCTGTTATGAAACAAAGCACGTGATTATTCATAAGAGCTGAGAATATTTAATATAGGAGTTTTTTTTTTTTGTGATAAAATTTTTGTGAAATAATATAATATGGTTTGGCAAACTCTCCGAGTGTATTTCTGCCATGACAGGCTTCTCAGCAAAAATTCGTCTCCTTTGTAGATGCCGTTCGGAGTCGGCAAAAAACTGTAGGTCCCACCAATTTGTAGGGAAAATTCAAATCGGCACACCACAAATTGGAAGAGAAGCTTGGCGCAAAAATCTCTTAGGAGGTTTATGATGATATACCTGTTGTATATCGCGCCATAGAGAGAGAGAAATAAATTGAAATAAAATAAAACATAACAAAATAAAATAAAATAAAATAAAATAAAATAAAAAAAATAAATTAAATTAAAATAAAATAAAATAAAAGAAAATACGTAAAATAGAGAAATCAAATAAAATAAATTAAAATAAAATAAATAAAACAAAATAGAATAAAATAATATAAGATAAATTAAAATAAAATAAAATAAAATTAATAAAACAAATCAAAATAACATAAAATAAAATAAATAAATAAATTAAAATAAAATAAAGTAAAAAAAAATAAAATCAGTTAAAAGGCAAGGAAAGGGAAGGGAGAGAAAGAAAAGGAAATGATAAACTGGAATAAAGTAAAAAGAAAAAAATAGATATAGAAGCTTTATTATTAAACAGTACCTTTACATTCGGAGGACTCAAACAAGAGAAAGGTAAAGGCAAGGAAAATATATTAAAGGAAATGAACAGCAAATAAGGGATTTCTCTTCCGAGCTAACTGCAGAGGAAAGTAAAATGTCTTGCAAGAAAGGAACTGAAAAGAAAGAAGGGAAAGGCAGGTGAAGGAAAGGAACTGCAAATAATTAAATCCAAACAAATTTTGTTGTTCAATTTCAACCACTAGGCGACCTCTAGCTTACAAAATTTCATAGAAATAAATATAATCGAATAAAGTGGCAGCTCTTTGTTAAAAATAACTCAAAATTCCTTTCGTTTGATACCGATATTAGCATATCTGACAAAATTTTTAAAAACTTTAAATAGATGGCAACCCTCATAGAAGCAAAGCTTAAAAAGCAGAGCTTGAAATGTAGCATTATACCTAGGGTCAAAAGTTCGTCCAAATCATAAAACGACTTGACGATGAGATAGAGAGCAGATACGAGGTGTGTTCAAAAACTATCGCGAATTTTGTGTTTTTTCAAAAATTATTTATTTATTCATGAATATCTATTTTGTCCCCTTCAAAGTAATCCCCATGAGATATTATACACTTGTGCCAACGGTTTTTCCAATCTTCGAAGCACTTCAAAAAATCATTTTTTTGTATCTTGTTCAGCTCCTCCTTCGATGCCGTCTTCATGTCGTCAAGAGAAGCGTAACGTCGTCCTTTTATGGGCCTCTTCAGTTTAGGGAACAAGAAAAAGTCACAGGGGGCCAGATCTGGGGAATACGGTGGCTGCGGCATCATTAGTGTGTTGTTTTTGGCCAAAAAGTCGTGCAGAAGCAACGATGCGTGAGCAGGGGCGTTATCGTGGTGCAAAAGCCAATTTTTGTTCTTCCACAAATCCGGGCGTTTCTGGCGGATTGCTTCGCGCAAATTGCGCATAACTTGCAGGTAATATTCCTTATTGACCGTTCTTCCCTGTGGCAAGAACTCATGATGCACCACGCCCCTGCTTTCACATTCGACCGAACTTGCAGCGCTTTTTTCGGTCTTGGTTCGTGCGGCAGCTTCCATTGAGATGATTGAGCTTTGGTTTCCACGTCATAACCATAAACCCACGATTCGTCACCAGTTATGACCCTCTGGAGCAAATTTGGGTCGTCGCGGACAGAGTTTAACATCTCATTAGCAATGTTCATGCGATGCTGTTTTTGGTCACAATTGAGCAATTTTGGTACGAATTTCGCGTAAAAATCGAAGACGATCCAAAACACGTGCAAGCAAAGCAGCTGTCAACAATTAACTGAACATTCAAAATGGCCGAGCTTGTCGGCATAAGTGAGAGACATGAGTACCAACATAACGCCACAAAAAATTCGAAATTCGAATATACGTAACCAGCGAAAATTCAAAATTCGCGATACTTTTTGAACACACCTCGTATACCGAAAAAAGAAATTTAATGTGGTTAGGTGGTAACCTTAGGACGTAAGCCTAGAAATATTTTTGTTGAAATACGAAAAGGATATGATTTCATAACCTTATTTCGTTAAAAAAAATTCAAATAGGTGGCATTAAGTCATCCTGAGAGGCAACACCTAGATAGAATTTCTTACAATATAGTATAATGTTTTTAAAGTTATAAGATATGGTGTTCATGCTAGTCTTGCAGTGACCAGCCAAGTCAGGGGCTGCAGGGTATTTTTATATATGCAAACAAATGCATAAGTATGTATGTATGCCTGTATGCATATATACATGTATTTGATTGTGAAAGTAAATAAAGGCAAGCACAAGTTGCCAAGCGTTTCTTACTCAAGGAATATGTACCGAGGCAATAGCAACAGAGGCGGCAACATTTTAGGCAGGAAAAGGCTATTAAAACGGCGACAGGCAGAAAGTGCATTATTTATGTGGGAAAAACAAAAAAAATTCAATTCAAAGCAACGTAAATAAAAGACCGTAAGACACAAATTCGCTTTATTTACTTTTAATCCTTTTTTCTTATTCTTCTTTTTCTTTTGCTGCCATTTGAGCAGCAGGAGTTAGTGGCAAAATAAATGGTTTCTTTGTGTGTTTGTATAAGTTTTTGATACAGAAAAGGAAATGAATTTTAAAAGCAAACTGTCAGTCGTATTTAACAGTTATCGTATGCCATTGCAGTCAATATAAATTGGAATTCCGTAGACAAAACAGAGTGGGAAATAACAGAAAGACTTAAGGATGTGGCACGAGTTAGTGAAAAGGGGAAAAATTCAGAGTAATAATTGATGGAATGATATTTGTCCGAAGGGTTATCTATGAAACATGGCTGAGTCCCAAAATTCGTAAAAAATATGTAAGGCTTTAAAGAGCTTCTTATAATGATAGTTCCCTGCAACTTGCAATTAAGTTATTATTTATAATTTTTCTTTTTTTTTGTAGTCCACTTCTTAGCCGACAATTATATGTCTAGACTTAGAGAGAAGTTTGAGTATTTTTTTGAGCAAATGACATTGCAGCAGAGCAAATCAAAAAGCACATTTTATATAGCCGACTTTAAGTCACCTTTGTACAAACCATAAAATGTTGAACGATTTATAGAAAACCCGTCCATCCTTCGCTGCGTCTCAAAACTTCTAACATACCGAGTACGATTTTAATCATTATATGTCCGAAACCGGTTGAGATATGGAACTTAATAACATCGCTTATCGCAGCACGCAATACCACCTTCTTTTGATACCCATAGTGTTCCAACACATTTTGGGTCATCCTCGTCCACCTTTTCGTCGATAACCGAAACCAGTTGGCCTATCGAATTAAGGGATGTCTTAAATTTTAAGTTAGACAGTTAGTAATGCAACGGTGAATGTCGTATTAAACTTTATATAACAGTTTTTGATTGATGCGTGTCCAAACATACAGACAGACAGAGAAAAATTCTAAGACCTCTTGGTCTGGATACTATTGGCCAAATAGTGATCCTTTCTAGAAATTTTTTCTGAATATCTGCAATGTACAGACATCGACCTGTTACAATTTTATGATTTGTAGACATTAGACCGGTCTAAGAATCATATTTTTGAAACTTATGAGAATGATGAAAATATACTAATTTATATCATTGCTTGGTTAGATTGTTTATTACTGATCTCTTTTTTTTTTAAACTGCCGAGCTACGAAAGTAGAGACATTATGCTCTATAGTTGTGTAGGAAATTGAACTCCCCATAAAGAAATTTTAAAAGAAAATTTTCGTCAAGTCGATCCATTCATCTATCATCCATCTTCATTCATTCGCAAAACATAGCCTAGTCAGTGAATCTGCTGCGTCTTTATTCGTTGAACTATGTCGACGTCTAAATAAATCTCATAGAGCTCATTATTAACCCCGTAGGTGTTCATAAATCATGCGAATGAACAAGCTTCTGCACCATGCACCAAGACGAGTAAGATAAGTGACTATTTTCGTTCTTCCAAAGAAGAATTTATTTCGACGTAGTATTTGGTTTCTAAGGGGGTCCTTGGAGGTCCTTCCAATTCTGATTGAGCTCATCATAATTTTCCACAGTCGTACAAACTTTGCGGGAAAACAATATTCAGACGCATAGCAGCTCCTTTTCACGCCATCAAAAGCGCCTTTGAAATCAACAAAAAGGTGATGTGTTGCCATTCTTTTCTCAGGGGTTTTTCCAAGGTTTGGCCAAGCCAGACGCCACACTGATAGGGCATAAGGAACTCCCTTCTGGTGGACTCGGCAGAAAAATCTTCGATTCCAATCTTCAGGCATGCATTCATAACATACCACATACTTGTTAAAAGTTAATTCATGCGTTTTACCAGCTCCGTCGGTTTGAATAGCTCAGAAAGGAGCCTATCTGCACCAGCTGGTTTCTTGTTTTACAATCGGAATATTGCGATTTACCACCTCGGTACATCAATCTCATCATCTTCGATTGTGGGGTCGGGTTGGAGATCTTCTCTGGTTATTTCCCAATTTCTCCGAACATCGGTCACCTATTCGCCGTTCTCATGTTTGGAGGAGCACAGGATGTCATTCCTGTTGACTGGCATGTCAAGCTCTTGGTTTCTGGTTTTAATTTTCTAGTCTTACCTCTCTCTTCAACTCAAACTCCAAATTGCGTTCGGTCTCAACGGAAAGACGGGGTGTGAAGTCATTTTCGGTTTGCTGTGATTGCAGATTTTCAACGTAAAGTTTTTTTCTGATCCGAGTCGTTGTTAGCTCGCAGAAACGTCGAACGTGTACAACGCTGGGTGCGTCCTTCAACCGCAACGTCGAACTGGTCGAACTGGTTGCGTGGTTTTCGTGCGTGGTTTGGTGTGGTACAAACAACGACCATGTTTCTTGCACCGACGAAGGACAGCATCCTAAGTTTATTTGGCTGTGGGACCGTACGCACAATCTTTACACACCCTGGCCTGGAAGCAGCTAAGCACGATTTGATATCATGTTGGGGGTAGCATACTTTCCTATGTCGTTCTTCCCCTCCGTCGGTGTATGTGTTCTAGTCGACAAAGACTATTTTCCAAACCAAGTCCCATGCCGAATCTGCGCTTGTGTACATGACCACTTCAGTCGACCTCGCAAGGTGTAGTGGTCGTTCTTCCTTGCCCCGCCCATCGCACTACTTGCATTGTGGTGATGTCAGCCACCCTCATATCGTAATCCTTAAAACCTTTGCATTGGTCATCCGCTAAAAAAAAGGATTCTCATATCTCACATTTAGCTCACCACCAAAAGAACGCAAGCGCCCATCTTACGCCAATCCTTGGTTAATCGTACGTGATCTTGTTTTTTTGTTTCTGAAAACCTAGCTTCAACTCAGGTAATTTGGGGTCCAAATCTTTCAAGATCCATTGAAAATCATTCTTTCTCTTCTAGATACCAAAATCTACTTTCTGAATATTTTATTTCCTTCAAATTACAGCAAATTAATAATTCTAAGAATTCATATATCACTCAAACTCGTAACCATTTCAAATATTTCAATTAGAAAAATACCATAACGTTTCTAAGTAAAACCTAAAAATTTATTTATGCTATTTTATCTTATGCAAATTCTACGAAATTAAAACAACCTAAAACTTAGTTAATTAAGATATGTAGGCCAGGCAAAGCAACCACAACATTTGAATAGACCTTAAACAACAACATTACGGGTAGTAAAATAAAATGAATTGGAATGTTGTTCACCATTAAATATTTAACTAAAAGTTCGAGAAAAAGTAAAATAATACCTGAGATAATAATTTACCAGCAAATGTTTAAGCTTGAATGTGTTTACATTTATGTACAGCAATCATTTATGTGTATGTGTGTAGGTGGAGCATGATGAAAATGTATACTTAGATAAGTGTGAATAATTTATGCAAAATTTCATCGTTAATCAAAAACTTTAGCAGAGGAACTTTCTTGCGTGGAGGTGATTTGATGCCGTCGGCCTAGATAAAGTGCGATCTAGCATTAATGAACGCAATAGAAGACTCCGTATAATTGCTAGGACTTTGCTGTAACTGTAGTAGATTTAGTGCATATTTTAGATGCAAAATTTAATTTACTGAATATTACTACAGTTTTTCAAAGAGTTACCAAGAGCCCTGTACTTTTTTTGTATGGAATGCTAAGTGCACAACTGTATCTACTACTATGAAATAGTGCCGGATAAAATTAGTACTTCCAAGTTTTATGATGTTGTTTTCTCTGCATTTTGAATATGCTCAACCGACTTTTGGTAATCTGCTTTACCATCCCTTAATAAACGAAATATCAATGGGAAATTTAGGTATGCGGGGAGCAATGATCACAAATAATTTTATGTTTTATACACAATTGCCAATGACCATTTTGTATCACAAACGCAGATGTATATGCGTGTAAAATCAGGTCTGGGCACTTATAGTCCAATTACCCACAGACGTGTGTAGCCTACGTTTACGTATCACGTATGTACGTAAGTTTGGGGGAATCTTATGCCCGTGGCGCCAACGGAGAAATCAGCCATTTATGTTGTTTACATTCAATACAATGTTGCCATTAATCAGTTTTCATGCATGCTAACTCAAACGTGTACTTTTGAAACAATTATTTTTCATTTTATGAGTGTCTGAAATTAATATTAAATAATTATAGCCAGTCAATTTATTTAAAAGCAACAACTTAATATCGTAATTTTAGGTTATTTCAACATTATTACAAATTTAAAAGGTATTTTGTCATATGAGAGAGCAATCAGCTGACAGGTTCTTACGGAAAAAATCAAAATTTCTTTGATTTCTACGGAACGTTCTACGTATACGGAAAAATTGAACGTCGGTGCGTGTTCGTTTACATGGCACTCTCATGAGACAGGTCGTGTCAGCTGACACGTACTACGTACGTGCGTCGGTGGGCAATTGGACTATTACCCTGTAGTTCCATTCGAAAGAAAATTTGTTCGCTTTGGCTTGATTTGTACTCTGTAAGATATTTTCGAGTAGAACCCATTCGTTGTTCGAGAGCCATTCTGTTGCCTTCCGACTTGAGCTATTCCCCTTTTCGATCGTAGAAAATTTGGTAATCCCTATTTCGAAAAGATATCCCAAAATGGTGGAAAGTTAGGAAATTCTATTCGACAATAATTAGCAAACGGAAATCCACAAAACTGCAATTTATTATGATTATAATAAAACGCTTAGTGTTTCTTAAAAAAATAGTTTTTAACCCACGCGTGGTAGTCGAGATGCTTAACACCTGCGCTACTGAAACATCTTAAGATTGGTGCAAATTTGTGAAACAGTGATGCCTACTCTTATCGAATATTTTCTGAAGTAAATTCGAACGAACTTAAGGGTGCCGATGTGTATTAGAATTTCGCTTTCGATTAGAACACCCTTTCTAATATAACTACAGATTAAGGGCCCTGATATAAAGTATAATAAAATAATATTTTGAATATTTCTCGAAAAATTTTCCGTTGAACCCAAACTAAAAAGGACACGCAGATGGCACGTTGCCAAACACTATTTTGTATTCAAAATTTTAACTCGTAATTCAAACCATCGAAAAAGTCAACGTTCAAAAGGTAACTAAGGTTGATCTGTGTTGTAATGTACCAAAAATGATAGGCTCTTAAGTTCGTCTCATTCTAGGTGTTCGTAGGATTATTATAGGGTTGCAAATGACGTCTTGAATCGTGCCTTTAAAAAGTGACGAAGTAAAAGGTTTCCTTTATTTAACTGATGATAAACCTTTAACCAAAACTAATATTAAGTCGTCAAATGACGTTGAGCAATACCAACAGCTCTGCTAAATTTTGGAAAATACCTCTCCGAAACCAAACGAGGCTTCAGACAAGGCGACTCCCTCTCGGGCGATTTCTTCAACTTGATGCTTGAGAAGATAAGTCGAGTAACAGAAGCTGTACCGGAACGGTCCAATCTATTTGGGAACCAGAGTTAACACCAAAGTAATGTCAGTCGCGAAATTCAACGGAGGACTGAGTAGGCAAATGAGGGGTAAAGTCCTCTGTCAACGGACAAAGATCACGCTCTATAAGTCTCTCATCATATCTGTAGTGATACACGTCTCGTAAGCATGGACAGTATCAAATGAAGATGAAATGGCAATGGATAGAAAAGTGTTCGAAGGAAATTCAACACAGATATGTACGCAGGTATGACCATAGTGAGCTCTGCTGGCTGGGCAATGTTATGTGAATAGTAGAGAGAGGAGTGAAGGAAGCTCCCGCTCTGAAAGTTTTCCTATCGGCACCCGAAATCGGCAGCAGAGGAAGGGGACGGTCTCGAATGAGTTGAAAAAAGCAGGTGGATAATGACTTGAACTATTTTGGGTTTTGCAATTATCGTCAGTTTTTGATGAAAAGTAGTGCTTTGCTGAGCAACGGCCAAAATCGCCTAGGCGGTCAAGCGCCAATAAATGATGATAATGACACTGGTCTACAAATTTGAACTTTTTTTCTCCACCAAAGACGCGAATATGAAATTCGTATGTAAAACCACCGCCTGATTCCGAAAATCGAGGTTATTTTTGATTCTAATGTATATCTCAAGAAGATATTGAGCAATTTCAAAATGGTTTGAAAAATGTATAAGGTAATAAAGTTTGCTATACACAATGCATACAAAACTTTTCGGCCCCTGTTGCTTCGAAGATAATGAATAATCAATACGGACTTTTACCTTTTTTATTGTAAAAATATTAAAAAAAATTGTACTTTGCGAGGAAGGATATCGAAAACTTTTTTTTCAGATATTTTTTTTCAAGCTTTCATCCAATAAAATCGATGGACTAATAAAAAAGTTATAAACATTCAAATAAATATAGCCATATAATACTTAAGTATCCTACAAATATTAGCACATGTACATATGAGACGATAATAATGTATGTAAGTTTTGTCTTAACTCTATGATCTTACTTTATACTTGAAAAAGTTATTTGTTTTGTTTTGACGCTTATTTCGATTAGGATCGGTTTCTCTTATGAGAAACCCACAGTAGTCAGCCATCATTGCGACATCCCAGAATCCTTGATACCGACTTTCAATTAACTTCTTTTGCTGATGAAGCCCTTCGACATGCTCGTCACTTTCGTCACCAAGATTTTTAGGAAAAAAATTTCAATGGGAGTGCAGAAAATGAATTTTTAAAAACATATTTACTCCTGAAAGGAAAATAAATAAGTAAATTAGATAAATAAGCGACACATATGTGTGTAATTTTCTTAGGCTGGCTTCATCGTTCAGTTCCGAACAAATTTTTTGTTTACATTTTACTCGTTCTTTTTCCACTTCTCTGATACAGAATGAGGGCCGTTTTCTCATGTAAACTTAAAAATGTGCATACAAATTTTTTGTTTATCGGGCATATAGGTTTTAAAGTTTACTTTAGAAAACTGCCTTAAATATGTTTTTTATTTACCTTTTTTCGCATAGTTCTTGAGTAAGTCGTTCACTATCTTCTCGTAGCCAGGACTTTTGCGTTTGCCTAAAAAAGAAGCAACGACCTTTTCAAAAGAATCCCACGCTGCTGTCTCCACTGGTGACAATAGTCCTTTGAATTGGTTATTGTTAAACATCCTTCTTATTTGCGGCCCAACAAGAATGCCTTCGTCTATCTTGGCTTCTGAAATCTCTGGAAAGATGGTTTTTAAATGACGAAAGGCTTCGACTTCTTTTAAGTGGAGCGGGGGTAAAATAATTTTTTCTATCTTTATAAGAGGAGAGTATTTTATGTTACCCACACCAACTTTAAATTCTATTCCGTCTGGCCAATACTTTATGATGTAGTGGTCTTGACGAGCTCGGCTATCCCATTTGCAGAGAAAGCAACAGTATTTTGTGTACCCACTTTGTAGACCGCATAGCATTCCAACGACTTTAAGATCGGCACATATTTTTCAATCGTGCTCTTCATATGTGTTAAGTTTAAGTAATTTTTGCATTATTTCGTAGGTTTCCTGCGTATTTACTGCATGCGCGATAGACGGCTTTTGGTTGCCAATATGTAATAATATGGCCTTTAAACTTAGTTTATTCCCGTCTATAAACTTTCGCCACTCTTTGGAATCATATGGTTCCCAAACTGTTTGAAGAAGCCAGTAATGTCTTTGCAGCAACAACCACTGTCCCCATTCGTATAGAACTTGGAAAATGGTGCGTGACCTTAATGTTACCTTAACATCCGATGAAAGAAATTTAAATTGTTGCATACGAGAGGCGTGTAGCTCGGCCTTTGCCTTGGAGAATTCCAAATCTCTTATCCAATCATTGAGTTGTGCTTGTGACAAAGAGTTTCTTTCGTTTTCCGTGCGAAGTTCAGCACAAGTTGATGCCGTTTAGTCAGATGCTGCTGTTGACAATGAAACTGGACCCGGAACTAAAGTTGAATGTGGCAATGACAATGTAGTTAGATGAGCAACTTCCGTTTAATTTGGTACTGGTAATGACGCTGGCATGCGCTTCTTTTCTTGACTTTTCAACCCCAAATACTTCTGTAGTACAAATATAGCAGTCCGTCGAATGGCAAGTTGATTTCCTCCACTTCATTGGTGTACTAAATTTCAAATGTTGTCTAAGTAGATAGCTTCAGAAATTAGTCAGATATGCATTAAAAAGTAGCAAATTCCTAAATTTCACTACGCACCTTTTTGTTCCGGATTCCGAATGAATCAATTCGATTCGACATATGGTGCACATATTTATAGTATGTAACTTTCAAAGGATTTAAAAACATACGTCGCATCCTTTTAACAATATATTGACCGCAGATGAAACAGAACATATCTGGATCATTTTTACACTCAAACTCTCGTGCACTTTTATTCATATTATTTGTTTAAGTAAGTTACGGGTTATAAAATGCACTCATAGACTGAACAGTATCCGGTGAGCCTTGCAGATATTATGAGGAACAATTCGCATTTACTCCTATTTTATTTTTTCTGGCTCTGTGGTATAAGCGCGGGATTGGCCTCCTCTGTGAAAACCCCGAATCGGGATTGCAAAATATAAACCATATCTTTGGAACATTTTATAAGCTGGTTACGAAGTACAATAGCATGCAATATAAATGAAATAAACGAAAGAAATAATTACAGATTATGTCGTTTAAACAGACACGGAAAAGTTTTCTTCGGGATGGGTGCCGCAATTGCTCACATTCGATCAGAAGCGGTACCTTTTGACAATTTCAAAGGACTAGTTGGCGTAGATCAGCAGTAGTCGGAAGGAGTTTTTATTTAGTTGTTTTTTTTTTTTTACCGGAGACGACACATGGATAGATCATACTACAACAGAAACAAAAGAAAACTCAAGATGGTGAGTTTATCCTGATGAACGTGCACCAAAGAAGGCCTAAGACGTCCTGCTGGCCAAGAAGGTTATGGCCACCGATTAACATTAACTAATATTTAAAGCGTTTGACAGATTCCACACTGATTGAAAGACTAAACGACAACATTTGTTGAGGAAAAATAATCAGATCTACCATAACAATTTCGTTACTCTGAATATTTCTAGTTGTAGCTCCCTACAGTTATTTCCTGTTTCTAAAATTGCAGAAATGGCTGTGCGGTAAGAGACGCGGGTTAAATCAAGAAGCCATCACTGAAACTAATGCCTATTTTAAGGTCTGTTAAATATTCTCTCGGTTGGTAGGAATACACAAATTTGAAAAATGTACTGCATATCTTGTTTATATTTTTAGGTTGATGGTATACCGTATTGACAACACTAGTCACTTAACCACCATTATATTGTTGGTGAGATGATAAACGCGATAGCCCAATCACTGTTGATAGGAAATATGTACCACCGCTGTTACTTAAGTTTCCAATACCAAGTATGGACTTACCTAGTTCGAATGGCACTATCTCATGCAACTTTAAGCTAACAAATGGAAAATCCGCGCATCTTCTGTGTGACTATAAGCGGGCTACGAACTTGAATACCGTCTCTTCTCCCCCAAAGGCGGTTGTCCTTAGCACTCAGCTCCTTAAATACCTTCAGGTAGAAGGGATGGATTGCTTTACCTACCTTGCAATACAAGTATTTTACCCAAAACAACTTGCAAACACCAAAAACAACATGCACGAAAGTAGTGTGAGACGTCAAAACGAATTAAATATGTCTGTGATATAAAACATTGTATTTTTATAAAATGTTTAACGAATGTTCATAAGTCTAAATTGAATGTAAGTTAAGGTTAATTATTATTGTTTGATGTGCAAAAACTTTGTATAATTCATGTTTATTGTTTAAATAAAAACAGATTCCCTTAAAGAAGGCGCGGAAGACGCCGAAACGCGTAGGAAAGAAATGCAAACAATTTAGTTTTCATTAAATATCAAACGGCCGAAGCAGCTCAACCAGCGAACGCCACATTCTGTTTGGCTGTCACCAACAGTTAATTCCAACAGACTATGATTAGACAGAAAACAAAAGGGACAGAAAACACATTTAAGTGTAACAACAACAGCGAACAACAAAAAGTGTCAGTAATAATTAAGAATCGTCAACAAGGAAATAACTAACTGTAATAATAATAAGTACAAGTGGAATGTCAACAAAAACAAAAACAACAACCAAAGGCATACTTAACTCTTCTTAACACCTCTTCACTTCCATAGTAATCGCCCATCTGTCCAAGTAAGTCCACAACATCAAACACATCTTAAGAACAATGCTTCAAGTGTATTCTTACAAAATACTTAACAAAAGTGTTTAGCTTTTAGAATATTTAGCCACTTAAAAGCAAATAATTAACTGGGTGGAAAGATGGCAGTCTCGTTTCATGGCTAAGGATTGATGAATTAGACTAGACTAGTTTAAGGTCGTTGAAAAATATGTAAAAAAGGTTTTACAAAAACTCAAAGTATCATTTTTTTCAGCAAAAAGAGTACTTGAACCGCTTGTAAACAATAAATTGAACAAATCGTAGCATATCGGGCAAATACAAACCCACATTCAAGCACACTTCCGTTACTTCATCGCTTAGAATGCGAAACAATTTGTAGATTTCAGAATGTGCGCCAGTCGACAGGCGCATATTAATCATCAGGTATGAAATTTATTATGCGATTGAGATATATTATTAAGGTGTTGGTGTTCATTAGCTATTCGTATTATTATGTCGATTGATTTTTACACCCAGCAAGCAAAGCTTCGCTGCTTTCGACTGTGTTCGTCAACCCTCCGAAAACGGCCAGAATAATTTAGCTTTTAACTTACACATTCAACTAAATACATATTAATATGATTAATTAATAATAATTTTTTTTGAATTTTTTTTTTTCGTTTTTATTTTATGTTACTTCTTTCTATTTTTTATTTCATATTATTTTTGTATATTTTATTTTATTTCATTTCATTTCATTTCATTTCATTTCATTTCATTTCATTTTATTTTATTTTATTTTATTTTATTTTATTTTATTTTATTTTATTTTATTTAGTTTTTTTTTTTTTTTAATTTTATTTAATTTTTTTTTTTTTTATTTTGTTTTTTTTTTCGATTGTTGTTGGAGCAAAGCTCGATTTTTTATGTTTTGTTTGTTAATTGATATTAGAGGAAAAATTACAACGTTATGCAGAGCGATGGTATGGGATGACATGTTTCGAAGTGCCCAAATTCTCATCAGACCCCTTTTTCGGACACTGAGATACGAACCCAAGTGTCTGCACCAAAGCCGCTGTTAGAGTACTCTAACAACTAAGCTATGATGCCCCGTAGCGTCACGATGCATTTTTCCTCTAATGTGCCATTTGCTTATTCCTTTTATACATTCTTTGGTACATATATTTTATATGTCAACTCAAGGAAAGTGGAATATTTTTAGGCGCGTACATAGAACAGTTTCAGATACAGAAGGACTTTTTTGCATATCAACACTTCCGTGTTATTTGTTATGCACCCGCACTGTACCTGTAACAATTATAGTTATGGTGATTGTTGTTGGAGCAAAGCTCGAATTTTTATGTTTTGTTTGTTTTTCTTTATTGAACTCTATTTGGGTTACATATTCTAAATCGGTTGTATACAACAAGATATATAAGCTACTTATACTAAGTTCAGATAATTATATAAAACTAACAGGTCCTTTCAAATTAATAAACTACATGTCTTTGTTTAGAAACGAACGAACAATGGACGTTGTTGCTAAAATTACAGCCTTTTGTATGCTTAAAAACTTATTTTCGTATTGCAATTTCTCCAGTGTCGTCATAAGGTGTTTGGGTACTGCGCCTGTTCCATAGCTGCTTAATTTCCTGGGCAAGTCCTTAGTACTTTCTTCTTTTTTCTGTATACACGTCTTGTAAATTGTGTGTGTTAGGGAGCCCAAAATAAGTTAAATACGCTCTCTTCTCGGACTTTTCGAGTAGTATTATATCCACCCTGTTATGGAGTATAATTCTGTCGGTCAGTACCGTGCGATTCCAGTATATTTTATATTCGGTACTTTCCATAAATGACAAGGGGGTATATTTGCAATATGGAATTTCATCTGTTAGCAGCCTTGTACGGCTTGCCAAGCTCTGGTGTATAATTTTCTCGACGTTGTTATGTCGTTCCAGATAATCAGTTGCATCTAGCATAACACATGCCCCTGTGATATGTTGCATAGTTTCAGGCTGCTGTAGGCATTTCAGGCATTTGCCGTTTTCGATTTCAGCACGTAATATAACTTTAAATAGTTCTTTGTGGCAATGACTTGGCCCTGTATTGCTATCATGCGACCTTCAGTTTCCATGAAGATCCCTCCATTTTTTAGCCACAGTTTGGAAGCAACCATATCGATCCCTGGTTGTTTTAATGTATGAGTGTGCCTACCATGTAGAGTTTTCATCTTCTACTCTTCAATAAGTCGTGCAGGATTGTTATTATCACTTTCTACATCCCTGAATCGGCGCAGGTTTGATTCTATTAATCCACGCCCACCTACACTTCTGGCCAAGTTTATTCTTTCAACTGCAGAGTTCTTATCGCTCTTTTAACACTTTCCAACTGTGTGTCAGACCATTTCAGTACTCCAAAGCTGTCTGTTAACACTGGTACCGCAAACGTGTTTATCGCCTTAAATTTATTTTCCCATTGAGCCCCGATTTAAGGATTGCTTTGGTTCTCTTCAGAAAGCAGTCAGTGATATCCTTTATCATAACATTATGTTGTATTCGTCAAACCTGCAAATAACCTATATATTTATAAGCTTCATCAGCTTCTAATGCGTCTTTTATTTTATTATTAGCCAACGGAAAATTATGGAGTATTACATTTCCATGCTGGACACTCAGTCTTTTACATTTCTCTAGTCCTAGATATCCTGTGAAAAATCTTCTGTTATTTGCAGTAGTTCCTGCATATGTCACTCAGACCCAGCGCACAGCTTAATGTCGTCCATATAGAGTAGCGTGTGAGACCTTATGCGATGTGCCCTTTGTACCTTTTAAATTAAATGCATTATTGGTGTCATTAATCAACGACGATGGTGGGTAAGGCGCGAGGCAGAACCAAAGAGGGCTTAGGCTGTCTCTTTGTAATATTCCTTTTCTAACTGGTATCGTAGCCAGCTTCTGGGGGTCCATTGTTTATTTTAATGTTCAGTGCTATCTCCCATGCATTCGAGAACATGAATTGTATTTGGGGCTATTTTATACAGTTTTAATGATTCAACTAACCACTTCACTCATGGTTAGTTATCTCGTAACACTGTCAAAAGCTTACTTATAGTCAATATATGCCGTAAATATATTTCTTTGCTTATGATACGCCAGCTCCATTACAATGAAGTCTGCTCTTTGCAGCCCTGGGAGTTTTGAACGCACCTTTTTGCTCTATCGCCAGGATTTTTTTAACCTTTCATGAACATGAAATGGTATTATAACTTTGGTCAGATGTTTGTAAGTATGAGAAGAAGAAGAGATAGACCCACCAATAAGTATACCGAAATGATCAGGGCGATGAGCTGAGTCGATTTAGCCATACCCGTCTGTACATCTGTCTGTTTGTCCGTCTGTTTGTTTGAACGCAAACTAGTCCATCAGTTTTTGAAATATCTCGATGAAATTTGGTATGGAGCCGCCATATTGCAAAACATTAATCGTTTGTAGGAACCAGCAAGATCGGACCAATACAACGCATAGCTCCCATACAATCGATTGTTCGGCTAAAAAGAGTTTGCCTGTAAATCTTGAAATTTGAGAGCTAGGAACTGCACATTTTTCAGGTTTTGCACATATTATATACGTAAGGGGTCTAGTGAAAATCAGCCAGATCGGACCAACACAACATATAGCTCCCATAAAATCGATTGTTTCGATAAACTGGTCTTGGTCTATAAATTTTACAATTAAAAGGCTAGAAACGTAAAATTTTGCCGGTTCGTACTTTCTATATATGAAATATGTGTAGTAAAAATCAGCCAGAATAGACCTGCATAACAAATAGCTCCCATACAATAGATTGTTCCGTTAAATGGGGTTTGGACTCTCTCTCTATGGCGCGATATACAACAGGTATATCATCATAAACCTCCTAAGAGATTTTTGCGCCAAGCTTCTCTTCCAATTTGTGGTGTGCCGATTTGAATTTTCCCTACAAATTGGTGGGACCTACAGCTTTTTGCCGACTCCGAACGGCATCTACAAAGGAGACGAATTTTTGCTGAGAAGCCTGTCATGGCAGAAATACACTCGGAGAGTTTGCCAAACCACTGCCGAGGGGAGACCCCGTTTTGAAAAACTTTTTTCAAATCACTTTTGATGTTACCTGTACCAGGGCTCGAACCATGGACTTTCGGTGTGGTAGGCCGGCAACACTACCTTCACCCCACGGCGGCCTTCACACCACGGCGGGTTTGGACTATGTATCTTAAAATTAACAGTTTGCAGAGTTTGTACTAATTGTGATGCGTATTCATGCAAGGTATAAAGTTTTCGGCACAGTCGAAGATAGCCCTTTCCTTACTTGTTTTATTTGATTTTACTCTGTTTAATTTAATTTAATTTTACTTTTTATACTTTTATTCTATTTTTATTTTATTACTATTATTAAGTATATTGGAAGTCCGTAAAGCAACAAAAACTATTTTACTATTTATTTTATTTTAATTTATTTTACTTTACTTTATTTAATTTTCTTTTATTTTGTTTAATTTAATTTAAATTTATTTTATTATATTTTATTTTACTCTATATAATATAATTTAATTTAATATAATTTAATTTAATTTAATTTTATTTAACTTTTTTATTTTCACAAATCTAACCACAATGCGTATATTGCTATATTAAATGTTGGGCTTGGTATGCCCACCTCTAATAACCTCAAAGCAAATATTCACTTATTTTGTTTTTGTAAATGCTTAATGTACTTTAAAAAAGGCTTTCTTAAGTATTTGATAATGTTTCTTATTAGTGCCTCAATATTGGCAGGAGACAAACTTCTCGTTTCCTCACCCGAATAAGAGAACAATGTAATAATATCAACTCAATCAGGCAATCCGTACTGTTCCAAATTCACCCTTTTCTGCTCTTGTTCTTGCAATGTCTGATTAAGTGTGGTAAATGTATGTGTAGGAAAATTACAAATATATATACATATGTGTAAGTAATATGTATAATCTGCGCAAAGGTGTTTGAAGTGAATCACAGAGCGATTCTCAGAACTGCGATTTCTTCGTCAAACATTTATAATCGGAATGGATACTGAAATATTTTTAGGCTGAAAAAATGTCTAAGTAGTATCCCATTATGAGGGCTGAATGATTGGCTGCTATTGATTTAGATAAGAATATCCTGGCCCATGCACATTCCAAACAACGAACACGCACCATACAATGATGAATGGGAGTAAATGAGCCGGAAATAATAATGATTAAGACCATCAATATATTACTAATGCAGTCGTTATCATAATTTAGCTTAATGCAGGATGATTCACACATACCTACTCACGTACAAATGGATACGCATATTTAGCTGGGTTTTAGAATCTTGCTAGCAAATGAGGAATCTAAAGTTGTTTAAAAACGGCTATAGCTCAATTTAATATTAAATTAAATTTAAAAACAGCACTCTGCGATGTATGGATCAGATACTCTAAGGTAGTAAGTAGCATGTGCTTGTATACAATGAAGGTGTCTTTGGTTCTTAACGCATTAAAATAGCGATATTGAGCTTATTCGACTCATCATCCTGTGATTTCTTTCCAATAATACTAGATAAGTTATTTTAATAAAATGTGTTGCAAATATTGAGACAGCATTATCGAACCACATAAAATAATGTCTAATATCTTCACCCCCAAAAGCCATCGCTCCTTATCGCACCTGCTCTTTATATGTATGTCATATTTGTATTTATTCCACGACCCCATCAATTATTTTATTTATTTATGTTTGCGGAAACTGTTCAATATCAAAATCAGTTTGATTGATTGATTGACTAATACGCAAACAAATAAAGCAACCATTTCTGCCGGATGCCAGCGACAGTTTGGAATTAAGTAACTTTTTTAAGTTACATAAATAAAGTAGGCAGTAAAATTCGCAAACAAAATTTATTTGATAATATTAACGGGGAGCACAACTTTGATTCACTCTTCCAAGCAAGTCTGAAACTTCTACTCTATATAAATGAAGCGTAGCGTAAATACAACAACAAAATCCTCCCACTTTTGTACTACAGTAAAATTATATTTGGCTGCTACCTAAATGATAAAAGTGTGTCTGCTTGCCAAAGGTCGACAGAGTCAATTGACGGCACGAAAAGGCAGCCAAGTGTACATTTAAATAAAAAGTGAAAGTTTTACATTTATATTTATTATGTGCTGAATAGCAGCTATTTGCTTTAGAGCTAAGAAATTAAAAAAGCAAAAAACAGCAATAACTTTACTTAGCATATTTTTAGGCTTAAGTATGAAATATGGGGTTTAAAAACATAAAAAGCCCATAAAAACTACAGAATGAAAAAAGACCCCAACGAACCATGGCTAAACACTTCCGCCAAGGTAAAAACACCATTATGATTTCTTCGCCTGGATTTTGTATGGAAAAAAAGAACTGCGAGGACACCTACGAGGAGAGCTATTTCACCATGGTTAACAACTGAACCTATGCGCCATGTTTATTTAAGCGACTCACTGTTTGCCAAATTTTTTACCCATTTTAGGATGTCCGGGATGTGTTATGTATATGCTTACGGAATACGTGTAGGCAAAGGCTGTAGAGTCAGTGAAGTGCTATGGCGCAGAACAACAGCGAATTATACACACAAAGAAAACGAAAATTATTCAGACACCACATTCCGAATATCGCTACTATTTAGCAAACCTGAAAATTCGTAAACAAAATTTTAATGCGCCCAAAAGCTTACAGAACTCGGCTGGGTGCACTGACACAGAAATTCTTAAGGGAGAGCTCCGTGCTACTAACATTGGGAAATCTCCTAAAGAGAATCGAAGAGCATTTTTGTAAGTCAAGTAATTTACTATGAACTAAGATGGATGATTTCGAAGTCTCAAGGTATATATGACCATGCTTAGATAGGACAATAACTTAGGTTTGTCTATTGTTTCTTAGATTTGTCGGAGCTTGTTTTTCGAAAGCCATCCTTCTTAAGTTCATATGACAAAGTAAGTGGTTTAAATGGGAGTGAGCCAAACGGTACGCACTTAGAGTGTACACAATAAAATTCATTGTCTCCTTGTGTCCTAACTCTGAGGGTCCACCTCGTCCAGATGTGGACTACGTGGACTACTGTCGGACCCAGTTTAAAAAAAATTGTTAATAATATGAATAGTTAGTTACGATACAAATCCGATTAGTTCGAAACCTAGCTCGTCTCCCAATAAGTGGGGTGGTTTTTAAAATGTGTCTTCCACAAATTGGTGAAACCAATATCTTTATAGAAACACGTCGCTGGATTTGGCTCAGCATGGCAGAAATACACTCAAAATGGAGAGGTGGAAACCCATTACTGCAGATATAGATGAACCACGTCACACTTTCTTCGAATGCTTTCACTTAGCTCAGCAGAGACGGGGTGCAAAGAAAACACATTTGGACCCATTATGAATTAGAGAACGTTACAGGGTTACACTGAAATATCAGCCTTTGGCAGAGTAAAAAAATTGCTGGGTCATTCCGGTACTTAGTGTGAATGGGAGGCCTAATTAGAGGACCGACTATCAAACAGCAATACTTCTGTGATACCGTGCGAGATGGACAGGTGAGATATTGTCATTAGATGATTTAGAAATGTAGGTAATACTCGTAGAGAAATTGAGGGCCCCTTAACCCATTTGTATTGCCAAGAGTTGAGCTGCCGTATGAAGATCTTAATGATCAGCACATAAGTAGATATGCAAACTAGACAGGGATAAGTACTTTTGTTCTGCGCAATACATTAACCTATCGCCAATGCATGGTTCTCACTTACTTTTTCTCTGCCCTTATGCATCTTCCTTTGATTACTCTTCTTTATCTACTTCTACCTCTACTCCATGACCATCCTCTTCCCTTGCAAATAAAAAATTGGATAGTTTTGACCCTAGCGCTGTTTGTGTATATATAGATCAGGGGTGACCTACTAATGCCTCTTTTTTCTTTTTTTTAGCACAAGCCATTTCCAGAATCCGATGCCTGCCAAGGTAAAGCAAAAACTGTTGTTGTTATTAGAAACATAACGCAACCTACGCGCTTAATTTAAAAGATTTGCATAAATGAGCCACATTTGGAGTGTACTTTTGCGTGCCTTTGCAGAGTTAGGGCTAAAAGCTACAAGACATTGTCATACCAGCATATCTGGGATTTCAAGCAAGAGGGATATGAAACCCACGTGTCACACAATTGCTACTCAATTTGCCAACAACAGCAAGAGTAGCAACAACAGAATTTATAAACAAGTTTAAAATATTTTTCATTTTAACTCCGCTTCTACCATCACCACCTCATCCCTTTTGGGTAAAGCGAAGCATTTAATTTTAGAAGTTTTTCGACTCTACCTTGAGCGTTGAGTTAGTGTATATTTTTTGTTGTTGTTTTTAGTGCCTTTGTTGGTAAAATGTGTGGTATACAAATGCTGTCACCTTGCTTTAAGGCAACATTATGGCAGCACAAAAGTTTTTAGAATGCTGCATATAAAAAATATACTACCGACTCTTAAAGACTGAAGAAGAACGCCACCTAGCGACAAATATTTTGCGTACACAAACCCACCACAAAACAGCAGTATGTAAAACAACAAACTTTTTAATAAAACTCGGAAATTAGTATGTGTTTGTGAGGTTTTAACTTATTCAGTGATGAAAGGCTGTAAATAAACAACTCCGAACTAAAGAACTCTGCCCAAATTTAAATATAAATACTTTTATGTTGTAGATTTTGAAATTAAAACTTGTTGTTGTTTGTAAAGCGAAAAGCTAAGTTTGTCTTTTGACAACAAAGTAATCATTAATAATCTTAATGATTACCGATTTAATTAATTACTTTTTGAAAAAGCATATTAATGATTGATTATCCAATGTTTTCGGGTTTTAATGATTTTTTCAAAAAAACAATCAAGAAGCAATCATGATTATTTATGAAAAAAAATAAAAAATTCCTCCAATCAAAAATAATAATAATTAACTAAGAATTATAACCAACCGGTCTTGAGCTCGTTAAACTTACAAAAATATTTAAGAAGAAAAAAATCAAAAAAAAAAAGAAGACCAAAAATAATCAAAAACAAAAAAAAAAACCTTTTTTTGATTACTTTTGATTATTTAAAATTTTTTTTTTTTGTATTGTTTCAGACGAACATAAGCACATACATGGAAATATGTATGAGCGATGCAGAAAGTTCGTCTTTAAAAAATTAAGAATATACATACATATCAAAAACTAGCACGTGAACGCTGAACCGGAATCCGGTAAAAAATGGTGTAGTCGAATGTAGAAAATAAAGAAAGAGGCGTCAACGTTGCTTGTCTCAATGGTTTAAGTACAGAAAAATCTTATTATATTCAGTTAAATGTTCTGTGATAAGGTCGTCTATCAAAACGCATAGCCATCTTCTCATAAGGTTGTCTCTTATGGAGAATATAGTTAGAAATCTTTCTCAAAGTTTTCAATTTCAGATGAGTGTCTTAACTAGCTCCATCATTGCGCCACCTAGCGGAATTGTTTTTGATCTAAGTTTGCATCGTAGTAGGTTCCTGAACCATGCGAGAAGTTTCAAGTTTATAGCTCACAGGAAAGTTATCCAAAACTCCGACGCATGATTCACCCATGCTTTTAAATAATTCATAATTATATTGATCAGTGCACCATCTAGTGGTATTTTTTGTAAAGCACATTGTATTAACGAGAAGTTGCTTAAAAATGAGGCGCCTGCCACACCGAAGGTCCAAGGTTCGAGCTCTTTGCCAGGTAACACCAAAAGTGGTTTGAAAAATTTTTTCAAAACAGGGTCGTCCCTCCGCAGTGGTTTGGCAAACTCTCCGAGGGTATTTCTGCCATGGAAGGCTTCTCAGCAAAAATTAATCTGCTTTGAAGATGCCGTTCGAAATCGGCAACAAATGTAGGCCCCGCCAATTTGTAGGAAAAATTAAAAGCAAATTGGTAGAGAAGCTCGGCCTTAATCTCCTTGAAGGTATATATCGCGCCATTTATAAATAAAATAAATAGGAAAACAGATTTTAAAAGAACTTTACATATCCATGTAGCACCAAGCAATTTCGATCGTAAGAGAAATTTTTCATTCCGAACATGAGCAAGTGAGAATTAAATTATCAAAAATTCAGCACTATGCCAAAGTGTGCCAAAAATAGAAAATATACCTACATACATACGTATGGATGTACAGTAGAATCTGGATATAGTGAACTAATTTTTGCAACGCCTGTTCACAGTATCCAGATCGGTCACTATATCAAGGTTGACATTTTTTTTTTAAAAACTTGCTTTATTTACTCAAATTCATGAACAAATTTATTCTCAGAAAAATAAAAATTAATATATGAATAGTTATTGAAAGAATTCGAGAATAGATGTCTGCTTCTTGCCTTCGCAAATTGACTTTTGAACCGCCTTTTCGCGTAGTCTTGACAATACTGTTATGTCGGCGTAGTCAGTCGTGTTGCCTTCAGCCCATGAGATTGCTTTGTCGAAGATTTTGATAGCTTCGGTACTTTTGATAGGATTTCTGATATTTCCTTCGACTTGGTCGTCATCAGATTCTTCCGTATCCTCGCCATCTCTATCTAAATCAATTGGTTCATTATTTTCGATGCTATTCCAATTTTCAACATCATTTTCAGTGAAGTTTTCCTAAAACAAATAAAAACTAAATTAGCAGGGGAATGTCAAGAGGGTGAATAAAATTACCATCGGGACTAAAATTTGCAACAGATCTTGTATATCATGGACTTCTTTATTTTTTTCCTGCAGTATCTTTTGACGAAGTAAGCTCAAAGGAACATCATCTTCTTCATCCTCGCTTTCATTTGGTTCTGTAGCTTCGAAGCATTCCGATAAAGGCTGCCAACATTTCGCTATAACACTCGCCTGCAGCTGATTCCATGCAAGCGTTAAAAATTATACAGCATCTTTCAAAGTTAAAGTTTTTAAAAATTGTGTGATGTCATCCTTTCCCACAGCTAATAGAAGCATATGTTTTTTGTAGTACAGCTTAGTTAAGCGAATAACATTTTGATCCATAGGCTGAATCAAAGGCGTTACATTTGGAGGCATATAAATCGCGAATATTGATCCATCAGCCGTTTTAAGTTCATTTTCTGGCGGACGGCTAGGGGCGTTATCAAGCAATAGGATAGCTTTGGTTGGTAATCCCTTTTGTAGCAAATACTTTTGAACCAAATAACAATTAAAAAGAAGTAAGTTCCGTAAAACTGTTAGGTGTTAAAAGTGGATTATTCATGTACCTGAGGGACGAAGCAATGGTGAAACCATTCTTTGAAAATGTTTGCAGTCATCCATGCACTCTTAGAGTTCCGGTAGTCTACTGGTATGTCATAGACCTTAAAACAGCGCGGTTTTTTGGCCCGCCCAATTATTAACGGTTTAACTTTATGCTGCCCATTTGCATTTGTACACGCCAGAAAAGTAATTCTGGCTTTTTCCGCTTTTCTCCCCGGAGCTGTTTTTTCGGTTTGGCTCACGTACGTTTTTCCAGGAAGCATTTTCCAAAACAAACCGGTCTCGTCTGCATTGTATACCTGATCCTCGCAAAGCTTCAACTCGTAAATAATATTTCTGAGCTTGTGCTTAAAGGGATCAGTTGCCTGGGTATCTGATGATAGTTTCTCACCGCACACTTTCAACAATCGGATTCCAAAGCAAGATTTGAATCCAGATAGCCAACCGGGGCTGGCATGAAAGCTACCCTCACCTGCCTCAAAGTCAGCGTGCAGCTTTATTGCCTTTTGCCGAAGTATTTCTCCAGTAACTGGACAGTTTTTTTTCTTTGAGCTACAAACCACTTGTATAACATCTTCTCCATGCGGGGATACTCGCCTTTTCGAAGAGTCTTCCGTTTAGAAGCTCCAATCGTCTGTTGGGATATAATTTTACGAGTATTTTTTTTATTCCCGATATCGTTGATTTGGCTACACCGTAAATCTTTGCCAAGGATGAAACACCTGCACCTTTTCCGATTTTAGCAACAATTTCAGATTTTTGCTTTATCGTAAGGAATTTCCTCGCAGGCATTATAACACTGAATTTATTAACACAAACGTTTAAAAACACATAAAACAGCGCACATTCACTAAGAAGTGGTTTTCATCCGACAAGAAACAACCAAAAACTAGAATCAAAAAGCAGCAGCTTGCAGCTTTTCCAGGAATGCGTTAACATAAAATTGTCAAATTCGGGGAATTCCCATTTCTGGTTAACTTTTGTTGCTTGCCGTTGCGTTCAAAATTTTGTTCACTATTTAGAGGCTTTCGATTGTTCACTATTTAGAGTACTCCATGTAAAACTCTTGGTGTTCACTATATCGAGGTGTTCATTATAGAGGGTGTTCACTATATCCAGATTCTACTGTATGCATAAACGTACAGGGAAGGTGCATATGCACCTATCCTGCTTTTAACCCCAAACTAGTCAGAAACAATACTAGGTTACAACTAGCATTTTCTGATGCATTCGAAACTAGTCCAACAACAACTAAAATTTTTCGAGAGCAAATACAATTCCGAGAACTGAAAAAATCGCAGTACCTGGAACTTATTTGGTTTTATCATACACCAGACCTACAACCTATCACCCCTCCCATATGAGTTGAGCAATTATTTGCTCTTTGAACTTATTTGAGACTGGCATATTTATTTTCAAAATCTGGAATTTGTCTTCTTATAAATGTCAATAGCCAGGTTAAAAATACCAGTTGCAAATATTAAAAAATATTTGGCTTACTGGTTTTGAAATAGTTTCCAACTAGTTTTTTCGGCTTCACTGTAATAGTATAAACAATACCTACAGAAGTCGCACTGGGATGTTGATAAACAATGTGCATCAACCTTAAAAGTACCACGTAAGTGCCATGAGAAAAAGGGTGTAATGGATTTCTTCATTTCTCATATCTCTTCCCCTTCCTCAACCAAACTAGCTGATGCAACATTGGGGGTCATATATCCGCCACTAGTGCTTCCTTACTGGTCAGCTATTCACAATCTGCTTCTTTGTTAGCATTTAGTGGAAAAATATACGTATGTGGGTAGGTATGCATAAACGTTTGTGTGTATGTTCGTATACAAAATATTGCTTTAAGACAACCATATTCATTTCATTGCACAATTGTGCTGGCTCAAATGAAACAGTTTTCTATGCGCTTTCAAGCAGTGGTGCGGAGAATATTTTGAAGTCTTATTGTAAACACTCTCTTTAATATATATTTACTGCAAGCTTACTATAATTAACTATGCTTTTGTTGACAAATAATTTGACCGCGTAGCTCGTTCATAACACTGAAAAAATACGAGTCCAGTTGAACCCATTAAAAATCGAACGGGTAATGTCGGACAGGCGTACTTTGTACCCCTACGACTACGTTCTATTTTCTGCGCCTATAAGTATGTTACTCCAATTAAAGCTGACTTATCGCCGCAAAGCCTTTAACAGACTTGTCTAAATCAGTTTTAGGTCGTTGTAAAGTAAAGGTATTAATCGCGTTCCAATCTTTTTAGTGAGTAGGTTTCTTAAATTTGTTAAAATTTCTGTACTGTTCGGGCCCTGATTAGCTCTTGCCCCTGGTATAAAATGAAAGTCAGATTGGCAAAGTAATGGTACTGAGTATGCTTGGTCCCAGTATAAAATAGCTCGTAATAGAGCTACTGCAATTTTAAGAAATTCCAAGCTATAATATTATTCTGTAAAATCAAGTCCATCTCTAGCAGCAAAAGATCTCTTGCGCGTGCAATATAAATCCAAATGCATTTAATAATTACTTCACTAGTATCCTCAAAAATATGTATTGCACACCATTACACACCTTTATTGACAGTGCTACTGTAAAAGAGAAGTTTCGATTTAACGGAGTTACTGAGGCTGATGTTCCTAAATCAATTATGATGATAAAATCGAATGCAGTAGATAATGATGGAATATCCCTGCGATTTGTGAAACTTGTATTACCTTGTATACTGGACACTCTAACTCATACAATTAACCATTGCTTTACTACTGCTTGTTTTCCTGACGAGTGGGAAAACGCTGTCATTATTCCAGTCGCTAAAAATAATAATGCCAGTGACTTCAGACCAATAAGCATACTTCCAGTGTTTTCCAAAGTGTGTGAGTCCTTAATGGCAGTACAAATTTCAGAATCCATTGCTGGGAATCTCTTTTAGCTCCATTTCAGTCAGGCTTTAGAGCAAATCATAGCTGATCCACTGCTATGATGAAAATAATTGGTGACACTAGGGTACAGTTTGACAACGGTATCTTACACTTCTCTGTCTTCTTGACTTTTCTAAAGCGTTTGATTCGGTAGACCATGTCATGCTACTTAAAAAGTGTAAGCATTATTTTGGTTTTTCGAATAGCTCTATTAAGCTTATGGCCAGCTATCTTGCAGGCAGAAAACAAAAGGTGATCTGTAGGGCTGAAACTTTCATGTTTATTGTTGTTAATTCTGGATTGCCGCAAGGTTCTGTTATGGGTCCTCTTTTGTTTAGCCTTTTTGTCAATTGTGCATTCTCTGTGTGTCAGAATGTAAAAGTACATGGTTACGCTGAAGATATTCAGTTGTATTTATCTAGTCGTGTTGGTCTAGTTGAGGATTTGGATAGAGAATGTCAGCTTCGTTTACTCCATTAAATACGAGAAGGAAGTTAGGTATGCAACTCATTTGGCCCACATTACGTATTCTGAACTTGTGTATAGTAAGCTCGATTCTGTTTCGTTTCATAAAATTGAAGTTGCATTTAACAATGTTACACGTTACGTGTATGGTCTAAAAAGATATGACCAATTTTTCATGGAGAACTAAAATTATAGTTGCAAGAAATTGTATATTCATGTACAAACTTTTAGAATATAAATCTCCCAAATATCTTTACGAGACGTTGCGATTGACAAGGTTTAATAGGTATCAACAGATTATAATTCCCAAATATTCCTACCTGGTTTCCTCAAGGTTATTATTTATTAATGCTGCGAGGCTTTGGAATTCCATTCAAGAATCTATAAAGACTGTTATGAATATGCGTAACTACAAAACCGTAATCCACAATTATTTTAATTTAAATTAAATTGGTTGCAATGTTATGTTTTTTTTTCTCTATCTGGCACTCTAACTCTTTCTTAATCTGTTCCCCTTATCTGATAATGCTTTTCACTACAGCCTTCTAAGTTTTCCTAAATTTAAATTAAAATTATACAAGAATGTATCTAGACTTACTTCAACTTATGTACTTCGTTGAATATTAGACATAAGTTTACATTCCATTGTAATAGGTTAAGAATCAAATATTGTGAATTTAGTTCTGCTGATGTACTTTAAGAGACTTAAGTATACATACATATAATATACAGCCACACAATTTAAATAAATAAATAAATAAATTTCTTAGCCACGGTTAAAGGTAGAGTGATCACACAAGATCTTTATGGCACAAGTTCAATTATTTAACATAAGGAAAATGCGTTTTTGGAAAGTTTCAAAAATGTCTTTTGAAAAACATCAGTCTGCAATTTTTTGTATTTTTCAATTATCAAAAAAAAAATTCTTTTTCTGAAAAGTCATAGTATTTCTTATAGATTTTGAAATCATGAATTCAAATGTGTAGACGAAAAAGGGTCAAAACTGAAATTTTTCCATTACCCATCACGAAAGGTATGCTTGTTTTGGGTGCGTAAAGCGCAAATTTGTGTTGTTATCTTTATTTTACTACAGGACCTTCGCGACCGAGCTTTGCTGTTTACCTAAAACTTGGTGAGTAACAAAAAAAATAAAAAGTATATATTTGGCGCGATATGCCTCCGAAAAGGTTACAGCCGAGCTTCTCTACCAATTTTCGGTGTACTGCTTTTAATTTTTCCTAAAATAAGCGGGATCTCTCTCTTACTCCCGCTCTTCAAACTGCTGCACTACTGGTACTGATATGTTCATTGCGAAATGACATGTTTTTGGATTTGGTACTTTTTCCACACTTTTTTTTTTTTTGATATATAGGATACGTTTTTATAAAATATCATTATCTTGAGTCAAGTAAAACTTTAGTTATGCTGAGTTGCAACTTTATATATTTGCCAAATGACCCCTGAACCTAATGCGAAAGTATCATAGAGATTGGTGATAAAGTTTGAACGTCAATAAAGGACAAACAACACACAAAGCGATGTGGGCGTGCCACCATCCACTTTTTTAAAATTGTGTAAATGTCGATTAAAGGACACATTCCTCCAAATATCATTAATTTAAATCAAGTAAGTTCAGAGTTATGACGAATTATAATATATAAATTTGCTATAATCAGTGAATCCGAGAATTTACTGTGAAAATTTTGTAAAGATCGGTTTAGTACTTTGGACGCCAGACACACATTCATTTTTGTTTATAAGAAATGTAGCTAAAGAGAAGGAGCGTGGTATTGCCCAGATGGTAGTAGAAAATGTTTATAACCTCTAGAGGCCTTAACTTCACAAAAATATACCAATTTACCATGACTACTTTTTCACACGTGGGTATTTAATGTTTGGTTTCACTCAAACTTAGACTTCCTTACTTGTTTCTCAAAAAGCTTATTCATATCTGGTGTAAGCCTGTGTTTCAAACGTCAAGATATTGGCATTTTTTGAGTCAGCTCATGCCAAATGCATTTTCCTTGTTGATTCATCCGTTTTTTCACCAATAAAACCCTGCACCTACAGACTTGGGTCTTGTATGCCTGTTGCTTTGCTCACTGTTATAGTTCAACAACAATGAATGCAAAAGCATTGTTGCAATGTTGTCGATTTTTTTCGATACCGTTATTCTAGTAGTGCCATTGTCGGCAGATATCTCCTGTAACGGATATCCATAAAAATGGAATGAATGTAATTTTTTTTATTTTCAAAGTCACTGCGAATCGAATTCACTGTCGCACATGTGGGTAATACAGCAGGGTGGTACACGTGGCAACTTTTGATACATTGCTTATTTTCCGCAGTTTCATACAATGCCTTAATAACCATCTGAGCCAAAGCGATACCTTTGGTATCAGGATTGTTGTATTCTTTCGACTTTGCGTGAAACGAAGTAGAACTCTTGTTGGGATCAGATATCACCTCGAAAGCGCAGGCTGAATAACAAGATAACGGGAATTGAGATGAGCATTTTTAACTTAAAATGGTGGCAGTCACCAGCTACTTGCTCATTTTCCTGATGTTTTCGGACTTCTATCTCTTCTTCTTCTCACATTTCTAATCATCCCAATATCGCGTAATATTAAAGTTATGATACCATTTCATGTACATGAAGATTATAAACGGCAAATATATAAATTAATACTAGAAATATTCAGGCTTGGCTGATGGGTTTTAGCCGATCACTTTAGTGGCTTGCTCTGGTTGTGTATCTGCATCTTCTTCTTCCTTTTCTTTAACCATCTAAACGATTTTAGTCTCTCGCATACTCCCAACAGCCTCAACAGATGTCAGTGTTCAGCGCTCACCACATAGCAGGAAGTTTGCAATGTGTGATGTATATAGTGTTATTTTCGTTCTTTTGTAAGCTGAATAAAATAAAAGTATGCTTGAGGACAACATGTCCTTCGTTTTGTCCTCGTTCATAAATCTACGTACCCATATCTCTATCTCTTTTTATTTTTCTACATCAACCTTTCCCCATTGACTCCAGTTTCACCACGTGGTTACAAATTAATCATACAGCCAGCCGAAGGACTAGCGAATGGTACTATAGGCTGCCGCATTTCCCACCCTCTTACTAAACCTTTTCCGTCTAGAACTCCATCTCTATCTTAAACTCACCCCTATCTTCCATCCACACCTCCACCTACGTGTTTATCTACATCTCCACCTCCATCCTCATCTTGCTTTCTCCCTTTCGCAGTTTTTCTGAGTCACGCAATACTCTTCTCTCTTCCTCTATCTTCTAAAATTTCCCTCAGTAGGCCAATTTCCTTCTCCCTTCCTCTCTTTTCCCTATTTCCCATCAGTCTTCCAATAACATTCCCTCTTTCTCCCACTTTTCCTATTCCTCTCAATTTCACAACACTTTTCTCTGATACTCTCACTTTCTCTATTCCCCGCAACCATCTTCTCTGTTTCGTTCACTCTATTCCGCTCTTTATCACATTATTCATTTCATAATCATATATTTGATAGCTATCTTGATCCACATGTACGTTCATATCTGCAAAAGAGAAAAGACTAGTTCAGCACTCCCCAATGCTGGGCAGCTCTTTATATTTTAGCCATAAAAGAGCTCCTCAGAAAAAACTCATCTCCCTTGACAGAAGCCGTTCCGTCTGGCCTATAACATATAGTACCCGAAAGTTTGTTGGAAGCATTTGAGGCAGCACACTACAGAGTTGGAAAAGCAGCTCGGCCCTAGCCTTATCGGCTGTTTATCGCTAGAAATTCGTATTACTATTACTAATGAAACACCCTTTGCATATATCTCCATCGGTACTAGCTAAATTTTTTTTTCTAGTATTTTTTTTTCGTTTGTTCTATCCTACACTGGTATAATCTAGCTATTCCCTACAACCACTTTGGCTGAGCTTGTCATTTGTTATTGCTTTCTGCTCTGGCACCTGCCATTTGCCAATTCATTGCCATCTCCTCTTACCTTGTTAAGTTTTCGCTTATTTCGTTTGCTACCTCTTACGTGTACATTGCACAGACGCAGCTTCAACAGTGGTGCTTCTTGAGAAGCACATGGGCACTCCTTTCAAAAGCTCTGACACGAGGAAAATATGTTCTTTGAATGAACTTGTATTAGCTAGTATGCTAAAGATTCTAGCACGACTGAAGAGGGAATAATTTGCTTAGGTGCTCGAATGTTCCGCTTGACTAATTTCTCCTAGCTGTTCTCCAAAAGAAGAAAATATGTTTCGAGTTAACAATGAGTGCTGAGGTGAAACAGACAGGTTTAAGAGTCGTCATAATCATCCAACCTTACATCCTTGGTAAGCGTAGGAGTGACTTATCTCAGCGCTAAGCACATACACTAAATTTAATTTTAAGTGTGTGAGCCTCACTGATTTAAGTAAACAACTACCTTGCTGTAGCTTTGATTGTCTCTATTCTATTCTCCTCTACTCATATTCAACTTTCTCATTGTAGCGTGCTATTTTCGTATGCATCTTACGATTCTTTGGCTGTAGAGCTCCGTTTCTTCTCTGGAAAATGTATACTCGTACACTTTCTGTAAATATTTCCTATCCCTTTTCCTTTCTATTTACTCATTGTTATTTATTGTTTTAAGCTTCCTACCTTTGCAAGTGTTGCTGATGCAGTTGTAGCTACATTTAGTCAATATGTAACCAGAGCTTTTAATTTATATCCTAACACACAAAATAAGTTTTACTATTTTTTAAGTTAACTGTTTTTTAATACGGTTTATACCAAATAGATTTACTTACTTATGGACTTAACAAGCTATATAGGCTATAGAGCTCAGAGTAATCGGTATGGGTTTTCAAAATCAATTAAAAAAAACAAGAATACAAGATATCTTCAACACAGACTTCAGACTTAAGAACTTTGTATGAAGAGCACCGTTCTATTGGGTTTTCCCTTTCTTCTTATCTTTAGTATGTGACCTGAAATCTTACCTTCTCCGTGTCTCGTTCTTTAAATCTCTAGTAGGCTTCTTGAGTGTGAGAAAACTGTGCCTCTTTGCTAAATAAAAGAGAATATGAACAACTAAGGATAGAAATATTACAAACCAAGAACAATAAAACGTACAAAAATGACTGACTAGCCGACGTGATGCTGAAGCACAGAGATGCAGGGTTAATGCACGATAACTTTGCCCATTTTTAAGTAGCTTTTGATTGCTCAAAAACAAGCTACCTGTTATCACGCTGCCTGAAATTTGTTATGCCATCCTATTTAGGGCAAGGAGATTTGGGGTTAGTATGATAAGGTTAGGTAGCTACCCCATCTGAGGAGGCCAACTTACATATTTACTAAACGTTTTCATACGATTTTATTCAAGGGCGACGCAAGCTTTCAAATATTTAGCAAGTCGCTACATATCAACAAAAAATTCTATATAATAAATCAGACATCGATCCTTAATAAGTTCTCCACAGGTTTCAGAACATTCTAAATAAACCATCAATGCCTTGTTTTCTTGAAAGCGGGTCGGCTGAGCAGGAACTTACTTGACGATTTCATGTAGTCATCGAACACGCAGTTAATACAGCTGGTACTGGTCAGTGAAGGCTCCAATCACTATAAAAAGATACCCCGCGTTTGGAGCCCACAACTGATCAGATTCTTATGACAGAAGTAAGGGTCCCACCAAAAAGGGAAATGCACTAGTGACCACTCGTTTTTGAGCAACACATGAAAATAGTCAGTTATTTCGTTATGACCTGGAACCCAGACCAAGCAGCCACGTGCATAGTTGGACAATCGAAAGCTGTGCGAGTAAATACTAAACTTCATAACAGTTCCTGTGCTCGAAATCATCAAATAAAAGTCATTTTCAATGGATTCAACCTATTCCCAGAATACGTTGTAATGGTCGGGTAAAATGAATTTCCTGCTAACTCTTGACCTCCTAATGCGCGGCTAAAAATGCCCCCTTTGGAATATACTCGTATATCGACTGCTAAGTGGAGATCACCCTATTTCAATATATTTTTCAAAAACGTCCTATATCAGAATTTGTTTGAATAACACTCTATTTCAGAATTTGATTCAAAAACGCCCTATCTCAGAATTTTTTTCAACAACGCCCTATCTGAGAATTTTATTCAAAAACGCCCTATGTAAGCTAAAAATGGGTTGAATTTTCGTTCAGATAGAGCGTTTTTGAAACTCATTCTGAGATAGGGCGTTCTTCAACCAAATTTTTAAATAGGGCGTTATTGAAAACAATTTTGAGGTGTGACGTTTTTCAAAGAAATTCTCAGATAGGGGGGGTTTGAAAAATATTTTGAAATAGGGTGATCTTCCACTCAGCAGTCGATATGTAATAATTGCTTTAGCTGTCAAATTTTTTGCTCCTCGCTATTAAATTGCAATAGTTATAGCCCAAACCCTATTTATCGGAACAATCGATTGTATGGGAGCTATATTTTATGAAGGTCCGATCTGGCTGATTTTAATTTCTCACATTACGTAAATAATATGTACCAACTCTACGAAATTTTACGTTCCTAGCTTTATAATTATTAGACTTATAGGCCAAAACACGTTTATTGGAACAAACGATTGTATGGGAGCTATGCGTTGTATTGGTCCGATCTTGTTGCTTCTGACAAATTATTATTGTTTAACAAAATGGCGTCCCCTTAGTAAATTTCAGCGAGATATCTCAAAAACTGAGGGACTAGTTTGCGTTCAAACAGACAGACAGACAGGCGGACATGGTTAAATCAACTCAGCTCATCGCCCTGATCATTTCGGTACACTTATTGGTGGGTCTAACTCTTCTTCTTCTCATACTTACAAAGATCGGGCCAAAGTTATAATACCATTTCATGTTCATGAAGCTATACAAAAATATTAGCTAAACAAATAATATTAGGTGGTTTCCAGTTACTAAAATCTTACCAAGCAAATTGAAAATTCATGTCAGACCCTGGTTTTTGAAATAATCTTAATAATACAAAACTAAAAACAGAAAATATGTCTTATGGACCATAGCTGGTACTATCGCACTAACCATGCCTGTGTACTAAAAACTTCCCGCAATTTTGGTACCGTCGGCCACTCCGGACCAGTGTCGTATTGCTTCAGGGTGGCGTTCCAAATTGTCACTTTAAAGAGCGTTCTGTTCTCACGCGTGCACGTCACAGGTCTTTTTCTGAGTGTATTTCCTGCAAAGTTGCTGATTTGTTTCTAAACTGGCCGTCTGGCCGACACCTCGCTCCATCTTAAGCATTTACAACATGTGTGTTCTGCATCGTCTTCAACTGTAAATGCAGCACGCAATTGCCCAAAGAACATTCCGGTAAAGTAGTAGTTAACTTCGCCAAAGTTTATAGCGCTCCAGCGCTCTTACCTCACTCTAAATGTTTACTCATTGATTTCTTTTCGAGCGACTATTATGAGCTCTTCACCCGTGTCATTTTTGTATCCCACAGTCTTTTTCTTTGCAGCGCCAATAGGTCGATGTTTATCGTTCGGACTAAATATACTTGCTTACATTCTTTCTCTGTAGCATTATAATTTTATAGCCATTATGTTTGTCGGGAGGCGAAACTTACGCATAAATTGTCACATACTTCCTTTGATGTTATAGTTCCTGATAGGGATTCGAAAAAAACTTACAGCGGTATGTACTTCGGCATTTATAGGTTAAATATTTCATCGTAGCTGACGTCTACTTGGTCCGTGCCAAGAATTGTGCTAATGCGCATATTATATTGATGCTACGCGGGCTCTCTGACGTTTTAAAAAGCCTCTGATTACGAGCTGTAGGTAGCATGCGAAATGAAAACCAACGGCAGTCAGCCTATTACTTCTTGCAACAGATATAGCAGTGAAGCCCATACGCCTCTAGGTATGCAAAAGAAATTGCTTTTAAAAAGGTTGTAAAATCAACACTTTTCATATGTATATACAAAATTACAAATCTCAAAGATTTCTTCTTACGCAATAACCACAAAACTTCTGCTTATCGCGCGAAAGCGGAATATTGTGATAGTGATGATTGAGATGACTTAAGCAACGCTTTAACATAATGAAAGCGTAATCCCCTTATGGCACAATCTGCATAGCCTTAAAATGTTTTAAGGAAAGCCACATAGACACTCACGATAACTGTGCATCATACGTAATACCTTTTAGCATATCCGTTTCGCAGCCATCGCAATTCCTTGCTTACCGATTAAGTCAAATAAAAATTTCATTATATCGTTGTTTGGTCAGGTGCTTAAAAATGCTGCAGAAAATTTGCAGAGACAGCCAAGACAGTCAGCAGAGACAGGCAGACAGACAGACTAACATGCACTTAGCTCACCACTTCATTTTGTATTTGCTTCTTTTTGCTTTTGCCATTTCCTTTCACTTCAACTTTTCTACAATTTTAATGCCAGCAATAATTTAAACACAAATGATTGTTGCGCCTCCACACGCACGCAGCAGTTAAAAAAGCGAAGAAAATACAAATCGTTTGTCGCGAAATGTAAATCGCCCTTTCATGTTGTGCCGTACATAGTGCAGTGTTATTTTTAATTTTCTAGATTAATTTTCATTTAGGCACGTCAACTGGTAATAATTCTTTACAACAGCGGTGCGTACCGATTCCGTCGTCTGCTGTGTTGGGATCCTTTCGTTAAGCGCGCCTTTCTAGATGCACACACACACACCCACCCTGCTTGGTTATTATCTGAGGTGAGTTTTCAAGGGATCGTTACGATTCTGATTCTATTTAAAAAAATGGATTGTTTAATTCTAAAATAGTTTTACTGTTATATAGATGCATCCACTCATCTTTAAGGTTATTTTAAGATTTTGCAATTTTTACTTATTTATTTTTATAGAAGCTTTCCATGTCCATGAAATATTATAGTTTCAAGAATTATGATAGTTTCAAGCAGATGATCTAGCGATAGCCTATGGCTCATCAAATACGTTTGACTTGATAAGTAGCATAAACCATGATGTACATATTTTAGGAACGTGGTTCGCTAAACACAAGCTTATTGTTAGCAATAAAACCAAACTATTGTTTTTTAGCTTGAATGCGCAAATAAGACCAGACGTAGACATTGTTTTCCACTCCTCGAGCTGCGAGCGTCTTGCTCTCCACAATAATTCGTGCCACATGGTTCAAAATGGTATGTTTAATCCGCTTAATACTTGCAGTAACGAGTGCTTTAGAATTGATGTTGTTGAAGACTTTCGGTATCTACTTATAACTGTAGATCAGAATATGAACTGGGGCATCCACATATCCCACCTAAAGGATTATCTCCAATATTCTTTACACTGTTTCTATCACCTTAGAGCTTGCTGCTCTAACTATACCCTTAAAACAGTTTATTATGCGCTGTTGCATTCTAAAGTTTTATATGATATCAGTCTATCCTAGTTTTACAAAAATTTGTTATTCGTAAAATATCTAATGTAAATCCACTGCATCCCTCAAGAGAGCTTTTTAGAAGTCTAGAGATTCTTCCAGTAAGAGACCTTCAGTATTTTAAAGTTTTAAAAATCTTTTTCATTAGATGTGGTTATCTGCATAGTATGAGGTCGGAAACTTATAAACTTAGGATAAACTTTCATCCTACAATTATTGTACCTTCTTCCAGAACCACACATTCAACTAAGTTTTATACAATTGTATCCAGGATACTTTTCAAAATACTAATCTCCGAAATTCGTGCCATGAGGAATATTCTACAATTTCCAAAATGTGTGAAATCCTTTCTTTTGAGTTTCTCACATAATGAAGTCGAAGTTTTGCTCCGGCCTATTCAATAAGCAGCTTAATAACAGAGAGCATAAAAGAAAAAAAAATTATAATAATAATTTTCTTCATTTTTCATTCATTTCAGTTAGCTTTCCAATAGTTGTATCTTTGTAATCAGGTTAAAAATCATAAGTAGGTTTTTATAAATTATAACTTAATTTCAATATTTAGCAGTTACCCCACTGAGTGGGGAACTGAGTTCCATCCCCTTCATAAACATGCGTTGCAAATATAGAAGTAGTTGAATTTTCTATTTATATTTAAAAAATTTTATTTATCAACCGGCAGTATTCGATTAGTCGAAATCGAAAATTTGCTATTCGATTTTCAAACAGCTTAATAGTTGCTAATCGACTATTCGACTAATCGAGTAGTCGGATAATCGATTGTAAACAAGAGCCCTAAGGTTAACATTTATAGTTTTGATAATTCTTTTATCGATGTCACGTTCCTACGATTTAAAAAAAAATATTTATCGTTTCTTTTCTAAAATTTTTAAAATATTTTTATCGATTTCTTATTAATTTATTTAGCTTTTACCAATTTTGCTCTTTAACATTCGTATATGTAAACTTTAAACAATTTGTTTAAATTTATTTTATCACGCCTTTTAGTTTTTCCAAAATTTGTTATTACTATTTTTATTACTCTCTACTTTTAAAATTAATTTTGTGTTTATTGATTTTTTTTTGTTTTTTAACTTTTTTTGAATTTTTTCCGCATACAGTTTGGAGCGACAGACCAACGACAAAAACGTGAGACTTGTTTAACAAGTCCCATTAAGTATCAGCACGTGTACCTCGTTGACTTTTGTTTTGGACAGAAGCTCCTCAATAAATTCCTATATAAAAAAAACGATTGGTAATGTTTTTCTTTAAAAATAGGGTTTGACACTGTTTAAGCGACATAAGCTGTAGTCATTTCTTTCGTTTATTTCATTTGTATTGCATGAAATTCGCAATCAGCTAATGAAATATTCGAAAGATATAGTTTATGCTTTCCGATCCCAAATCGGGGTTTTTCACAACGAAAATGAGGAAGCCAATCCCGCGCAATGCCTCAGAGCCAACAGTGCTCGCCCCCAATTAATAAATACAAGGTGTAACAGGTGCAACGCACCCCACTTCTATATAGAACAAATCATAATATATAAATAAAATAATTAAATAAATATTACTCAAAGGTTGCCCCTTATGCAACATGTGCTCCGCACCCCCCGTTCTACTCTCTGAACAAATAATAAAATAATATACAAAAAAATAACTCAAAAAAACTACTCGCCCTCCATAAAGCTTAGACATGGTCCTTCGAGCCGGATTCGAACCGGCGACTTATGAATCTCACTAGACGACTAAGCCGTCTAGGGGGGGAGTATGTTTAAGCGACATAAGCTGTAGTCATTTCTTTCGTTTATTTCATTTGTATTGCATGAAATTCGCAATCAGCTAATGAAATATTCGAAAGATATAGTTTATGCTTTCCGATCCCAAATCGGGGTTTTTCACAACGAAAATGAGGAAGCCAATCCCGCGCAATGCCTCAGAGCCAACAGTGCTCGCCCCCAATTAATAAATACAAGGTGTAACAGGTGCAACGCACCCCACTTCTATATAGAACAAATCATAATATATAAATAAAATAATTAAATAAATATTACTCAAAGGTTGCCCCTTATGCAACATGTGCTCCGCACCCCCCGTTCTACTCTCTGAACAAATAATAAAATAATATACAAAAAAATAACTCAAAAAAACTACTCGCCCTCCATAAAGCTTAGACATGTTCGGTGTGAAAAACCCCGACTTGGGATCGGAAAGCATAAACTATATCTTTCGAATATTTCATTAGCTGATTGCGAATTTCATGCAATACAAATGAAATAAACGAAAGAAATGACTACAGCTTATGTCGCTTAAACAGACACATTCATTGTACACTGAAAGAATTTATTTCTGATATGTTATTATAATTTGATTAATGGTAAAAGGGCATTAAGAAAAAAAATATTTTAATGAGTTTCGCTCCCTGGGCTTTTTATTTTTAAACTCAATTTCATTGCAATTTTCTTGCTGCTTACAATATATTTTTTTTTTATATTTTTAGTACTGTTTAAAGATATTCACCAGGCTTTGCGGCTGTCTTCACTGCATTTAAGATTCTGGCATTCTCTTGTGTCTATCCGAGTTTGAATCATAAATTTATTGTGCCCCTGCTTTCGCTGCTCTGTCTGGTGTTTGTACGTGTTTTGTATGTAACTTAGACTGGTTCCACTTGCCCGGACCTTTTTGCTGCATGCTGATTATCTTTAAAAAATTTGTACCACCCACGATTATGGGAAAAATAATTTTTTGCTCTTTCAACAAAAAATGCTTGACATCTACTAAGCGTTGATTGAACTTTTTTTATAGGGGGCATCTGAAGATGAAAAGCAACATATTTAAATATTTTATATAGCACAAGGTTTTCATTTAATATCTAAAGCGCTGAAGAAAATTCTACTTAACAAGCTTGAAGCTATATTTTGTAGTTGTTATATCCTATTAATATTCTTTTAATACTTTATTTATTATACAGGGTGGCGCAAAAGTAATCCTCCTATCAGAAAATCAGTTCTGTTTTGACATTTGTGAAGTAAACACATGCGAAATACACGTTAATAAACAATGTTACGCTACACTGCTCCAGAACGCGGAATATTGCTGACTATTTATTTGACCAATAATCGGTCGGGGCCAAACGGTTACTATGAATGGTGAGCGCTACAGAGCAATGATCAACGAGTTCTTTTTGCCGCAACTTGATGAATTGGGATTGGAAAACATGTGGTTCCAACAAGACGGTGCAACAGCACACACTGCACGTGCCACAACCGATATGCTGAACATCGGAAGCTTACTTTTGCGCCACCTTGTATCTTTAGCAATAAGTATAACCGAATGATTCGTTGTTTAAAACTGAAGATGTCATAGAAATATTGATGAGGATTAATTGTAAAAGTCAACATTATAGTTAAGAATATTGCATAGATAATTAAGACTGTGAATAACATTCTAAACACAATCAATTTTTGTCTGTCTAATTTACGTGCGTAAGAACGTCTATTACCGCGTTTATACGAACGTATAAGACGCTTTAATTGATTTAGTCTAGTTTCAAAACTCATGAATAAACAAGCTTGCAAAACATGATCCAATCACTACAGATTCCGCATTTCGACAGCCGTATATTTTTATACCTAGTAGTGCTAAGCACACAAGGTATATTAACTTTAGTCGCGTAACGGCAGTACGTAACGGCATTAATGGATCAAGATAGATATTGACTTATATATATCAAAATGTTCAGGTCGAAAAGAGAAATTGACTAAGCCATCTCCGTCCGTCCGTCCGTCTGTGAACACGATAACTTGAGTAAATTTTGAGATGTCTTAATGAAATTTGGTATGCGGGTTCCTTGGCACTCATCTCCGACCGCTATTTAAAATGGGCGAAATCGGATAATAACCACGCCCACTTTTTATATAGAATATTTTCGAAAACACAAGAAAAGTGATTACTCAGTACATAATACGAGGTGTGTTCAAAAAGTATAGCGAATTTTGAATTTTCGCTGGTTACGTATATTCGAATTTCGAATTTTTTGTGGCGTTATGTTGGTACTCATGTCTCTCACTTATGCCGACAAGCTCGGCCATTTTGAATGTTCAGTTAATTGTTGACAGCTGCTTTGCTTGCACGTGTTTTGGATCGTCTTCGATTTTTACGCGAAATTCGTACCAAAATTGCTCAATTGTGACCAAAAACAGCATCGCATGAACATTGCTAATGAGATGTTAAACTCTGTCCGCGACGACCCAAATTTGCTCCAGAGGGTCAGAACTGGTGACGAATCGTGGGTTTATGGTTATGACGTGGAAACCAAAGCTCAATCATCTCAATGGAAGCTGCCGCACGAACCAAGACCGAAAAAAGCGCGCCAAGTTCGGTCGAATGTGAAAGTTTTGCTGACAGTTTTCTTCGATTGCAGGGGCGTGGTGCATCATGAGTTCTTGCCACAGGGAAGAACGGTCAATAAGGAATATTACCTGCAAGTTATGCGCAATTTGCGCGAAGCAATCCGCCAGAAACGCCCGGATTTGTGGAAGAACAAAAATTGGCTTTTGCACCACGATAACGCCCCTGCTCACGCATCGTTGCTTGTGCGCAACTTTTTGGCCAAAAACAACACACTCGTATTCCCCAGATCTGGCCCCCTGTGACTTTTTCTTGTTCCCTAAACTGAAGAGGCCCATGAAAGGACGACGTTACGCTTCTCTTGACGAGATAAAGACGGCATCGAAGGAGGAGCTGAACAAGATACAAAAAAATGATTTTTTGAAGTGCTTCGAAGATTGGAAAAACCGTTGGCACAAGTGTATAATATCTCATGGGGATTACTTCGAAGGGGACAAAATAGATATTCATGAATAAATAAATAATTTTGAAAAAACAGAAAATTCGCGATACTTTTTGAACACACCTCGTACCTTTTTTGATTTTCATACCTTTCATGAACATGAAATGTTTGTGCGTATGAGAAGAAAAGTATACAGCAAAAAGTATAAAGTATACTGGAATGATCAGGAGGATGAGGTGAGCCGATGTAGCCATGTCCGTCTCTCGATACGTCTTTCTGTTTGTCCGTCTGTCTAGTTGAACGCAAATACGGTATTTAAATAGACCTGCGTAACTTGGGATGACATAATAGATCACTACTATAGGTATATAATGTTCGGTTCCACCTTAACTTAACTTCCTTACTTGTTTTAACTGCATTTGAGCAAAAAGTTACTGTGAAATGACGTCACGCTTTTGAAGATTTCAGCTGTTTAACTGTCTTTTCTCTTTGCACTTTCATTGACTTTTTTTCTATAAGATTTGAGTTTAAATTTAGGAAACGTGAATTCATTTTATGTAGAGGTCCTTTCTAGCCCGACTGCGGTTCAAATGTTGATTTGGCTGCATCTAACCTAGTATGCCTCACTACGAAGTATTTACGGATTATCTACTAGAGCACTTTGGACCCCAAATACCTTCATTTAGGAAGTCCTAAATCAGCACTTTTTTCATACATTTCAAAGGACACTTCAATTAGTCGGATACGCTTCGTTGGAAGCGTTATTGGTGGCAAAGGACGGATTCCTTAAAGGAGCTCCCTGTGAACCCTTCTGGTTGACTAATTTAATGTAAGATGTTTAAGATTCCAGATCATATAGTTAAGTGCGCGCTCCTACCCTCTGCTGCACCTCTCTGCATATCTATTCTTGATACTACCTGAAGCGGGGATCCGTAGTATAAATTTAGTGCACTAGCCTAACATACCGAAGGTCCCTGAAAAAATGAGCGTCGAAATATTTTATTCGGCAGTGGTTTGGCAAACCTTCCATTGTTTTTCTGTCACGTAAACCTTAGCAAAAATTCGCCGGACTTTCAGTGCTGTTCGTAGGCAGCACAACACTGTAAGTCCCGCCAATTTGTATTAAAAACTAGAATCACAAAAACATCGCTAATAGGTAGATAAACTCGAGCTGAATCTCTTAAGAGGTATATCGCGCCTTACTATTATTACAGGAGGAATCAAGCTTCCTATCTATAGTCTGAATCTATGATACACTACCTACAATAAGACAGCATTTAAAGCACAACATAACAATAGCGCTTTCAGCTCATTAGAGCGTTTACATTCATGCGCCCGTTATAAAAGAAATAAATAGTTAAAAGTCAAAATAAAAATAAAATCTCATTCAACCAAATTTGTGTTTGCTTGTTTTCTTTTTTATACCTTGTCAGGCATTTAAGACCAATCAGACATCTTTCCAAAAGCGTGAAGTAGCAACCAGATATTTACACTTTCAATGGCAGATTTTGTTACTTGAAACATGCTTTCAAAGCGTTTTAAAAATTGTTGATTTTCAATTCGGTTATAAAAATCATATCATACTTCTGGAAGCCAATGGTTTTTGAAAGCAAATAGTATAATGACGGCATAAAACTAATTTTTATAAAAAAGTGTTTCAGAGCGATTTATTTCATTACTCTAAAATGACAAGGCAATAAACACAAATGAAACGAGGCATAACGTTTTGAAAAAAGCATGTTATAAGTATCACCTGAGCATGCTATATTGTAGACCCCAGCTTAGCGTGTACACTTAACATGTTTCAATCTACCACTAATATCCCATTTTCTCCTAACAACACATTCTTACATATATCATCAAAAGTATTAGTTTCCATATCATTTGGCACGCATCAATCAACGCTATTGTAAGGCATCATTGCACCTCGTGCTTATGAACAAGTAACACTTTAGCATACTTGACATTGACACGCACATTTCTACTGACATACAAAGACATGTAAGCAAATGTCATTTATATAATAAACTGAAATTCACATTCTATGATCCCATGATATTCCTATAAAGAATCAGGATTCAATGCGTGTCCTTGTAGTTTTGGCTTAGTTTTATACCCAGCTGTACTAGCGTACAGGGTATTATAGTATTTCCCCCCATAAAGTTCTTAAAATGCACAGAGGAATCGAATAAGACATGCCCGTTGGTTTGTAAATTTGGAACAACAGGTTACTCTCCGGCCAGGGTAGGTAGCTATTTAAAATGCGCGAAATCGAACCATAATCACCCCTCTTTTTTCGATATCGAAAATTTCGAAAAATGTTTAAAATGAGATAATTCAATAATAAAAACAGCTACAATAATGAAATTTGGTAGATTTATTTAGTTTATCATCCTATTCACGTTTTTTCCCAAGCTTTTGAAACGGGGCGTTGAACCGCCCACATATGGGTGAACAAATTTTCAAACTTTGACTGTTAATAACTTCAGCACCGCTTAGAATAGAATACCGAAACTTGGTAGGAGGCACACTATTCTTATAAATCTGACATATACCCATAGAAAATAAGCGAAATCGGCTTTCTGCCAAGCCTCCTTTTTCATATAAGGAAAAGGAGGTAGAAATTCTAAACTGGCCATATCTCATTGAATGGTATAGGGGAATGATATAATTTGTCAGTTAGATCATTTTTTTTTAATTCCTTATACTATTTTTTAAAAGTTTTAGAAATTGGGCTTGGCACCGCTCACTTATAAGTCAAGCAATTTTCAAGTTCGACTGTTAATATCTTCAGAACCGTTCAAGATAGAAGTCTAAAATTTTATACGAGCTATACCATGCACTAGTATAGTACGCCCACGGAAAATAAGCAAATCGGTGAACGACCATGCCCACTTTTGTACTAAACTTTTCTAAGATTGAAGCAGAAAATCAAAATATGTCAGATATCCTTACTGATGCAGATATAATGCTAATTGCAATAAACTGTTGATCTGATGCAGATATAATGCTAATTGCAATAAACTGTTGATCTTATTAATGATTTTTTAAAATTATATAAAATGGGCGTGGCACTGCCCATATATGAGTGGACAAATTAACTGGTAAAAACTTCAGAACCATTTTTTGTTGTTGAAAGTATGCCAAGTCGAAATAAGCAAAATCGTCGGCCGTTCATGACCATTTTTTCTCAAAAGTTTACTGAAATTGCTGTTGAGAGAATGAACAAAGATTGTATTCTTCTCAGCAGCCACTGGTGGAAGAAGAGGAATAGGGAGATCACCACACCGATGGAATTACCAAATTGAGACCGATTTGGGATCCCGCGGTGTCTCCAATTGGCGCCAGTTGGCAGAGAGAAGAACCAGCCAAAATAAGTATCGAACGATGTAGGCAAAGGTTTTGGCATTTTGTTGGTTTTGTGGAGTCATAACTTACTTTTGGAGAACACAAACATACCAACCAAGAAAATAATAAGGAAAAAAGTTTTCTTTACATATATGTCACTAACAGACCCGTCAAACGTTGTCTTGTCCAAAAGTTGGCAACATTTGAAATATTGTACTCTCTTCTCTCCCCATTCTCTTCTATCTCAATTACATACATTTGCAATACAATCTCAATTACTTGGTAGTTTTTTTCTAGTCGAAACAGAAATTTTATTACGTTCAGTCTTTCTATTGGCACCACGTCTCGGTTTTATACGAGCTCGACGTTATTTTCACAAACCGTGTCTCATTCGGCTATTGGTTAATCTTATATCAACTCTCAGTTCTCTTAGTTTCAATCATGGACCAAAGCCGAACTCGTGCTCTGTTTTGAAATCTGATGCGCTTGTTACATTTCGGAAGAACCGGACCCATTAGTTTTCTTGGAGCATCTGGTTCTTACATTCGGAGGTAGTAGCTATAAAAGTGGGTTCATAAAAGGTTGGCATTTGTCCCACGTTCGGTTAGAGTGTAAATATCTAGGTCGAATGTGTACTAGAATCCAAAATGAGTCTTTAAAGTCTTTGCACAGAACATAAAGTACATATCTATTGGACCCATCTTCACACAGGCATAGAAGGGAACAAGAAAGCCGATGAGAGGAGCAACACGTGATGCACGAAATATTTTGGTTATATCCAAGGGGGCGGGGAAGCAACAAAAGGGATGGCTGTAGACTTTTTATTGATATTCTGACGGGACACTGCCTTTGGCAGCCCATGACCAGGAAATGCGACTTGTAGGTGACAGCATGCAAAGTGTAAGGGGAGAATGTAGAGCACAATATGGGCACATGTCGAGCCCTCTACAGACTCCGAATGAAATTATTTGGAAAGGGGCAATTGCGTAACTTAGAATCCCTTATGGAAATATACCCAAGTAGACTTCTAACTTTTGACAAGAGGATATCACGAGGTCGTTTCTCTGGTAGCACTATGGAAACAATGCATCTATGTCAGGCCACTGCATTATACAACCAGCATAACCTAAGCTAACGATTCAAAGTCACTTAAATAAATGATTTTTATTGGATTCGAAATTACTGTTAAGTTCTTATACGGGTGGGTAAAATAAAGACCTAATCGGACCTTTACGTCTTCCTTAAAAGAACGAATGTGATACATGTGTTCCTATGTCCCCCTGAAGGAGCTGTTAACAGGCCCAAGCTCTAAATTTTCTGCTGTTTGCTTACTGGTTCGGAAGGTTTAAGTCATATAAGTGACACTTCCCCTAATACTGGATAATTAAGTAAAATTGGAAAATGAAAGTTAACGATTAATAAATTTAATATAAACATGCAAGTTTGTATCTACTTTAGCTTACATCAAGCAACCATTTTAAATATACTGCATACCTCTTTTAGAACGAAGTGTTTAAGTAAAATGTCTTTGAAAGCTTTGCATTTGTATGCCTATCACTTGTCATGCTTTGACATGTCTTAGCTTTTAACTGTAGAAAAGAATGTAATCAAGACTTAAAATTGTCTTTTATAATTTTATTCAAATGCCGTATGTATGTAGATGTGTCTATTAAAGTAGGTTGGTAGCATGCGTCAGGTAACTTAACTCGCACAAGCAATTAACGTTAAGTGCGCCACTGCGTATACGTAACAATTGAACAATGTGAAACTAGTTACTTAAGCGAACATGAATGTGCAGTAAGAATAGGCGACAAGCGAGAGCTGAAAAAAAGTAACATGAACGAAAGCATAACAAAAGTATGCAGCAACAGTAACAAAAGACAAACTAACTAGTAAATCAAATGCAATGCATGAAGACATTTCACAAGTTAGCGCGCAAGTACCTGCAGTCGAATCTACTAATTTGCTATAGACAAAAACTAGTACGCGTATTTTTTCCATATAAGCAAGTTACGTTCTTGAAGACTAATCACAACAAAAATTTTAAATTTTCTTAAACATTTTGTATAGGCAATTTTAAACAGAAACCGATAATGTAGACCAACATATTTGAGTCTAACAAAGTGCAACTTTCTAATCGGATTGAATTTTCGAAGTTATATGAAAGTAAATGTTTATACGTCAATGAAGAAAAATGCGGCAAACCAAATCTAAAAATTCAAATAATTTTTCTAAGTAACTTCGATAGAATCAAGGATCATCGTTTTCCTTATCCCGGAGTACTCTCTTGCAAGTATTGGACTACTCCCTATCACTCCCCATATTTATGTGTATTACCGTATAATTTTGTATACTCCCTTTTAGCATTGCATGTCCTAGGAGGGTGAGTAACATAAAAACTCTTTTTCGCCTGCCAAAAACAGTAATAGAGCTTTTGTTATTACTTTTTTATGAGTCACAATCGAGTTATGTAAGAATTTTGAAGAATTTTGGAAAACCCTCTAGAAGAGTAATGTGCCAAACATTTCACATTCCTTTTAAGCGACGAATGAAACATTTTTGAAGAATTATGTCTCAAGCCTTCTATGGAAGCAAATGTGAGCGAGCGCTGTAAGAGAACTCATAAATACCTCACATATCAGCAATCAGGGATTAATAATGGAAAACAACAGATACTTTAATTTAAATATTTACTTAAATTGATAACTTTTTTTTTTCAAATTGTGCATATTACATAGCAGTAAAAAAACAAAAATTAAAGGTAGCGCTTAGGATTGCAGCTTTTTCTGATCATTTTTTCCATTTGTTGAATTTTTTTTCTTTTGTGGGCCGAGAAATTTGACTTACTCACAAAGGTGTTAGCTAAGAGTAGAAGTCGGACAGTTCTCTACTTTCGAACCAAAAATATATATAAGGGAGTAATATTTTTTTAATAATTTAAGCAGCAATAGGGGAGCTCCAAGATTAGTAAAATCGAAGTACATCTTATTCATTGCTAGGGGATATCTCTCCTTTTCTTACACAAAGAATAGCATAAGCGCAGAAAAAGAAAAAAATATCTTCTATTATATCAAATAAAAACTCCTTGAACAAAACGAAAACGTAGGTTTTTTTATTTTGTAATTTATTGGACGGTCAAAATCGCCCAGGCGGTTAGATGGTCATTTAAGGAAGGAAGGAAATTATTCAAATATGTAAGTAAACACATTCGCAATTGACGATCTGAACGACAACGATTGCGAATTGCTAACAGTTCCGATATCGTAATGTTGAAAAATTTATTTTAAAATTAGACTGTACCCTAATTGTTTTTAAATATAAAAATGTTTGCTTAGATTACATTTTTTATTAAAATTATTTATGTATATCAAGTTCTGAATTACATATTTTTCTAGCCAGAAGAATTCTAGTTAATGAGCTTTTATATGTACCTACAGTTAAGGCTTTTCACTGTGGGGTAGACAGTAGGGATAACAAGTCTATAACACGGGATTTTCAGAATTTGAAAAATTTGAATAAAGACTAAACAATTACCATATTTGTTTTAGCTCGCTTTCTTGTAAGCAACTTACACCAAAATATATTAAAGCTAACTTATTTTCATCGACAAGTCTTACTGGAAAAAAAACTAAAAGAAATTCGTTAGGTGGCTCAGAAATCGTAAGTAAATTGGGGGCGAAGTTTGGAATCTCGAGAACAATTTTTGGTAACTTCCCGGTAAATTGAAATTTCAAACTTTATGCAAATTTTACTAATTGACGTCTTTGAAATACGAGTTGAAACAAATTCCTGAAGTCCGTTTCTGGAGCGAGATATCTGGTTTGGCTTTATCTGGAGACTTTAAAATTCGAGGATAGTTCAGAATACGGTGATATTAGGTGGCGAACGGATCGAGATACTAAGACAAATGGTTTGAAAAATTTGGAACTTGTGATCGCACTGTAAGAAACTTCCAGTTGGGATCAATACTTTAAATTTAACCCCAAAATTAGTACTTTGTGACTGCAATGTAAAAAGAAGTCCGCCAGGTGACGCACGGCTCCTGCTATTTACAAACTTAAATCTTAAACAGATTTCGCACATAATTGACTTTGATCCATTGGACTTCAAAAACAGATCCGGAAAATATCGGGATTTTATATTTAACTTAAGAGTTGCACTAGGCAAAAAATACAGAAATTGCTGTGCAACAGAAAAGAAAAGGAGGAATGAGAGAATCTTAAGAAAAAGCAATTGCTGCTCAATGTCAAAGTGTTGAAAATGATGAAGACGATAGCAAAGATAACAATTACGATAAAAAAAGATAATACGAGCTCAGCAGTAAGTAATCATCATTCTTACACAATATCTATATGAGTTACATACACACTCACCATGTGACTTAAGCATTTGAGTGTAATGTGTGCGACGTGTGCAGCTCCGAAATTGCAATCTCACGGCACATGAAACTCCTCACTCTCAACAAAAGCAGACCGAAGTAAATTGAAGCTAAACATTCAAGTGCTAACACGTGCTAAACAACTTTCAATTAAACGTACGTAAAGGATTGATGAAAGTCAAGGTTTCTGTAATTGTACGCAAATATGCACATACTTACACAAAACTGGAGATACACGCTGGATGCAAGTAGATACTCACAGAGGTAGTAAGAGAAATAAAAATGTATATATTTAAAGAAAGAATCTTAACTACGATATTTGTAGCACTTTCTAGTACTAGCGCGACTGCCGCTTTTATGATTTCCTTGGCCGCTCGAACTTTAGGGTCATGGATTTAAGTTTAACGTTACCCACACGATACATTTCAGACATTCCTTAACAAGGCAGACAGTCTAAAATTAATTATGATCAAAAGTATCAAATTGGAAAGTAGTGAATTTCATATCAGCGGCAGCCGGGTCGGCATGATCCTGTTTAGTTCGCATCCATGAATGAACATGACGGTTAAACATGTTAAAGTAAAATTAGTACAGTAAAAACACTGCAGCCATTATAGCATCTCGTTAGTTGTTTTGTTGTTTTTGTTGGACCGATGGTAAGCTGGTAACAAAAGGGTGGTTTATCATGGAGGGATGTGTCATAACCGTATGGATATGTTAAGACAACTATCTGTTTTCTCAGGCTAAATAAATCTGCGGTGCTATTACTAAAGGGTGTACTTATTTGACTACGACATGCTATTCGGCTAATATAAATTAAAAAGGCATGAAAGCGTGTTTATTGTCTTAGGGCTTTTTATACTGAAGTCAGATGGAGCCCTACCTAGAGATTTTTGTATTGAAGTATTACAATGATATATTAAAAATAGTTTATAAAGTGAAAAATGCATAGGAAAGGATTATTACTATACCTGTAATAACTAGAAATCAATCAATATTTGAAATTCACACACAAAACTTTATTTAATTTTTATTGTTTGCTGTTACTAGCTTTGCTTCGACTTTCTTCCCTTCCTTTCGTTGATGCTCTTTTCCTCCGGTAAATTCCAGTTTAATCATCTGTTGTCGTTCTTCTTTTTCTTTGCTCTTCCTTTCTGTTAATATATGTTCCTCTCACCGCTTTCACCTTCCTCTTCTTCCTGTTATTATTTTCCTTTCTATCCCATTATTTAATATAGATGATGTTTAAATTTTTATTCCTTTTATTTCACTGCATTTTATTTTATCGTTTCTTTCCCTGCCGCTTCTTTCCTTCACTTTTGTTTCCATACTTTTATTTGACGCTGCTGGCCTCTATTATACCTTTCAGGAACATGACATGGTATTTAATGTTGGTCCGATGTTTGTAAGTATGATAAGGAGAAGAGATAGAACCAAAAAAAAGTATACTGACATGATCAGGGCGATGAGCTGAGCGAATATGGTTGGTCCATCATTTTTAGAGTTAGCTGGCTGAAATTCGGTAGCCATTTTGTAATATATTAATCATTTGTCGGAACCAACACGAACGGAACAACACAACACATAGCTCCCATATACAGGGTGGCTGATGAAAGCCGCTACCAAAAAAAAATTAAATAACTTATTTTCTTTTTAATGAATCTGGTTAATTTTTTTTTTATTTTGCAGATTGACTTTTACATTTAACAAAAATGGATAACTTGGACACTGAAACAAGAATTTGGATTGTCCGCCGCTATCACGCACTGGAGTCCGTAGTTTCGGTTCAAAGAGAGTATAGGCGCACGTTTGGCGGCAATCCTCCGAGCAGATGGACCATAATAAGACTTGTAAACAATTTTGCCGAGCATGGGACAGTCAACAGAAGACCTTACCATCGAAACCCTTCAGTTCGAACGGAGGAAACAATCGATGCTGTAGCTGCTGCCATACAAAACAATCCACGTGTTTCGACAAGAAGCTTATCTGCTCAAATGGGTGTAAGCAGACATTCATTACAGTCAATTATGCACAAAGATTTGGACTTATTCCCATATAAAATTGAAATGGCCAACAAACTGAACGCTGCAGACTTGCCGATTCGCTTGGAATTTTGCCAGAAGATGCTTCAAATGGTGGAAGAGGATGGAAACATGTGGAACTGTCTTTTCATGTCTGACGAGGCCCATTTCGATTTAAACGGCAACATAAACAAACAAAATTGTCGAATATGGAGTGCTTCCAACCCACAGATACTCCATGAGACAGAATTGCATCCACTTCGTGTCACAGTGTGGTGTGCAGTTTCATCACGCTGCATTGTCGGGCCCTACTTCTTCGAAGAAAACGGTCACACCGTTACGGTTACTGGAGACCGTTACTTGAGCATGTTGAGAGAGTTTTTCTATCCAGAATTACGCCGAATGAGAATTTCTTTCAACTCTGTGTGGTTTCAGCAAGATGGTGCAGCTCCTCATATAGCCCAACCTGTTATGACAGAATTGCGACGAAAATTTCCCAATAAGCTGATATCCAGAAACTCCACATTCCATTGCCCACCCAGGTCGCCTGACCTTACTGCACCTGACTTTTTCTTGTGGGGTTATTGCAAACAGGAAGTCTACAATTGCGGCTATTCTTGTCTCAACTCTCCAAGCAGTAATGAACAACTTTTTGGTAAGATGCCGCACATGCATCGACGAGCAGGGGGGGCATTTAAATTCCATTATTTTTAAAACTAATTAAGCTATATTTAATAAAATTTAATGAGCTTTAACATGAATAAAAGAAAAATGAATTCCATACACTGAAAAAAAAAAATAATTTAAATTTCTTAATGTAGCAAAATTCATCAGCCACCCTGTAGTAAAACTTAGTCAGATCGGACCAACATATCATATAGCTCCCATACAATCGATTTTGGGTTATTACTCTTTCAATTTAATAACTAGGAACACAAAATTTTGCACCTGCTGTACATATTACATAAGTGCAGTGACAATTACTAAGCTTAGTACAATACTCGTATATCGTATAGCCCTCATACAACAAAATTTCCTGCAAACGGGGCCTGGGCTGTGTATATTTTAATTAACGGGGTATGACCGTCAAATTTTCCACAGTTTATACTTTTTGTAATTATCGATGGGCTACTCAAATCCTGGATTCATTTTCGTGAAAGGTAAAAAGCCTTTCCTTACTTTTTTTAATTATTTTACCGTTTTTGTTTTATTTTATTTTATTAAATTTTATTTTATTTATAATTATTTTATTTTATTTTGTTTTATTTGATTTGATCTTATTTTATTATTATATTTTTAGTTATTTTATTTTATTTTAATTCATTTCATTTCATTTCATTCCATTTCATTTCATTTCATTTCGTTTTATTTTATTTTATTTTATTTTATTTTACATTATTTTATTTTATTTTATTTTATTTTATTTTATTTTTTTTTTTTATTTTACTTTATTTTACTTTATTTTATTTTATTTTATTTTATTTTATTTTATTCTATTTTATTTTGTTTTATTTTTTTATTTTATTTATTTGATTTTATTTTATTTTATTTTATTTATAATTATTTTATTTTATTTTGTTTTATTTGATTTGATCGTATTTTATTTTATTATATTTTTAGTTATTTTTTGTTACTTTATTTTATTTTACTTTATTTTATTTTATTTTATTTTATTTTATTTTACTTTATTTTATTTTATTTTATTTTATTTTTTTATTTTATATTATTTATTTGATTTTATTTTATTTTGTTTTATTTTATTTTATTTTATTTTATTTTATTTTATTTTATTTTATTTTATTTTATTTTATTTTATTTTATTTTATTTTTTTCAATTTTATTTTATTTATAATTATTTTATTTTATTTTGTTTTATTTGATTTGATCTTATTTTCTTTTATTATATTTTTAGTTATTTTATTTTACTTTATTTTATTTTATTTTACTTTATTTTATTTTATTTTATTTTATTTTATTTTATTTTATTTTACTTTATTTTATTTTATTTTATTTTATTTTATTTTATTTTATTTTATTTTATTTTATTTTATTCTATTTTATTTTGTTTTATTTTATTTTATTTATTTGATTTTACTTTATTTTATTTTATTTTATCTTATTTTATTTTATTTTATTTTATTTTATTTTATTCAATTTTATTTTATTTATAATTATTTTATTTTATTTTGTTTTATTTGATTTGATCTTATTTTATTTTATTTTATTATATTTTTAGTTATTTTATTTTACTTTATTTTGTTTTACTTTATTGTATTTTATTTTATTTTATTTTATTTTACCTTATTTTATTTTATTTTATTTTATTTTATTTTATTTTATTCTATTTTATTTTGTTTTATTTTTTTATTTTATTTTATTTATTTGATTTTATTTTATTTTATTTTATTTTATTTTATTAAATTTTATTTTATTTATAATTATTTTATTTTGTTTTGTTTTATTTGATTTGATCTTAATTTATTTTATTTTATTATATTTTTAGTTATTTTATTTTACTTTATTTTATTTTATTTTATTTTATTTAATTTTTTTTTATTTTATTTTATTTTATTTTATTTTATTTATTTGATTTTATTTTATTTTATTTTACTTTATTTTATTTTACTTTATTTTATTTTATTTTATTTTATTCTATTTTATTTTGTTTTATTTTTTTATTTTATTTTATTTATTTGATTTTATTTTATTTTATTTTACTTTATTTTATTTTATTTTATTTTATTTTATTTTATTTTATTTTATTTTATTTTATTTTATTTTATTTTATTTTATTCAATTTTATTTTATTTAAAATTATTTTATTTTATTTTATTTTGTTTTATTTGATTTGATCTTATTTTATTTTATTTTATTATATTTTTAGTTATTTTATTTTATTTTACTTTATTTTATTTTATTTTATTTTATTTTATTTTATTTTATTTTATTTTATTTTATTTTATTTTATTTTATTTATTTGATTTGATTTTATTTTATTTTACTTTATTTTTTTTTACTTTATTTTGTTTTATTTTATTTTATTTTATTCTATTTTATTTTGTTTTATTTTTTTATTTTATTTTATTTATTTGATTTTATTTTATTTTATTTTACTTTATTTTATTTTATTGTATTTTATTTTATTTTATTTTATTTTATTTTATTCAATTTTATTTTATTTATAATGATTTTATTTTATTTTGTTTTATTTGATTTGATCTTATTTTATTTTATTTTATTATATTTTTAGTTATTTTATTTTACTTTATTTTATTTTACTTTATTTTATTTTATTTTATTTTATTTCATTTTATTTTATTTTATTTTAATTTATTTTATTTTATTTTTTTTTATTTTATTTTATTTTATTCTATTCCATTTCAAACAAATCTAACAACAGCGAATACAAAAACTTATTTCTGAATTGGATATTCGAAGCTGTAATATATTTGACATGAATAACTATTTACATTGTTTTACTAAAAACTGCTTGTATCTTCAATGGATTATACATATTTACTCATGTTTTGCATTGCTGGCGTAATGTTTTCAACAAAAGCTAAGTTTCGTGCTCTCAATAAGAGCAACGCGCACTGGGCTTCGTATACCAACGATTAATACAATAACATCATTTCAAGCAAGTCTCCCTGAAAAAAAAAAAACGGAATAGCCTGATCTCTTTGTATGGGATGAACTGTTCACAGTTGTTTTAGCATGTTCTATGGAGAGACCAATTGTACCCATTTATACCCGAATGGGTGCAGTCGGCTATGAGTTTTAACTCCTATGAGTATGCTATGGTAAGTAGATATGTATTTCTACCCCTGGGACTATGATACTTTACTTATATTGATTTATAACCAACTGTAGGCTCGAGGAATTAATCACAGATCACTCTCTTTAGAGATATATCACACAAAATTTTGCAGGGATTCATGACGTCTCCACTCACCAACAATTGCTCTGCAGTATGAATACATATTTGGTAGAACTGTTTCATTAAATGTCCATACATTTCGGCATACGCTTGGCAACACTTATTCAAATTATTCAAAGAGCAAACGAACTTTATCTAAAGAACTTTTCGCAATATACTCGTATATTAAAAAAACCAAACGGATAATTTTCCCTGTGAGCCACTGTAAATAAGCAACAGGGTGCTTTTTGTATTATCTGGACATAAAATTTCATGAAAATCTTTCGAGAATCTTCAATATTGGATTTCTTTCAACATAATTCATAAGAACGACGAAGTCTTTAATACAGCTAAAACCAGTTCTCTTTTCACTTATTACTTTATGGTTTTCTTGCACCTCGAAATCAACTTCAGTACTCAGAAAAAGTTGCAATTAAAAAAATAAGTCTGGTAATTACACAAACATGTGCGCTGTCTGATTATGCGAGGTCGTGCTCATAAAGGTGCTGCAATTTATTATAACGTACCGTACCTGCAACAACAAAAAGCTTGTATATCTATGACAGCGCATGATATATGAGGAGCATGTAAACCCGATTTATATATACTTATTTATATATTTATATGTAACAGCACATATAATCATTTGTATGTATGTACGTCACTCAATCCGATTTTTGGTTAATTCTTTTCCCACAAATACTCTCATCGCCATTAATCGTACAAAGTTTTTGCTGCTGTCACTCCTTATTTTTCTCTCACGAAATTTCTACCCTCATCTGTACGTTTGTGACATTCAACTTAATTAATGTCCATTCGCTCGTGCTACACGCTGCTTTTTTGCTTCTTGTTTTAACACGCTTTTGCGTGTCACAAGAGTGTAAAAAGTTTGCATTACGCTGCTGGATATTTCCAATACTTTTCCAAATGATTTTGCATTACTCCATTCTCTTGGTGGTTGCTATCAAAATTTAGTTTGTCACATTATGACGTGAAAAAATTTTATGAAATTTCGGTAATACCTCCATAGTAAAAAAAAATAGTTATCAAATCGCTTGCGGCCGTTGTCCATTTAAAATTGTTCATGCACAAACACTGACGGTCAGATAAAAAGGTACACTTTTACGAGTTTGCAAAAAATCGTCTGTCATCAGAAGATTTATTTGTAACCTAGATTCCGACCATCATCGACTTCTAATTGGACCCTACAAGTGCGGTTCGGACTTGATTAGTCTACTCTCTGCCAAGGTTATAGTGATATTGGATGGCCTTTCCCGGAATGAATCGGGTACGCTCTGTTACTAACACTTTGTGGTACTTATGGAAATATGGATTGCGTCGAAAGATGAAATAATTACCCTTGAAGTATGCTAGTTAAAAGTTCTCCAAAATATTTGGTGTCTGTCGAACAAAGCCACCTTCGTCAAAAAAAAAACGGTAATTTGTACGACCTTTGTTTAGAGATGATCACAGTACGCGAAGTCGAGCATGAAAGCTCCTCTTCCTGGATCGTGTTATGCTAATGAACAAAGAAGTTACGGCTCAGAATTTTTTTCTACCGCCACCGAATTAGTTAGGAGAATATGGGGCGGTCCACGATTAAGGGGAGAAAATGACGTGTATGGTGACTGGGCCTCTCATAGATTGTAGTCAGTTATCTCTAAGATTAAATCTCGGATCCACAAGCCCCAATAAACGATGATGGTGGGAGAAGTTCAATGCAATATAGAGCGAGTTCGGAAATTGGTCGGCCACAACCAACCTCAATAGAATTCAGATAACAGCATGAAGGCGCTGTTAGGTTGTAAGGCTGTTGCACTTGAGAACGGTGTCCTGACAGGTATAAACCTATCGTGAAGAAACTTATAGCTGTATTCTGTAAGTCTGTCTCATCTCAAATTACTAAATTTGAGATTTTCCATTTGAGATAATTATTGTGACTTCACATGATTTCGGTATTCTGTAAGAGAAAATCACAAAAAGTTCACCAATGATATGTGGTGAAAACAAATTTGAACAGATCTTAAGTACAGCATTTGACAGCGCTTGCATAAACATCCCAATAGCGCAGGTCGTAAGTTTCTCGAGTACAAAGTGAGCGACGCAGGTTCGAGCCTAGGATCCCGAACAATTTATTATTTTAACTTTAGTCGCCTAACGGCAGCACGGAACGGCATAAACGGATCGAGATAGATATTGACTTATATATATCAAAATGTTCAGGACGAAAAGATAAATTGATTAAGCCATGTCCGTCTGTGAACACGATAACTTGAGTAAATTTTAAGATATCTTAATGAAATTTGGTATGCAGGTTCCTTGGCACTCATCTCCGAGCGCTATTTAAAATGGGCAAAATCGGACAATAGCCACGCCCACTTTTTATATATAGAATATTTTCGAAAACACAAAAAAAGTGATTACTCAGTGCATAATCCACCTATAAGGATAAAATTTGGTGAATCCATTGAGATTGAGGCATAAAATACATTTTTCAACGCCCACTTTTGATTAAGGCAAATTTAGAAATAATATTAATCATTGTTTAAGTGACTTGCGCTCACTTAAAGTCCTTTAAGTATTACGGATCCTAAGTGCCTTGCGTTCACTTCCGATATTCGAATGACTTGCGCTCATGCAAACCTCCTACACTTCCACACTATATACATCCCTGCGTTACTTCGAAAAAGTGCACTGGAGTTGCCATCCAACACTTCCAACAAACTCACTGGAGTTGCCTTCCAGTGATGTTACTGCATAAAAGCAAGTGTTTTTATGCATTCCCTCTCTCTTTCATTTTTCATCACCGACAAGTGGACTATTCGCCGGCAAGTGATTCCCGACAATATTTATTGTAATCAAGCCTCAAGTTATCATATAATCTACGCATAGTCAAGGAGCAAATATATACCATCAACCATAGCACGGGAAGTATAATTTCTCCAGCAATTGAGTAAGTTACAAATATAATACCTTTATTTCGTCGGGCCACTTGCGGTGTACCCTTTTCGGACCAACAACTTTAATTCAACATATATATATATATATATATATATAATCATCAAGCTTTATTAAATCATCATTGAATTCCATCGTACCTATGTCAATACATTAAATGTAATTTTCATTCGCTTTTGTAAAGCATATTAAACTAGAAATTTTCATGATCATTTTACAATCATCTACGTATATTGCTATATACGATCATTTCCTTCATTCATTAATTAATACAAATCAATATTGTTAGTGTTAAGCGTTCCTTTGTAAATAAAGTGAATTTTCTATTTAAACACTTGCAATTCATCATTGATTTAAACAATCATAAATCAAAAACCGTTTAAGATATAAAAACGAAATTCAGCACGTAGGTTTCCAGGTACGCAAGGAATATTCCAGGAAAAATTGGGCGGGATCGGTTAATATGAAAAATTTTGAAGAGAATCGTAGATATATTAAATAGGCAATAACTTTGCGTAAAATAGCTTTACATCATTTATATTTCACTTTTAAAGTTTCCGTAAACAAAAAAAGCCAAAAACTTAAAATTTTCGAAAATGGGCGTGGCTCCGCCCCTTTTATAGTGGACTATTCCACAAAACTGTTTATGCCATAACTCCGCCAAAAATTGACTTGTCGAAACGATTTTGGTGATAATGTTCTATATATAAGGGTAACTGTTTATTGTAAAATTGAGCGAAATCGGTTAATGTCCACGCCCAGTTTTTTAACATAGTTCTGAAACTTTTTGTTTTTAAATTTAAAAAGCGATATTTCTACAACCAAGCAAGTTTTATCAGTCAGATTTTGCACACATAATAAGCTTTTTAAGAAAAACTCGGTCGCAAAAAAATTTTGTCAATTTTGAAGAAGTAGGCGTGGCGCCGCCTACTTCTCAGCATAAAATTTCTGCTATTTTTAACGGCAATCGCTTATAATTCAATCTTGATATTTCACTGAAAATTGGTCGGCTGATTCTCAGTAGTATGTATTATACTCCTGCCAAAAATTAGCCAAATCGGAAAACACAAAAGCAAAATATTCGGGCAGGTATTAATAGCCCACTGCAATAGCGAAGTTATATATCTTTTTTGATTTTCATATCTTTCATAAATATTAAATGTATCTAAGTATGAGAAGAAGAAGAGAAAAGTTCACCTAAATGATCAGCACGATGACCGGAGTCGATTTAGCCATGTCCGTCTCTCCGTCCGTCTGTCTGTCTGTCCGTCTGTCTATTTGAACGCAAACTAGTCTCTCAGTTTTACAAAAGAATGCTGAAATTCTTTGTTTGCTTTCGCCATTTTATAATATACTAGCAAACCCGGTAGACGTTGTTTTGACGTTTTAATACATAGAACAGATCTATATATAAAATGTCATTAACTTGAACCAAATAAACTCCTAACTATACCACTTTTGAAAAATTATGTAGATATTGACTAAGTGACACATATATCAAAATTTCATTAATTTTGACCAAAAAAGTTCGGAGTTATGACGAATTCAAACTTTATATAGCCTGTGGGCGTGGCTCCGCCTACTTTTCTAAAACTTGATATTGTCTATGCTGTACCCAGTGAACCCAAGTATATATTGTGAAAATTTCATAAAGATCGGTTGAGTTCTTTGGCGCCTATAAAAGACACCCTTTTTTATATCTATTTTTTTACGCACACAAGGTATATTACTTCATTCGGCGTAAACGAATAGAGATATATATTTATTAACGTATATCAAAACGTTCAGGATGAAAAGTAAAATATCCGGCCAAGTAGTTAATACCCCCCTGCAAAAGCGAAGTTGTATATCTTTTTTGATTTTCATACCTTTCATAAACATTAAATATATCTAAGTATGAGAAGAAGAAGAGAAAAGTTCACTGAAATGATTAGGAGGATGAGCTGAGTCGTTGTAGGCATGTCCGTCTCTCGATACGTCTATCTGTCTGTCCGTATGTCTATTTGAATGCAAATAAGAACTGAAAGTATTAAAATAGACCTGCGTAAATTGGGACGACATAATAGATCACTACTAGGTATACAATGTTCGGTTCCACCCGAACTTAGACTTCCTTACTTGTTATATTTTATTTTATTGTTTGTTCATTAAATATGCTTTTTTTAAATATATAAATGTTTCTACACTTAAAATTTATAATTTTTTGAATTTCTTTAATTTCAAACAAAATATTTCACTGTTTGTGACCTGCCTAGAACCAGCTGACAAATTAGTGACTCTTTTTTTGAGTCTAGAGATGTGAGACAGCTTGCTGAATACCAAATTGTATCAAAATTTAAATTGACCACAAAATTTCTCTATTAGTGACAAGATACTAGTTATAGAATTCACCGACTATACTAATTTAAGCTATTCTGTCAGTGAGTATGAAATAAGTTGAATCCGGATCGATACTAATTTCCACCCTATAAATTTTTTCATAAAATCTTTGGAGCTTTTCAAAAGATCGGCAGTGTCTGTATGCTCATGAGGATTGCGATTACGTTGGCCAAGAGAGCTAGAGGCAAGTGCTATGTTTCACACAACTTCGGGAAATAAAAAAATTAGCGTGGTTTTAGGGAATAACTGCAGAAGCAGCACCAGCACCGCTGCTGCAAATGAATTTGGTACGTTGCACCGACCGAGCGAACATTTTATAATTTTGTGAGGAGTTCATTTATTAAATTAGTCAAATGTAACAGACTGACCTATGAATTTTTGGTATCAAAATTTAAACTATTTATATACGAGGTGTGTTCAAAAAGTATCGCGAATTTTGTGTTTTTTCAAAAATTATTTATTTATTCATGAATATCTATTTTGTCCCCTTCAAAGTAATCCCCATGAGATATTATACACTTGTGCCAACGGTTTTTCCAATCTTCGAAGCACTTCAAAAAATCATTTTTTTGTATCTTGTTCAGCTCCTCCTTCGATGCCGTCTTTATCTCGTCAAGAGAAGCGTAACGTCGTCCTTTCATGGGCCTCTTCAGTTTAGGGAACAAGAAAAAGTCACAGGGGGCCAGATCTGGGGAATACGGTGGCTGCGGCATCATTAGTGTGTTGTTTTTGGCCAAAAAGTCGCGCACAAGCAACGATGCGTGAGCAGGGGCGTTATCGTGGTGCAAAAGCCAATTTTTGTTCTTCTTTGCACATCTTCTCGGCCTTCTGAGAACATTTTGTACCACCGATAAACGTTGCTTCGGTCCAAGGTAGCTTCTCCGTATGCCACAGTCAACATTCGGAATGCATCCGCGCACTTAATTTCGGTTTTCACACAAAATTTGATACAGGTTCTTTCATCCATTTTTTTGAATAGGTAAAAATCGAAGACGATGCAAAACACGTGCAAGCAAAGCAGCTGTCAACAATTAACTGAACATTCAAAATGGCCGAGCTTGTCGGCATAAGATAAGTGAGAGGCATGAGTACCAACATAACGCCACAAAAAATTCGAAATTCGAATATACGTAACCAGTGAAAATTCAAAATTCGCGATACGTTTTGAACACACCTCGTATGTATTTGCGTATGAAATGGCTCAATGTGGATGTATGTGTGTGAAACAATTCTTTTATATTTATCTTCATTCGTGCTCACTTGCGCTGTAGAATGCATATCAATCTATATCGAATATTGACTGCCGAAAGAAATAAGAAGGCCCTTGGAGTAAATGTTCTCCTAAAGGTTTAAGAAGTTTAACGATGAGGTGTGTTTGCTTTAGGCTGATATTACCATACAAATTTTTAACATTAGCCTGCGACATTTTGTGTGTGGTTTTTAAGTTATTTTGACCAAATTTCTTCTATTCCACAATAAATATGCCCAAAAACAATCTCAAAACCATATAGATATAGACCCGAAATAATTCCGAAAAAGCTCTGAAATGATCCAAAAAGAGAAGTGAAAATCATCCTAAAACTATCGGACCCTGCCTAATTCTGAAAGGTATGAACCCGATTAAAATAACGTTCCGATTCCGTTTTCTTAACATTTTTCGGTTTCGGTTACGGATCCTTTATTCAAAATTTATTTCGACTTTGGTTTCGTTAAGGTTTCGTTTTTTAAATAAATAAACTATTTAGCTACGAAATTCAAGTGGTTTAAAAAAGGGTTAACTGCTTAGATTTTTTCCTTCGCGCATCATGGATTTTCTCCAATATTATAATAAATATTGTTTATGCCATGTATCGATGAAATGTGACGAAATAAATTCTAAGAAATAGCATCTTTTTTATTAAAAAAGTATGAGATTTTTTTTTCGATACCCATATTCAGCCGATTTTATAGATGTATCTATGTATCTCAGGAAATTTACCGTGAATCGATCGAAAACTGGTCCATAGTAGTTCTCGGCAAAATATCCTTATGAGTGATTGGCCCTCGGCCGGAATAAAGAAATAAACCGATATAAATACCTCTGGACAGAACTAAAAAATTAAATTTCCTCTTTTAGTTTTTTGAACTGGTTTCGGTTTTTTGCTAGAACCGAATCGTTTTTAATTGGTTCCAGTTTGACTCCTTGCTCTTTACTTATTCCTTTATTACCTCATTTCTGCTACAATTTTGTATTACCCTTGCATCAATGAGAAGTGTCAATCTTCTCCATTAAAACTTCATAGTTCAAGTTAACTTCGATTATGGATTTTAAGATGCTGAATGGGATATTTTAAAAATATTGTATAAAGTAGTTAGAAGCGAAAAGATCTAAGTGAGCCCCAAATTGATTTGATATATTAATGTTTAACTTTGGTTACTTATTGTAAATTCTGTGTAGCGCGTTTATTGGGCGGCCATCATAAGTCACTTAAATGTCCAAAATTACTTGGATTCATTTGTCAACAAATAAACACTATATTTAACTTCAGGTTTCAGGTTTCAGGTTTATTTATATAACAGAGGTTGTGACTGTAAGACAGGGTCTTTTAAAGCACATCGACGGCTTCAGATTACAAAGACAATAAAACTTATAATATAAAATTAAGTACATATTATAAAGTAACATCAGTAGTTTGAATAAATATAAGTAAGTAGTAGAATTTGTTGTTGCTAATACATAGAGAAATAGGAATGAATAAAAGAGGGATAGGTAGTGGTTTCGCAATCAGATTAAGCTCACTGAACTGAAGTAATCATGAATCACTCCCCTGAATATCAGTTTCGTGGAAAACTGGTGCCCATAATTTGGTACCAATCACTTCATATTAAACTAATCGAAATTCGGTGAGTGAGTAACGCGGAATAAAATCAAATTTTATAAAAAATACGCTCCACTCTAATGTGCATAATAAAGAATTGCATATCATTTACATATTTTGCATTTTCTACATTTCTATTTTCATGCTGCCAAACTTCCAAGTTAGTGCTAAAGTGAAAATCATGCTTCACTCATTTTTCTCATTTATTAGGCAAATCAGAAGATTGTTGTTTAAAACTATTCAAAGCCAGGCTTGTGTTTGTGCTTGACCAGTATTGCCAACTTGAAGCACCAATTATGCGGTAATCACTTAATTACTACTGTCAATCTTTGTTCCGGTTTTTGTTGCTTGCGTTGTTCTCCGGAAAAGCACTTTCAACCTGTGTATATTACTAATTGCTGCAAAAGCTTTTTCTCTGTCAAGAGCACTCTGTAGCTTTAATATGCAACTCAACTTCGAAGGTTTTTGTGCATTTCGAGATACTGAGACAAATTAAATTTTTAAGTATCTAGATTTCCAGAATGGTTGAACAAAAGTAAAGACTTGAAACTGTTTTAATTTGCTTACCTCTCTTAGAAATATTTGTATATTCTGACCTCTAGTACTCGTATTATTTAATTCAAAATAATGAATTTAAGCTGGCAGTTCACAGATGTGATATTTAGATGAACAGAATAAGAGAGGAAAAAAGTTAATGGAAAAGTGAGTTCAAATGAAAGCTTTAACTGGTGAAAGTTAAAACGAAATGGTGTAAGCATTTAAATATATATATAATAATAAAGTTAGGGTATCAAGTCGATGTTCCACTTGAAGGTGAGTGATGCTTATTCTTCTACTAGCTTATACTTGCGAGTTTCACCCCACTTTTCAATACAAATATGGCCGTTTTTTATTTGTCATTTCTATGCTATATGTAATTTTTGTTGTTGGCAAAAAAAAAATTGTTTAATTCAAAGCAACAAAAAAAGTAAGCTAGCAGAAAAAGAAAGCGCTTCCAATTTGGTGGCTATCTGGCAAGCTACAAGTTCACATCCAATTTTCAAAGCAAGTTCCAAATTCTGAAAAAAAAAAAATTTCTTTCGCTATTTTTTTCACAAGTCGCTAAAGACCGTGTCTGATCCAAAGTTTTTCACACAGGCGGACAGACGGACACTACGATCTTGATACTTTATACATAAAAAAAAAATTCTGACGTGTACATGAAAATTGCCGATACAAGTGTATTTTTATTTTTTCTCCCCTTTCATAAAAAGTATATTTGGTTCATAGGACAGAATGTGTGTAACGCGGAGTAATTAGTATAATGGGAGGCTCGAATGCCACCCCCACAGAATTATTAAATGCCATTCTGTACATCCGGCCCCCTAGGCTTAGTGCGCAAAAGCATACTCGTATTGTTGACAACTGGCAGTAACCTGTAGTAGCGCCATCAAAAACGGGGCCGACAGACTGTATGGTCCCGCCCGCATTTCGAAATGGGTGTTGAAGCTACAATAGATGTGATAGGTGTGAAGGGTTGGCGTAGGGTTCGGTTGGTACCACACACATTTACACCGATTGCTCCAAATCTGCTTTATATTGTGCTTATCCGAAGTTAAACAAATCCTACAAGAAGGTAAATTACAACAACTAAAAGTGTCTCGAAGTGCAACATGCGCTAGGAAAAATTTACAAGGAGGGAACGTACATATATACTTGGTCATGGGTCATATGGGCATAGATGGAAGCGAAAGGGATGATATTTTCACCTTGAAAAGTGTTATATAGAACACTCCCATCAGATTGAGAGTATTGAAAAGCAGTAAACGATCTACCAAGCAAAATCAGCTTAGAAGTAACATGGGATGGCAAAGTTTTCGAGGCCGTGCGCAAGTCGTTAACAACCTAGCTCTTGTCCGCAAAACTGCAAGGCTGCAATATTATGTTTTTAAGGTTGTAATGCTTGAACATATTTTGTGATCTGGTCGCTCATCAGATTAAGGCTCCGACTATTAGGGGTTCCACAGCTATCCTATGCTGCCGCTTGTCTGATGCTTGTTTGGTTTGACCTTATAATCTCGAAAGGCTGAGGTAAAAGTCTGCATTCATTCTTTAAATAATAATATCGATAAAAACAACAAAGTTTGTAAAAAATGCTAACTGTCCGGACATTGAAACTTATTTTCTCACTATCCGGACAGCAATATTTGCACTTGAAAAAACGTTTCCGAAGACTGAAAACATAGGAAAAAATATGTTTTTCTTCTTGTATTGCATATATGATATAATAAACTATCATTGAAAATGGCAGAACGCCGAAACCGGCTTGTCACAAAACCAAACTTGACAAGGGATGACGGAAAATCGTTCCAACAAAAATCAGCTTACTACCCTGTCGGAAGATCAACACAACAAAATAAATCATCATTTAGTAGCATTAAAAGGGTAATTCGTAATTTTGGCCTTCTTTTCAGTATCCGGACGGTCTGTCCGGAAACTGAAAATAATCTCAAATTTTGGTTCCGGTATCCAGACAGTAATAATTTAGACCAAGAATTAAAGTAAATTTAGTTTTTTTTTATAAAATGAAAGTTTTTTATATTTCAAACAAATATTATTAACTTTTATTGCAATATGTTTCTAAATACTTGCTTGGGCCCTTACTTTTCTAAAATGCTCCCACTATTCTTTTTTTACAAAAACCTTCAATTTTGCCACATGCTCAGACTTTTGACACTAAAATTACGTGTAACTTTTAAAGTATGCTTTTGGTTCAACTTAAATTTTCCACGTACACTCAGTAAACATGTATGTACATTTCCATTTGTTTTGTTAATCGCAAAACATTGACATAGTGTCCGGAAACTAGTGCAGTTACCCTAGGGCGTTTTTGAAAAATATTTCGAAATAGGATGATCTTCCACTCAGCCGTCGATTTCGTATTCATTTTATTTTTCATTTCCCTCTTATTCCCTGCGCCTCTTCATCGCGCATATATTTATACGTATATCTAAACTAAAAGTTGTGTAGCTAAAAAGCTTTGGATATATAGCAATTTAAAATTCCTTGTGGAGGGCTGGGCACATACAATTTTTTAAAAGATTGCAAATTCCTGTATCGGCGTTAGGAGGAATTTGAAACTAAGTATTTTAAATGGGCCTCGCACCACTTAAAAAAAATTCGCCGTACCAGCGAATCTCTGAACATGCTATAAAAATTTCATTGTTGTTCTTGTTAGCGACAAAAACACAGCGACAGTCCCTTGAACGGTATGCTCCGGTACTCCCTTGCGGTACATGCCCGAGTGATGCAGGAGCGCTTCTCATCAGAAGATGAGTAATGAGAGGTAAGAGGCATCTATCCGTAGATCAGTCATCACGTCGCACGTCACTACCTTTGTGCATTTTATTCGCCTCTTACGACAGGTACGACTCGGGCATATTCCAATCCCCTAACCCGCAGGGGTCAAACAAATTTCGTGAAGGGCGGTAATGAACTTTAGTAAATTACAAATAAAGGCATGGCAAAGCCTAACTATATATAGCCTAGGCTGTACCCAGTGTTCATGTGAACCTGGGATGAAAACGATGGATGAATAAAGATGGGTTTAGTGTGTTGGATGCCTACATTAGCACCGGGTATTATAATTTTGTCCACATAGCGGTGGTTTGTAACGGTATAAATATAGAGTTCCATTAGCAATATTGATTTGGAAAATTGAGTGCTTGCAGACGAAAAATATAGCCTAGAAATATTTCTGTTTACATACGACGAAAAAACCACTCGTTTTATACCCATATTGCCATAGCGCACTAAATTTTTAAGAATTTCAAATAAGTATGTGGCAGCCCCGTAAAAACTTTCTAGTGGCAATATTTAATAATAAGAGCTTGAAATGTTTGGCATTTCATCCTAACTGGTGAAGTCGTTTTCGAGATAATAGCATATATGACCAAAAATAAATATAATGGGACTATGCGGCAACCCTACCTTTTAATATTTTTGTTGAAATACGACGTAACATATTTTGCCTTGGATAAATAATATCTCATTTTAATACAAAATTAGATAAGTGACAAACATATAAATGCATCCTAAGTGCCAACTCCTTCTTAGAATGTAGCACACTATCTACGTATCTAATTTCATAAAAATAGGTTAAGTCGTTTTTGAGAGTTTGTGAATCTACAAATATACAAGAATATCTCGTTTAAGGTTATAAGATTTAATTAGGTTATATTATTCTTCTACACTGCGTATCTTTGTGAAAAATCAGGCAGATCGAGTAATACAAGTAAATATTGCCACTTTAATGTAAAGCACAAATGGAGATATTTAAATAATATTTTATTAAAAGAAAACTTAACTAAAGAGTTAGGAACTTTATGTTCGCTTCCAGACGAGCTTAGACTTTCCTGCTTTTTATTTTTAAGATGTGGGAAATGAACACCTAACAAAATCAACTTCATCTTCTTCTTAGCTTTCTGTAAAATTTCCTTAAAAAATTTATGAAAATGCTACGAAATCACTTGGAAAATACTGGGTCACCATTTATGTCTGTAAAACGGTAACAACCAACTAACGCACACATACCCACACATATTTAATCAAAATACTTTTCACTGTTGTATGTGAAAAAATATATAAAATTCTTAACGCCCATAGCTACTTGTTTTCGTGTAAAGCTCAATGTCACAGCGTTTGTGGTATAAATTTGTGTGATGTGTGAGTGGTATGAGCAGTGTAACGCCCACCACAAAACAGCACACCGAAAATAATTCAACGCGCTTCAGGTGTGCACATTGCAGCAGCACAATAACGTTGCTTTGGGGCGAAAATAAGTAAAAAGGAAAAATGAATAGATAAACAACAAAAATTTGCCACAGAGCGCACACGGAGCTAGTGCCAGGTTGCAATGTCATACCGAAGAGTAAAGGTGTCTGTCGTATGACACTGAACAAATACAATGAAAATAGTCACAAGACAGAAAACGAAAACGAAATTGAATTAAAAAATGAATGTGCGGAAACCAGAAAGAAAGTAATTCAAGACCACTTTGTATAAACTGGCTTGGAGAAGTAGTGTAGAATAGCAAATTCATTCGAACCCAAGGAGCAGCTAAAACGTGAAGTAGATTATTATAATGTTTAAAAGCAAAAAACTGCAAGCTCACAAAACGCTGATTTTTCGTTTACAAAATATTTTAAAGTAAGCATTATAAATGTAGGAAATTAAGGAGAGCGCTGTCTTCATTTGTGCTTCTCTGGAATACAATTCACGACTTTTGGTTTCCGACGTTTATTTACAATAACCAGAAACTTTGCAAAGTTTGACGTTATTGAAAGATATACAGACCAAACCAGGTTACTGGAACCACTATATTTGAATCCGACAAATTATTAATACTAGATATCGCACAGTGGTTGACATTCAACCACATAGTTTTATTATATTTAATTTAATTTCTGTTCCTTCCTTCAAATTTCTCTCCTTTTCTTTCTTTGCTGTTCTTTTCCTTCATTACATTTTAATTTCTTCTTCTGTTGCATTTTTGTGGTGTTCATTTCCTTCAAAATATTTCTCTTTTCTTTAATAATAAAGTTTCTTTTTCGATTTTAATTAATTTAATTTTATTTCATTTTACTTTTACTTTGATTTCCTTTCTTTTCCTTTCCCTTGCTTTTCTTTCCTTTCCTTCCTTTCATTTCCTTTCTCTCTATAGTGTGAATACATGTTTGGGATTCGTAGTGCTGTCATTTTCAAACTGATTTTTCGATATTATAATTAACTTTTTTTATTGACGGCACTGCAGCTGGAAAAGCTCCATCAATAGATACATAATTGTTTATGCCTTAGTGGGACAACATTTTTTAACTTTTTACTTCTGCCTCTTAAAGCTATTATACCAAATACGAACATCGATGGCAGGCATTTCAAACATTTTAAGTTGTGGAGTCTCTTCTTAGGCGGCTATTTGATTGAAAGAGATTTACATGTTTTGTGTAGTAGGTCGACACTTTTTATTGATGCAACAGAAATAAAAAATTGTAGCCGAGTATAGTAGTAGAAATGAGGTAACATAGAATTTAGGAATTACATAGCTACTTGTAGCAGAATAAGAAAGGGTTTGGGTCGTTTTAGGACAATTGTTGGGAACTTTTGTGGATATACTCGTGATTAGTTAGGGAAAATTTGAGGGTTTTTTTTCGTGATCAAATCTGGATGGTTTTCTGGATCATTTTGGGTCTTTTTGGATATAATTTCGGGACTTGCCAGGATATTTCCGGAACAATTTATGCAACATTTCTGCAACGTGTTCAGGGACTTTTTTTGGAATATATTGTGATAATTTTGGAATAGGTTTAGGGATCATTTCTTTTAGGTTTGGGTTGACTTTTTGGGTCCATTTCGGAACTTTTTCAAGCTCATTTCGGTATTGTTTTCGGGATGTTTTACGGGTAATTTCAAGACCTTTTCGGTATTATTGGACTATCATTTAAGGATGGTTTGTTGGCCCATTTTCTGTCTTTTTTTGTAATGATTTCAGAATAATTTCAGAACCATTTTCCGGACATTGTTTTGGCCATTTTCTCAAAAAAATATCATCAAATGGTCCCTAAAACAGTCGCGAAATTATTGTGAAAGATCCCAAAATCATTGCATAAACAATACCGAAGTTTTCCTGAAATAATCTCGAAAAAGGAGGAGGTTGAGTTCAGTCTAGTGTAAGCACTTTTAAATAATAAGTTAAATTTAACTTATTTATAAACATTTAATTTCAATTGTAATAAAAGTTCAAAGTATATATACTACTGAACAAATTTTTATAACCTCTATTAAATCAAGCATATTGCAAATTATTTTGAAAAACATGTACAGAAATGCTTGTTAGGTTGTTGTTAAATGTGTAGATATGTAGAAGTTAAATTTGCGTGAAACTGTTCTTGAAATTAAAAGAGACTTCTAATAATTTTTTTTCATAACAGGGTTGGGTCACTTTGCATGAAAAAAAGTTTAAAATAAAAAATTTAATTTTATTTGTTATTCAAAAATATTTGAGTGATGAGTGAAATATTATTGGATATTCAAAAAGTTTTGAATGAAAAATTAAATTTCAATTTTTATTCAAGCTTTTGAAAATGAAAAATAACACATCGAAATAAAGTAAATTACACCCGTATGTGCATATAGACATAATGCGTATTTGTAAACATTTTTTTGGTTATTTCTGTTTAAATTGAGATGCACTAAGTTTATTTGATTCAATTTCGGGATCATTGCTGTGCAAAATAAGGCTGCTTAGAGACTACTTGGTGGCTTTCAGTGTGATTTTGGGATAATTTTGGGTTATATTTAGCACAATTTCCATATTTGAATTATTTTAGGGATCTTTGTGGGACTTTTCCAGAGAAATTACTCCAAAAAAGTCTCGTAATGATCCCAAAATACTCCCGAAAACAACACCGAAATGACCCGGTTAAGCCCACAACACAATTCCGCATATGTCCCGAAATCACCCTGAAAAAGTCACAAAATGGTTTCTAAAACTATCCCGAAAACAACACCGAAATGACCCGGTTAAGCCCACAACACAATTCCGCATATGTCCCGAAATCACCCTGAAAAAGTCACAAAATGGTTTCTAAAACTATCCCGAAAACATCGATTATTTTGTCCAGCAATGGTCCCGAACCTGCATTCAATCAACTCAGTGAATCTCAATTTATACAGAAATAACCGAAAAAATCTTTATGAATACACATTATGTCTATATGCACCAACGGGCATAATTTTGCTGTAGTATCTTGATGTGCTATTTTTCATTTTAAAAAGCTGAATAAAAATTTAAGTTTTATTTTTTATTCAAAATTTTTTGAATAACCAATAATATTTCACTCATCACTCAAACTTTTTTGAATAAAAAAGAAATGTTTCTTTGTTATTTTTTCTTCACTCGTCACTCAAATTTTTGAAAACGCCCATTGCTGTTTCATAGCTTTCATGAACTTGAAATTTTATATATACTTTGATCTGAAGTTTGTTAGTATGAGAAGAAGAGAAAGTGATCAGGGTGATAAGCTCGGTAGATTTAGCCATGCTATTCTGTCATTCCGTCTGTCTGTCTGTCTTTTGGGCGCAAACTAGTACCCCCGTTTGTGAGATATCTCGATGAAATTTGGTATCGGGCCGCCATTTTGTAATCTATATATATAAAAGAAAGTGACATTAGTTCCAACGCTCATAACTCAAGAAAGCCTGCACCGATTTGGATGATTGGCACTAATTAAGATTTTCCTCTGACCAGAATAGGAGAATACCCAATAAAATTTCCGAAAAATTCCTGAAAAAAATTTTTCATTTCCCATACATTTTGTATGGTGCGAATTTTTATATTTTTTTTTTTTGTTAGAAAAGTTCAATAATGGATCGATCGATGGTGAAATGGATTTGTATGTGTGTGAAATATTTACATCTATAGGGATAGGGATAGGGATAGTGATAGAGATAATGATAGGGATAAGAAAACCCAATATTTCTAGATCCATTCAGGTAAATATCTGGGCAGGACAAAGTCTGCCGGTCCCTCTAGTATATTAATAGTTTTTCGGAGCCAACAAGTTCGGACCGATACAACACATAGTTCTCATACAATCGGTTGTTCCGATAAACGGGGCTTGGGCTATGTATCTTTAAATTAACAGGGTAAGACTATTAGATTTTACAGAGTTTCTACATACTGTAAGTAAAGATCAGACACCTAAAAGTGTGATGCGTGTTCATGAAAGGTGTAAAGCCGTCGGCACAGCCGAAGAAAGCGCTTTCAGAACTGGTTTATTTTTTGATATGATACTTCTTATAAGCTCTATATCATTAGAATTTTGCATCAAACGAGGGATGGGAACTGCGAACCTAAACTTATATTTTAAATTAAATTATCGGTTATAACAAAATTCAAATGCTATATGCTTAATTATTGCATTAGGACAGTGTCCTTGCCTACCTCAAAGAAACTCCGAGTTTCCAGCACAGGTTTCGGTTGAACTATACTCCTGCATCCAGGTCATCTGCAAAAGCGGGGATTCTAGACAAGTAAACGACTTGGTCTTTATGAGGAAGTGTTATTCCATGGGGTGCTTGTCAGATGGTTAATTTTGCTTCCAGATAAAATTCTTATTTCAACAAAATTCCTCAGTCAGTAGCTAATTGTAGTTGCTGGCATAATAGTGTATGTACACGAATACTTAACTACATATACAGTTAAGTTCAACATAATAGTAGTGAAATTAAATTGGATATCGTTCGACGAAATAAAAAAAGCTGTGTTTTCCATAAATTTCATTTAAAATGTAGCGAATTCCATAAAAGCAACAACATAAAAAGAAATTTCAAAGCCAACACAAAGTTTAGGAAAGTTAATTAAACTTTTAAAAACTGACATCAAAATTTCAATATTTTTGTGCAGAATTATTAGAAAATTTTTGAGACAGCTCGTTCAATTTTAGCAGAATAATGTGAAAGTTAGAAGTACCTCACAAGTTACCCTGAATTTTTAGAATGGATTTTGGGTATTTTTTTTTTCATATAAAATACATTTTTCTTCATGCGTTGTATTGAAGAAATCACTCAACACCCGGGCACAAATTTTTCTTTGAAAATTCAGGGACATTTTTGAGCGAGTTCTGACGTGCACAATGTTATACTCTAATGCATTGGTCTACAAAACTGCGTACTCAAAATTTTTCTAAAAATTCTGCCAAAAAATTTTAAGATTTTGATAGCCATTTTTTAAAGTTTAAGCAACATTTCTGAACTAATTGAAATTTTTTTTATGGTTTCTGTTTTGGAATTAGCTATATTCTAAATGAAAATTATTTAATACAAAGCTTCTTTTTATTTCGTCAAATGATATCCATTTTAATTTCACTACTATTATATTGAACACAGCTGTATGTACATAAACAAAGGTATACGCATTTATATTATCTCCAAAGAATAAAAGACAAATTTCCAATAATGCACGTACCATAAAATGTAATTTCCATACAATAAATAAACAGCTGAGTTGGCAGTAACCTGGAGCTAATGTCAGTGATAAATCAGTCAAATATTGGCAATAAACAACATTGCCCAATTGGAGCACATTGTTTTTGTTTGCAATGGAAATTGTTGGTGAAATTTAAATGGCGAACTATCTTGTAGATATTTTGTGAAGGTTGATAGTATTTTTACTTAGTTTATGTTAATGTTTGTTAGCTTGAATGTATGTATGTAATAAGATAGACTTTAAATACCGACATACAACTCAGCATGATATGAGCTCATCCAAGGTAATTGAAAGCTATGAAAATACATTAAGTGTGAGTGAAACAAGTAGTGGTACAATTTATTAATTTTAAACTAATTTAGGAAGAGCAATTTATGGACACAACAATAAAGAGCTAGCTTTACAACTCACGGCGTACATCCCTGCTTAAGTAAAACTAACGCGAACTGATAAAGTTTGGACGAAATAACTGCAAACCAATTCTTTTTCTTTACTCCGCGAGGAGGTGTATTGGTATAGTCCCCGCAATGACCAGATAGCCACTTTTTCATTGCAACGGCCCAAATTTCTGCACTGTACAAAAGTACAGAATCAGATGTGGATGTAACAGCTTTCTTATGCAAAGCCGTAGGCGATTAAAATGTGGTCTGAGAAGCTGAGCTTGCCGTCTAGCCTCAAACATAGATATTTTCTGGACCTATGCGTTTCTATTTGTTGATATCCAAGTGCCTAGCACTGACGTTTGGACTACACCGGCTTTACATTCATCTTCCCTTAGCCTTGCGTCGTTTAACTAGCTAGACTGCAATATCTCAAGTAGTACCTTATTATGTGGAGCAATTAAGTCGGTCAAGTTATCTATCGTTCTAGCGCATCATCCTACCGGGCGGATTTATAGGCATTGTTAATATCCATAGTGAACAATGGTACCATGTGTTGTAGCATTAATTGTTGAGTCCCCTCTCCACAAGCCATGTTTCGGGTGGGACAGTCCTCCCCCATCGCCTATGGATGTAGCAAGGCTTTGCTTTAGTCTCTGGTACTTCCTTCGTCCATTCCATTCGTTATTCAAAATCATTATGTACCCTTGTCTCCAGAGGTCTTGACGCACCTCACCACAAAACGATTTTAAACATGAGCGCCGTGTTTCCTTTTTTGGCTGCGCCGAGAGCTTCTTTCGCCCATTGTATGTTTCCGTCCTTTCGAGAGAATCAGATCTGCCACGTGTGTGCGTAGTTAAACTTCCTACTCTGTGTCAAGTATAGCGCAGCTCCGCGATTCCGCTGTTCCACTAGTATACTTGCTTTTGTTTCTCCATTTTCAATACTATTTATATTACTATTATTATTTTTATTATTATTATTATTATTTTTACTATTATTATTATTATTATTGTGGGATGGCAACCCTTGCACCATCTCTCATCTCTCACACGACAATTGCATAATCTCTCACACGACAATTGCATAATCTCAACACGAGCAAAAACTAGCGAGTTAGTTGCATTTTGTGAGACGTGCGACGGAACTAAAGACGAAGATCAAAATCAATTTCATATTCATTTTAATTAAATTCAAACAAACATCATTTTTATATTCATATTCTTCATTAAACTTTATTAATTAAACAATTAAAACAACAATAAAATTATTTAATAATCTATTTCGCGTGAAATAATAGCAAAACCTACATTTTGGGGGCTTGTCCTTAACAAGAAAAAACACACAAACTATAGTGTTGTGCGTGATTCGGCAAAATGGCTCAGCTTGGTGCATACGAGAATGTTTGGGAAAATTTAAAGCGTATTAGAAAAGACGCCATTATGGCTCTACATAAATTCGTGTTCGAACTTGATGGCGACCGAGCTAACCGCCAACGTTTGCGCGAATTCGAAGGTTTTTTATTTGACACCGACGACGAAGCATACGCGAAAAAATCCGAATATATTGATTTAAACCTAAATGAAAATGATCTCGTTTCAATATGCAACATTTTATGTATCAATTACAATCACGATAATCTAAAGCTGCATATATTTGAAAACCTACAAAAGGGACGCTTGTTGTGCGCAAATGCTGATGACGACGATGGCGACGACGATGATGCCGCTGAGGACGGCGGAGACGATGGCAGAGACGGCGCAAGCCACGCACAGTGGCGCCTTTTGAGTTTTTTCTTTGCAAAAATCATAACTTTTGAACCAATGAAGATATTTTAAAAACTTTAAATGCAAATGAAAGGTAATTATTTGAAGTTTTATTGTGTGAAAGCTGAGAATGTCACAGATACAGGGTGCTTCTAAAAAATTCGTCAAATTCGAAAACTTTTAGAAAAATGCAAAAACAAAATCTTTTTAGTAAAAAATAAAAAAAACAAAATGAGATTTGTCTTATAATGACGTATTTAAGGATTAAATAAGATCAACTAAGGATTTTGATAAGAAAGCGTGGCACTGCCCACTTATGACAGAAAGTTGTATCTAAGTAGTCACGTAATCAATAACTACCAAAATCGATAGACGTAATGTTTCTTTTGGCAATACTCTTATAAAACTCAAATGTCCGTTTTTGGTGCCACAATAACAAGGTGATTCAAAATTCATCGTAAAATTTTACATGTTTTTTTTTTTTTATTTACAAGCCAAATATGTATTTTATTAATAACTTAAAGTTATTGAAAGTGGTTCAATGAAATTTTATTTGAGCTAAAGATTAAACAGCCAATGAATTTTGGAAAAGTGGAGTGGCACTGCACATTTATGCTAAAAAGTTTTATCTTAGTAACCGCTTTACCAATTTGTACCAAACTCGATAGACGTATTGATTTCTATAAAAATTTAATACTCGTTTGATAAACTTTAAAGAAATGCAATAACGAAAAGTATGTATTTATAAATTACTAAATTAATTAATTCTTTTATTTGAAATAAAAAATTAACTTGTACATAGATATCTTATTTTTCAATAAAGTAACAAAATTGATTAGTAAATCTCCTTTTCATTGTTGTGATAAGAAGTGAGAAACTTATTTTATCTTAACATAGTCATCGTCACTGGAACATATATCTAACAAAGCAACCATTTCTGAGCTATACGCATCTGTAAGATCTTTTTGTGTTCTTACATACCTCATAGATGATACGACTGGATCAGAACTGGTATTCTATTAAATCTTTTCCATGTGCTAAAATTTTATGTACCGTTGTTGTAAGTTTCTTCTCAGGATACTTTTGATGCAGCAACTCTGTAGTTTTAGAGGCATATTCTCCAAATTTAAGTCCATTAACTGGTTCATGGCAGTTTAAAATATTTGAAATTACTCCCAATCTTTTCACAATAACTATATCAACTCCTGTTATGCGAGCAGTCACTTCATCGTTTTCAAAAAATCTTCTTGAGGAGTTACCATCATTTGTATTTCCGTATCCATACTTTGGACAGTCAACTCTAAGGCCAATCTCTCTATAGAATGCATCCAGAATTATTTTTTTACTCCTGTTTTGTTTCTCCTTACATGTTGTATTGCCGTCGAAAACTTCTCCTTGTTGTGGTAGTGTATAAACCAGCTTCAAAAAAAATTCCATACATCTTATCCTAGCATGCAAAGGAGATATTCCATACTCATAATTTAGTTCGTCAGTTATTGAATCATCAAGATTTTCAAAGTCCTTTTGGCTCTTCTTACAAATTGTAGCTGTCGTATTTGTTATTGAGTTCAAAACTTTTCCATCGACCATTGTTAGAAGAAAACCATGCTTTATTGTAATGACATTCCCCTCTTGAATTTCAATTATTATTGGTTCTAATTTGGCAATTTGGTTTTTTATATCACTCACTGTAGCTTTTATGAGTTCCGAAGACTCCTTCTCGTATTTAAATAATATCGGGCGGCACAATATAGTTGATGACGGACGTGGATTTTTCCAATATTCTGAAGCTTCATCTTTTAGTCGTAATGGAACAATAGAAGCCATAAACATATTACTATCTGTAATTGTTTCATCGTCTACATTTATTCTTTGTTTATATGTGTTTTGTCCTGATGATCCATCACAGCCCCACTTAGTTATCAATGTTAGCTCCTTTGGCAGTGATTTAAAATTTTCTTCAGTAAAACTTTGAAGGAGTCGTGAAGACGTATGATCCGTTAGGTTTTGTAGCTCAATTTCAGCTGATACTTCGGTTATTTTGGGACTTGGAGGAACTGCTTCTTTCTTGGCTTGAGTAATTTTTTTTGTATCCAGGTAAAGTATCGGCATTACGTAGCAATAATGACTTACGCAATATTATATATATATTTTTTCTTCGTTAAAGCGAGATCTATAAACAGCGCCAAAGATTCTTCGGGAGTGTATTTCCTAGGTAGTGCATTTGGTGGTGTGGGAATGCTGTTTTTGATCCTCCTCAGTCGCACTGGACTTGCTACCGCAACTTCTTCTGTTATATGAGACTTCACGTTTTCTTCATCTTTTTTATATTTAATAGCCAGTGCTTCTGAGAGATGAGTCGTGGCCATAGCTTTTGTGGTATCAGACAGCAAAAACAATTTTTTTTTGTTTCAATCCCATACTAAATTATCTTTAATTGCTATACAAGAAAACGACAACCGGCCGCCTTATTTACTCACAAAACCATTTTAAATACAACGAAAAAGAAGACAAATTTCTAATTTTTCCCAATGTTGAAAATTGGTCAACTTTGAGTGGCTCTACCTGGTAAACTATATTTTCTGTGAAAAAACAGTTGCATATTCTTGATCCCTGGAAAATTCTCTATTAGAAACATGTATTAGATTTAGAGAACGCTTTCATGATTTTTGCCATGCTTTAACGGCAAAGGCGCCACTGTGCGACGATGGTAACGACGCAGCCAGAGACGACGCTGGCGACAGTGCAACTTTAAAAAGTAACGACGCTATAAATCAACAAGAACAAAGAAGGGAGCGAATTCAACGAGAATAGCAAACAGAAAAAGAAATGAATACGACGATTGCTTTCTGTCATTCGCTAATGAGAACGAAGCAAATGTAAATACAGACGTGGCGGGAAACATTACGACACAAATGTCACGGTTCGCTATTAATTTTAGAGACATAGAAGATTCTGTGAGAACATTTGACGGCACTGAAAAATTACCAATAGAAGTGTGGGTGGAAGAATTTGAAGAAACAGCTGCAATTATGTTTTGGGATGAATTCCAAAAATTTGTGTTCGCAAAGAAATCACTTAAAGGACTGGCAAAATTTTTCGTATCAAGTGAAAGAGGCATAACATCATGGACTAAATTAAAGTGTAGTTTACTTGATGAGTTCAAAACTGTGACGAATAGTGCAAAATTGCACAAATTGCTTGTGAGTAAGACAATGAAAGAAACTGAAAGTGTACAAGAGTATTTCTTTAACATGAAAGAAATTGCTGCGCAAAAGATTGTCGCAAATATACATCATTCGTTACGTACAGTGGGCAATATCAATTTTTAAAAGTACCATTTGGACTCGAAAATTCCCCCAGTGTTTTTCAGAGACATATAAACACAATTTTCCGTGATTTGATGCGAAAGGGCATTGCATTGTCTCATATAGACGACATCATAATACCAGCAAGGGATGAGAAAGAAGCTTTGCAAAACCTAGAAGAAGTGCTTAGTGTATGTAAAGACTTTGGCTTACATATAAATTTTAAAAAGTGTCAGTTTTTAGAAAATAAAGTAGAATTTCTTGGACATACGATCGGAAATCAGCAAATTAGTCCTTCACAAAGTAAAATCGAGACTGTGCCAAAATACAAAATACATGAGTAAAAAGACGTCCGACGCAGAGAAAAAATATTCGAGTTACGAACTGGAAGTGCTAGCAGCCATTGAAGCATTAAAGAAGTTTAGAGTTTATTTGCTTGGTTTGCACTTCAAATTGGTAACAGACTGTAAAGCATTTACAAAGACGCTAGATAAAAAAGACTTATGCACGAGGGTAGCTAGATGGATAATCCTTCAATTATATCAGATCGTGGTTCGGCGTTCACGTCGGATGACTTTAAAACGTACTGCGAGACAGAAAATATCATACATTGCAAAGTAACAACAGGTTTTCCAAGAGCCAATGGTCAAGTGGAGAGGTTTAACTCGACAATCATCAACGTTTCAGCTAAACTCAGCGTAAAGGATCCAACGAAGTGGTACAAATTCGTAGACCATGTACAAAAAGCAGTAAACTCCACATATACTAGAAACACTGGTACCATACCGTTTGAGTTATTAGTGGGCACGAAAATGCGTAGTAAGGAGGACCACGAAATAAGCAAACTAGTTCAAGACGAAATCGTAAATAATTTCAACGATGACCGCGAAACAATTCGTAAGCAAGGAAAAGAACAAATACTTAAAGTACAAGACGAAAACCGAAAATCGTATAACCTTCGTCGAAAAAGAGCAACCAAATACGAAGAGGGCGATGTTGTCGCAGTCAAACGAACACAGTTCGGTGGAGGGCTCAAGCTAAAGTCAAAATTTTTGGGTCCTTACCATGTAACAAAAATTAATAACACATACGACGTATCTCGCATTGGTGAAGGAGAAGGCTCAAAACAAACAACAACATGTGCAGAATATATGAAACCATGGCCAAAAAGTGGCACAATCGACGACACATTTGAGGCGAATGCATAGCAGGATGGCCGAGTTGTGGGATGGCAACCCTTGCACCATCTCTCATCTCTCACACGACGGTTGCATAATCTCAACACGAGCAAAAACTAGCGAGTTAGTTGCTTTTTGTGAGACGTGCGCGACGGAACTAAAGACGAAGATCAAAATCAATTTCATATTCATTTTAATTAAATTCAAACAAACATCATTTTTATATTCATATTCTTCATTAAACTTTATTAATTAAACAATTAAAACAACAATAAAATTATTTAATAATCTATTTCGCGTGAAATAATCGCAAAACCTACATTATTATTATTAATATTATTGTTGCAGTACTTCGCACTTCTTAGTCAGCGCATCCATTCTTGGAATGTGACATGACGTACCAAACATTGTGATACTGATATTGACATTCCATTGCCAGATATGAATCCGTTACGTTTCGGTACGAGTACGTTGCGGCACCTGCCTGAGTGCCGTGGTACCGTTTTCTATCACCGCGCAACCGGGGTCGATTTGGATTTTAGTCCCCTCTTATGACAGGCATGTCTATTTATTTTAGTTGCTTAACCTGGCCATTTTAGAAAGTGTCTGCACTTATTTCTGGAAGGCTGTGGGAAATAAAATTTAAACACTCTTCATTTTTGTCAAGCGCCTTTGTAAAGTATTTCAATATGTTGGAGCTAATATGAAATGGTGGAAGTATGATGCGGTCTCGTCTAGCTAAAAGCTTGTTAATCACTTTGTAGAAATCACCTTGTAGCTCTTCCCGCGCATAAGTGCACCTCATGTAATTTTTACCCCAAGGAAGGTTAATCATAAGCTGGAAACCTATATAAATAACACTAGCTTCACTTCGAGAATCGTACTGCTGAAACAATATAGTTACAGTGGTATCCTCCGGTGTGGTTTCGACAACGAAAGAATATCACTCACCCACGTTCAACTTCGACAGGTTATGTAAGGAGAAGTTTCCCTCAAGAAAGGACTGGCGGGAGATAAATCATTGTCGCCCTACAAAGACTGGTCAAACATTTAAGTGTGGGGTGGCAGCTGGAGTGTTTTCAGAAAGGGGTTGTACTCAGTTTGTCTTCCAGATTCAGCAAGTATCTTCGAAACGGTAGTTCTAGGGATAGAAATTGTCTTGCGTTCTTGAAGGATGACTCAGTGGTAGGATGCAATACATGCATCTATACAACCATCAGATCATCTAGGACCTTCAGCAGCTTGCTGGTTCGAACATCTTTTATTACGAGTTCCATGCAAATCCTCTTAGGCAAATCCTCTTAGTTAACTAAATCGGATACTTAGATATCGCCCTTTTATTTGATTTTTCGAGCCTATATATACTTAAGGTACGATTTCAAAAATACTTCGGTATTGTTTTTGGAATCGTTTCGAGACTTTTTCAACATCATTTCAAGATTTTTTTCGAAATCTTTTTTTGATATATTGTTAGTATCATTTCAGTACCTTTTCGGGGTGGTGTTCTCAAATACTAATGCAACAAATGCCGCATTGACACTGAAAAGCCACAAACATAATCACGAAGAAGTCCAGACAGTCAACCAGTAATTAGCTTGTAATGATTCCAAAATCAGGATATAAAAGTTCCAAAAATATAACCTAAAACAATCCCCAATTTAAGTGATTCCAAACAAGTCCGCAAGGGAGGATGGGGCCGTGTGCAGAAGTCCACGTAAGTGGGGAAAGTTTCTGATCGCCATTCACCTGGGAATGGCCAGAGCGATTCTTTTGCATGCGGTTCAAGCAGCTCACTACTTCCGGGCTTTGCGCCCAAGTATCCTCTGGGTAACCACCGAACACCCGTTTGGTGGTGAGCTTAGCGTGAGAAGGCGACAACATGGTAAGGCTACTCCGACATAATCGGTTTAAGGGCTTGCTGGGGGGTTCAAACAGTAGCGTCCGATCACCATGTGGTGCGGCTGCAAGCGGGCGTCTGTGTTGGATCAAGCGGCTCGCTATACAAAAGTGTAATATAATTCAACCTCCCGTGAAACGGGTTGTGCGTTGGGTTTGGGACCCACCACATAAAACAACGTTCCAATGAAATTCAACAACAAAGCCTCGGATATGAGAACCCCTTTTTTAGATGACAACACCCGCAAACGAAATAAGGATTATGAGATAAGGGCATGTACCTGGAATGTCCGGTCCCTTAATGGGGAAGGTGCCGCTGCCCGGCTGGTTGAGGTCCTGAGGAAAGCAAAAGCTGACATCACCGCCATACAAGAGATGCGATGGACGGGTCGAGGAAATACGATCAGAACACCTTGTAACATCTACTGGAGTGGGCATGAAGACAAGCGCAGATTCGGCGTGGGATTTGTGGTGGGAGAGAGACTCCGTCACCGAGTACTGTCGTTCACACCCGTGAACGAGCGTCTCGCTGCAATCCGCATAAAAGAACGATTTTTCACCATATCGTTTATCTGCGCTCATGCACCGACGGAAGAGAAGGACGACGTGGAAAAGGATGCATTCTACGAGCGCCTGGAAGAAGCATACGAGTGCTGCCCCCGTCATGATATCAAAGTCGTGCTTGGCGACTTTACCGCCAAGGTGGGTAAGGAGGGTGTATTTGGCCCCACTGTCGGAAAGTTCAGTCTCCACGATCAGACTTCGCCAAATGGATTCAGGCTGATCGACTTCGCCGGTGCCCGAAACATGGTCATATCCAGCACTAGGTTTATGCACAAGATGATCCATCAAGCTACATGGCTGTCCCCCCATCGAAAAACACGCAACCAGATCGACCACGTTGTGATGGACGGACGGCATGCTTCCAGCGTTTTAGATGTTCGCACAATACGAGGACCTAACATCGACTCTGATCACTACCTAGTAGCAGCCAGGATTCGTACCCGCCTCTGTACGACAAAACAGGTGCAACAAAAAACGCAGGGAAAGCTGGACGTCGAAAAGCTGCAATCGCAACAGAACGCCACTTATTTCGCAGATCGCCTCTCACACCTGCTCTCCGAGAGCACAATTCAACCTAGTGGAATGCATGAGCAGTGGGATCATATCTCAGGAGCACTCCGTACCGCAGCCGAAGAAGTAATTGGATTCCGGCGAACGCGAAGAAACAACTGGTATGATGATGAAGAGTGCCGCGCTGCAACGAACAAAAAGGACGAAGCCTACAAGGCAACGCTGAGATAGAATGCAACGAGGAGTGTGTGTGAATACTACCGCGAGTTGAAGAGGGAAGCGAGGCGGCTTTTCCGGCCGAAAAAAGAGAGGCAGAAAAGCGTGGCCAACGGGAATAATGCCCGAAAATTCTATCAAAAAATTCGGCCAATGACAGAAGGTTTTAAACCCGGGGCAAACTCCTCTAAGAATGGGAACGGCGACCTGGTGGAAGATGTTCAGAGAGGACCCAGAATATGGAGGGATCACTTCTATGCCCTTTTAAATGGAGAAACTGACCAAGAAACCAGAGAAGATGCCGAACCCGAGCCCACAATCGAAGATGATGGAGTTGACGTTCCACAGCCCGACTATAATGAGGTGGGAATAGCAATATCCCGATTGAAAAACAATAAAGCAGCTGGCGCTGATGGTTTGTCTGCTGAGCTATTCAAACACGGAGGCGAGGAGCCAGTAAGGCGCATGCATCAGCTTCTACGCAGTATATGGCTGGATGAATGCATAACTGCAAACTGCGCCAACTATCGTGGAATCAGCCTATATCGCATATAAGGTCCTATCAAGCGTATTTTGCGAAAGACTGAAGCCTGATGTGAACAGACGGATTAGACCTTATCAGTGTGGCTTCAGACCTCGTAAATCTACCATCGACCAGATTTTTACAATACGCCAATTCTTGGAAAGAACCCGTGAGAAAAGAATCGACACACATCATCTCTTTGTTGATTTTAAAGCCGCTTTCGATAGCACGAAAAGGAGCTGCCTATATGCCGCTGTGTCTGAATTTGGTTTCCTCGCAAAACTTATACGGCTATGCAAAATGACCTTGAGCAACACTGCCAGCTCGGTCAGAATTGGGAAGCACCTCTCCGAGCCGTTCGAAATAAAACGAGGTTTCAGACAGGGTGACCCCCTATCGTGCGTTTCTTTAATTTAATGCTGGAGAAAATAATAAAAGCTGCAGAACTTAACCGCGCTGGAACAATATTTTATAAAAGCGTGCAACTGTTGGCATATGCTGACGATATTGATATCATTGGCCTTAACAACCGCGCCGTAACTTCTGCTTACTCCAAATTAGAAAAAGAAGAGGAGAAAATGAGATTGGTGGTGAACGAGGGCAAAACGAAGTACCTTCTGTCATCATACAAAGAACCAGCGCATTCGCGCCTTGGCAACCAAGCCACTGTTGGCAGCAATAATTTCGAAATAGTAAAGGACTTCGTTACCTGGGAACCAGCATTAACACCAACAATAATGTTAGCCTAGAAATCCGACGAAGAATTACTCTTGCAAACAAATGCTACTTCGGACTGAGTAGGCAATTGAAAAGTAAAGTCCTCTCTCGACGAACGAAAATAACTCTCTACATCTACTCATCGCACCCGTCCTGCTATATGGTGCAGAAGCGTGGACACTAACAACATCTGATGAGGCGGCTCTGGGAGTATTCGAGAGAAAGGTTCTTCGAACGATTTGTGGACCTCTACGCGTTGGCGACGGCGAGTACCGAAGAAGATTTAATGATGAGCTATATGAGCTTTACGCAGACGCCGACATAGTTCATCGAATTAAAACACAGCGGCTTCGCTGGCTAGGCCACGAAGTGAGCGAAGATGCTCCAGCACAGAAGGTACTCTTATCGGCACCCGCCGGTGGAAGCAGAGGAAGAGGGAGACCACCACTCCGATGGAAGGACCAAGTGGAGCCCGATTTGCGATCCCGCAGTGTTTCCAATTGGCGCCAGTTGGCGCAACGAAGAAACGACTGGCGAGCTATGTTGGACGGTCAAAATCGCCCGGGCGGTTAGATGACCATTTAAAAAAGAAGAAACAAGTCCGGGAAACGATTCCAAAATGACTCAGAAAAAGTCAGTAAAATAATCCCGAAATTATCCCGAATTCTAGCGCAATAATATGCTAAAATTTTTTATTTCCGTTGAATAAATAAAAAAATGTTGATCTACTCCAAAAAAAACTTCAAACTTCAATCTCAATCAAAATTTTCCCACGGCGCCTAAGAAGTTAACTTCACAAAGTTATATAATATTACACTGCGTTACAAAAACGAGCTTTAGTTCTTTCCTATGAACCAAATATACTTTTTCGGAAAGGGGAGAAAAAATAAAAATACACGTGTATCGACGATTTTCATGTACAAGTTAGAATTTTTTTTTATGTAGTGTCCGTCTGTCCGCCTGTGTGAAAGACTTTAGATCGATTTTTAACCCTTTTGCAGTTCAATTGTGCAATTCAATGTTTCATCTGTCATACCAGTTGTAAGTGTTGTAAAAGTCATAAACAGTTTAGTGTTAGAAAGTTACTATTGATGAACTACAAATATATGGAGTAGGATGGGTCGAAAAACAATTGTTTCTTTTTGGAAAGCTTTAGTAGTTTGAAAATTTGGAGTCCCTTCAAGTTATGCCAAAAAAAGTGAAAAAAAAAAAAAATTCTGGAAAATCTGAGAATTGATGAAAATCTATGTGATACAGACATTTCCACGAGTCTGCCTGCAAAAATTCAGCTCGATGGGATCACAGAAAAAGGGTTAAAAATCGATCCAAATCTTTCACACAGGCGGACAGACGGGCATTACGAGCTTTACACCTTATACATAAAAAAAAAAATCCTGACGTGTACATGAAAATCGCCATAACACGATTATTTTTATTTTTTCTCCCCTTTCCGAAAAAGTATATTTGGTTCATAGGACAGAATGTGTGTAACGCGGTGTAATAGGTCTCCCGGATCCCTTGTATTGAGCTACCAAACCTAACAAATTACCTCTTTTGGCAGCGTAAAATGGCGCAAAAATGTATATCTGCTATAAGAGTACCAAGTCCGCCAGATTTTTGATTCCATATTTATCAGGCTTACATGACATGTACTGGAAGCAACTTATTCGTTCGATGAAAAGTATCAGTCCTTTAAAATTTTCTTGTCTTTGTTGTTAATTTTTTAAATGTTTTTTTTTTTTTGTGAGAAACTCTTACTCTTTTGTTTTGTGGATACTGAAGGGCAGATCTGAGGAGTCTAGCAAACTTGGCCCCGCATCAAAGAAAACCAAAAGAGACTCTTTTTTAATCTTAACCGCCTCCCTTACTGATTGCCATACTAATGAGGAACTTTCTGAGTGTAGAACACGGGAATCCCTTCGAATGTGGTGTTGCAGCTGTAGGGAGAAGAAGTTGTAGTGTTGAACGTGCATACATTAAAATCGAAGCTCTATGAGCATGTGTGCCAATCTTGTACACTCTAGCACTCACGTTTTTACTGTGGCAACTGCATAACTTCACAGGAAATTATCAAGAAAGCTTTATTTAACTTTCAATTTTTTAAATATGTTCGCAGGAAATAAGAAATGCTCGGCATGTGTTGCGTTTAGGTTCAGCAAGTTTGGTGCACGTATGCGTGAGTGTGGGAGTGCGCGTGTGCACTGATTTCAAGCCCAAAAGCGCCTCAAAGAGCACACATATTCTTATAATAAGCTGCAAGCCAATTTTACCACGCCATGTTCACTCACTTTTATTTTCATATATGTTGGCGTAAGTAAGAGAAAGTCAGCTGAACGCAGTGAACTTTTGAGCAAGTTAATGATACGCATGAAAATCAATTTCAGGCTTAACAACACAAAAAGTGGCGAGAAAGTTCAGTACAAGCATTTTCACATCCTGCATACATGCGTGTGCTCATACTTATTCATACATATGTAAGTTCATGCGAACGGAAGTTAGAAGGCATGGCGTGTAAACCGCATCACCCGATACCACTTTGTAGCAAGCAGTGAAGCATTTTACCATTTTGCCACAATGTCGATTTACCATTTTGCCATAATGTCGATTTACCACGCCATTTTATTGGCGCGACTACAGCATGTTTTATTTGTAAATATACAAATCTTTTTTAATGTACACACATGTGTATGAGTAAGACATTTCTTAAGCACCTAAAGACTTCATATTTATTTGGGAGCTTATAAGGACTTAGGTATGAAATTGAAATAATTTTGTGGCAACATAGTTTTGGGAAGTTAAATGTAAACAGCAACAAGCAATAATGAAGATTGATATTTTAAGAAATTGCTGTACCCACATGTGTCGAAGGAAGTTGCGGTGGTGACACTAGACTGGGTTGAAGTTTTTTAATTATATTGATATTATTTCTCAGCAGAAATACTGAAAAAGTCTCAGAGATTTACCCATTCAAAAATAGACCAAGAAGCGGAAGGCCGCAAACGGTGCGCAATAGTGGTAACATAAAAGTTGTGAGGAAACAAATTCGGAGAAACCATTACCGATCAGTTAGAAAAATTGCTGCGAAATTGAATATAAGCAAATCTTCAGCACATTTAATTATTATTAAATTAAATTTTGAATAAGGAGCTTGGCCTAAAAGCGTACAAGAAACAAAAAATTCACGGCGTTTCTACAAACAGGGGGGAAAAAAGAGAGACAAACGAGTATCTGATATTCTTGGATGGCACGGCGGTGACGAATTCGTATTTTCGGATGAAAAGTTGTTCGCTGGACAGCAATCTCTCAACTCGCAAAATGATCTAGTATGGTCAGTGTCTCTAGAAATGTTCTTGAAAAGGAAATGTATGTGCCCAGATCTCAAAGCGCTTCTTCCGTCATGGTGTTTGCCGGATTCTGTAGAAGAGGAAAGCTTTCCCTAGATTTCATCGAAAAGGGGTTAAAGTTAACGTCGGCTACTACAAACAACACGTCTTAGAGGCAGTAGCACTACGAATACACAGCTGTCGCAGTTTATTCGGTGATGATTATTATTACTTTCAACGAGATGGAGCGCCTTCACATACCGCAAACATAGTGCAACAATGGTGTCAGGAGAATTTGGCAGACTTTTTGCATTAGGACGTATGTCCACCTCGCAATCCTGATCTCAATCCATTGGATTTTTTTGCAAGGGGCTACATGACGTCGAAGCTTAGCGGCTATTAAATAAAAAACTTGGAAACTTTTCGTAAGGTATTACTCAAAGTTTGAAGCGAAATGCCGATGGGTATTGTTCGTGCCGCTTGTTGCTCTTTCGAAAAGCGATTACGCTTGATCCATTGCTGCTACATAAATTCTTTTAAATAAAAATTGATAAGGGTTTATAATACATTTTTTTTAAAAGGACTTTAGTTTTGTATTCGAACTTTTTGGACACCATGTATACTAATTTTAAGAGCTCTATTTATCAATAGTAAATTATATTTTTAATTGCTCTACTTAAAATCTTCAGGTCGCAATCATAAAGCTTTATAATAGGAAAAAACTAAAGACAGGTGGCGGGCGGGTCGTTCTGTTTGCAAAAATCGCATTTATGGCTCAGTTTGGCTGGTATTTGGAATGTATATACAGTATGGGACAAAACTAAAGCACCGAAATTCCACTTAAAGCAGTTTTTTCATAAAACTCGAAAGCGCAAGTTCTATAATGTATAATCGTTTTTATTCAGGAAGAATACATATTAGGTATAAGAAATTTAAATAAATAAAAATAGTTTAATGGTTTATTCAAACAACTTGGGACAATGAATATGATGAGTTCAAGAATTGGAACGACAAAACTAGAGCTCCATCAAATATTTATGGGACAAACCCAGTTTTTTTCGTGGCATGTCGCCGACTTTTTATGGCAGGTTCACGTCGTAATGGTATTGGGTATGATAAGTGCTCAAAAAATCTTGGGAAATATTTTTCAATCCATTTCAACTTGTCCGAATAAAGAGTCTTTGTTGCTACAAGTGCCTTACCGGGATTTTTAGGATCCACCATTTTTCATAGATTCTGTGTTCGGTTAAATAGCACGGGCCATGGCAATACTGCAACAGTATTAGTTACAAATTATTGTTTGAAGCAAATCCTTATGTTTCTGCAGCATGTCTTTGTCAATGAAACAATCTAATACCCTTTCACTCAAGTGAATTGGACCCTTCCATGTTCTGAGCAACGTTACATACCAGTTCATAGCCCCAAACGTGCTTCAAAAATCAATAAGTATAGTAAAAGTGAGTAAGACTTGAGCTACATGCCTGCGAACAAGCCGAACAATAAGAAATATTTTTGGTCACGAACGATTGCCTGATCGTTACTATTCGGTGTTTTGTTTGAAAAAACGTTTTTAGTGCGGTAAACAAGGACATGCAAAATATTAAAACAGTTTGTTGTTGTTGTGTTTGTTTGTAACGACAAAAACACTCCCCGAATGTTTTGGGGAGTGTTGTCGAATTGATAGTCCTTGGTCGGATACGAATCTGGTGTGCTCCGGTACTCCCTTGCGGTACTGCCCGACTGTCGTGGCCGCGATTTGGTATGACGAGTGCAACCTTCTAGGTCATGTCGCTCCTCCTTCCGTGAGGAAGGAGAAGATGGGTGAGACACATCATATCCGTAAATCAACCATCGAGTTGCACGTCATTACCTTGCATTCCCACAACAGCCGGGTCTATCGCACCGGAATGACCCGGGTTTTTTCACCCGGCCAAGGGCTGTTATTTCAGTGTAACCCTGTCCAATCTGTCCCGTCCCACCCTTAAATTGTCATCCTCGTAGCAAACCCTGGCAGCTGGGTTGCTGCAATGTCTCTTGTTACGGGCTGGGGTCGAACCCAATCCTGGACCAAGAGTTTGGATCTGCTGTGTTTGCTGGAAGAAAATTTATATTAAACGGTCTTATTCGGTACAATGCGCCAAGTGTAAGAGATGGTTACATAAATCTGGATGTTTAGGGCTTAACCCTGCCATCCACAGACCCCGTACTATCTTTAATAATTTTGAGGCACCTTGCTGTACACGTCCAAGGACGTCCCGCGGTAGTCGCCGCTCTGGCACTCCCTTACCGCTTCTACCTACTTCCAATAGTCACAATAGTGGCTCAGTCTATACGACTGGCAGCACCGCTGCCATCCCTGCGTCACCCACTCCCGACTGTCGCTCACGCACGCCAGCGTCTCCATCTTACACGGCCGCTCAACACTCCTATCCTCTCCGGAAAAGGTCAGATATGAGCATCGCCGAGCGTCGGTCCCCTCTTTCTCTGCCCCTAATGCCACCCCCCTGCTTCCAGCCTGCACGTGGGTCAGGAACACCACCTCCTAGTACCTTTCACTACGTGCACCGTTTGTCGGCAAAGATTACATACGCCTGCGACATCGGTCAAGTGCAACAATTGCCTTGGCCTGTGTCACACCCTTATGTGCTCTGGGCTCGCAAACGGTAACCTTTGGACGGATTCGTTCATAGCCCCCTGTTGCAGTACACAGCCGCCTTCCACGCCAGACAACATCGGCCATGGCGCTGTCAACTCTAGACTGCGACATAGTTTACCTCCACATAGGCAAACGCATCCGTCCCTCACGCCTAGTATGTCCCCTGTCTATCCTCCTACACACTTCAAAATTTTGCAGCTGAACTGTAACGGATTAGCTGGAAAGATCGCGGAGATAACTGACTTTATGAAGACGTACAACATCAAAATCGCCGCGATACAAGAGACAAAACTGAACACGAGATCGGACTTACGAACTTGTGATGGGTATAATGTACATCGGAAAGACCGTCCCAGCGGTCTAGGGGGTGGCCTTGCGTCATTACACATCACTCTGTACAATGTAATCTATTTTCCCCTGACGTCGACCCCAGGGACTCTACCTTAGAATGCCAAGGCATAGCAGTCCGGTCAGGAGACGCCGACCTGCAAATCATAAACATCTATATTCCTCCTGTCACGTGTTGTCCTAGAGATTATCATCCCGATATTAGTGGGTTGCTAAGGGGCGATAACCGTCTAATCCTAGGCGACTTCAACGCGCATCACGATCTCTGGCACTCCAACTTGCCAGCAGACAGCAGAGGACACTCACTTGCAGACCAAATAGATAACTCAGCATTCTGTACAGTCAATGGAGATGCCCCCACCAGGGTGGCAGGTAACTGCCACAGTTCGCCAGACATTTCCATAACGAGCGCGGGCCTTCTTAACTTTGTCATCTGGCGACCGATGCTTACATTAGCTTCAGACCACCTACCCATCTTACTCTCTGTTGAACGACCGACCGACTTCATAACGACTGATAAAATAACATACATGAACTTCACCAAAGCGGATTGGGACCGCTTTACTGAATATACAGAGCGCTCCTTCGCTGCCTTACCCACTCCTACGGACGTACGCAAAGGCGAAAGAGAGTTTCGCAAGATCATTGATTCAGCCTCATGCCGCTTTATTCCTGCTGGCAGAATACCAGAAATTCGTCCGAATTTCCCTGCAGAAGCTGCGGCGATGGCAAGAGAACGTGACCAAGTGAGACTCCTCAATCCCGCAGATCCCAGAATAAAAGATCTCAATGCAGAAATTCGTAGGATTGTCAACGAACACAAGCTGACCAAGTGGAAACAACACCTTGAGACATGCAACCTCTCCGGCGGAGTCGGCAAATTATGGTCGACTGTCAAGGCCCTATCCAATCCGACCAAACACAAAGACAAGGTCGCCATTGCTTTCGGCGACAGCGTCAAATCGGACGCCAGAAAATGCGCGAGCTCCTTTTGCCGGCTGTTTATAATGCATCCACCGACGGATAGGACTACAAGAAGAGCCTTCCGACGTGCGCGCAAACACAAACACTCTACTGCGCCCATTGCCGTCTCAGTCGCAGAGGTTAAAGAAAGCCATAATGAAGGCCAAACCCTCAAAATCCATCGGACCCGACGAAATCACCACGAAGATGATCAAAGACCTTGGCCACGAGGGACAGAGTTATTTAGCGGCTCTCTTTAATCTCTCTCTAACTACCTTCGTTATACCTGAGATATGGAAACAGGCGATTGTAGTTCCCCTACTAAAACCAGGGAAGCCGGCGAACCTAGGAGAGTCTTATCGCCCGATATCCCTCCTTTCGCCGGTAGCGAAACTACTAGAGTCCATTCTGCTTCCTTACTTCGTTACAAATCTAAAATTGGCCGATCATCAACATGGTTTCCGCAAAAATCATAGCACGGCATCCGCTTTGAACGCCATTACAACGCAGATTAATAACGGTTTGAATCAACACCCACCAAACCATAGGACGGTCCTCGTGGCACTTGACCTGTCAAATGCATTTGACACGGTCAATCAGGCCACACTCCTCCGAGATCTGGATGAGACACCGCTCCCTGCTGGCCTTAAGAGGTGGACCGCTAATTACCTCAATGGTCGACATGCAACAGTCAAATTCAGGAAAAAGAAATCTAGACCACGAAGAATAAAACAAGGGGTGCCGCAAGGTGGTGTTCTCTCTCCCCTTTTGTTTAATTTCTATATTTCGAGACTCCCCCCCCCCCCCCACCAGAGGGAGTCTCCATTGTTTCCTACGCTGACGACTGCACGATAATGTCCTCGGGCAAGGGTCCCTCCATTGACGAGCTCTGTATTAGAATCAACAGTTACCTCCATGACCTTTCCAGCTTCTTCACCGAGCGTAACCTGACCCTATCTCCGACTAAATCGACGGCGACCCTGTTTACTACATGGAATGCGCAGATGGGGCAAGAGTTAAATGTCCACGTAGACGGAGTACCTCTACCTACTGTCAACCACCCAAAAATCCTGGGTGTGACATTTGACAACGGCCTCACCTTCACTGGTCATGCCACCGCAATAGCCTCAAAGGTACACAGCCGCAATGAGATCCTCAAGTCACTGGCCGGCAGTACTTGGGGAAAAGACAAAGAAACATTGCTTGCTACATAAAAGGCTATTGGCCGGCCGGTTATTGACTATGCTGCGCCTATATGGTCGCCCAATCTTTCTGACACCAACTGGAGGAAATTGCAAGTCGGCCAAAACACCGCCATCAGAACTGCTACGGGATGCCTGCTTATGTCATCTGAGTCTCACCTCCATCAAGAGGCAAAATTGCTCAATGTTCAAGAGCATGCGGAACTCTTGAGGAGACAGTTCCTTCTGAACTAAAAGCACTGTTAACAACAACAACAAGAACAACCTTTGTGCATTTTAGCCGCTTTTTACAACCGGTATGCCTACCTCGGGCATAATCTAAACCCCTAACCCGCAGGGGTAAAAACGAAATTTTGTAGTCGTATTCCCTGATTTACTTAAATTAAATTAGTGTAAAATTTTTTCGCGAAGTTCTACGAAAGAGTTATTTTTAGCAATCTTTTAAACTTCAACAAATTATCCAACCTCGTTTAACGCCTTAATGAAAGAAGGAACTGTTGTTTGAAATGTTTCAAAATATATCGGCGTAGTTATTGTGAATCACGTTTACTACAGTTTTTAGGACATATTTTAGAACAAACAAGACCTACTTTTATTTGGTGCTTTAGTTTTGTCGCACAATTTTTTTAGATCATATGAAAATTGCTTTTATTTTTTTTTCAAAGGGCTATGAAATCAATTTTTTTCCTTCATATTTCAAAAAACCTTCAAAAAAAGCCTTCAAAAAAAAATAAAACATGTACAAAGTTAAAAATCTGCACATATAATTTTATTGAATCATATTTAGCAGAGGGACTTTTGGTACTTTAGGTGCTTCCTACGCAGCTATGCAAAGTTTTTATTGAGAGTGAAACTCGAAGCTTTTATGGGATTCGGGACATTTTCGTAATTTTTTCGGGATTATTTCAGCATCATTTCGGGATTGTTGTGGGAACCATTTTTGGGTATCTTTCGTGAAAAATTCGATAATGCTATTTTTAGTCTTTTTCGGGATAATTTCTTTATTGTTTCGGGACCTTCTTCGGGATAAGTTTTGGAACACTTCGGGATGGTCATGAAAAAGTCCCGAATTTTTTTCCCCCAAATATTGCAAAGTTAGTGGGTTCTAAAGCATGTATCCAATTTCAATTCTCTAGGAAGTAACTCAAAAATCGATCGCAAGATTCCCCTTTGGTTTTCGGCGAATTTCATTTGTCGCCATATAGCGGAATTTTTTGTGCAGGACATGGCATTTTCTTTCAATCTATATGTCAAGTTTCAATGCTTTAGCTTACTGGAAATTTAATTAAAAATAATTCGCAAAATACTAAATTTTACATCAATTTTCTGTATATCTCGATCCGTGCGCCACCTAGAGGATATTTATTTTTGTTCACATTCCATTGTCACGGAGTTCGGAACTATGTTACAAGTTTCAAGTGTCTTGTATGTTTCAAATCTAAAACTATTTGGTGCTTGCTATACCAGCTCTTAACGATAGAAAGACCAGGGGGGTTAAATGACAACAGACACATATTCTAAATAATATAATTCCTGAACCCTGCATTCGAACAATTTTCGCTTGGTCAGTTAGACTTTGTATAAGTAAGTCTGATATAATTCAATTAATAGCTGTATTGATGAATATGAAAACTGATTACACTGTACAAAAAAATGAGGGTTCATCTCTTAGTAATTGATGAAACCCACAAAATTGGAAGCTCTATCCCTCTCGTATCAAAACCTCATACCAAGTTTTTGGTCTGGTTTTCTTATACCTAGTAGTGCTACGCACCGCCCACTTTTGATTAAGTCAAATTTAGAAATAATATTAATCATAAATCAGAAACCGTTCAAGATATCGAAACGAAATTCAGCACGCAGGCTTGCAGGTATGCAAGGAATGTTCCAGGAAAAAATGGGCGGGATCGGTTAAGGTCTACGCACACTTTTCAATGAAAGATTTTGAAGAGGATCGTAGGTATATTAAATAGGCAATAACTTTGCCTAAAATAGCTTCACATCATTTCTATTTCTTTTTTAAAGTTTCCGTAAAAAAAGAAAGCCAAAAACTTAAAATTTTCGAAAATGGGCGTGGCCCCGCCTCTTTTATAGTGGACTATTCCACAAAACTTTTTATGCCATAACTCCGCCAAAAATTGGTTTGTCGAAACGAAATTTGGGGATAATGTTCTATATATAAAGGTAAGTATTTGCTATTTCGGTTACTGTCCATGCCCAGTTTTTTAACATAGTTCTGAAACAATTTTTTTGTGAAATTTAAAAATCGGTATTTCTACAACTAAGCAAGTTATATCAATCAGATTTTGCACACATAATAAGCTTTTTAAGGAAAACTCGGCCGCAAAAAAATTTTGGCAATTTTGAAGAAGTAGGTGTGGCGCCGCCCACTTTTCAGCATACAATTTCTGCTATTTTTAACGGCAATTGCTTATAATTTAAGCTTGATCTTTCAATGAAAATTGGTCAGCTGCTTCTCAGTAGTATGTATTATCCTCCTGCCAAAAATAAGCCAAATAGGGAAACACACAAGCAAAATATTCGGGCACGTTTTTAATAGCCCACTGCAATAGCGAAGTTATACATCTTTTTTGATTTTCATACCTTTCATAAACATTAAATGTATGTAAGTATGAGAAGAAGAAGAGAAAATTTCACTAAAATGATCAGCACGATGAGCGGAGTCGATTTAGCCATGCCCGTCAGACGTCTCCGTCCGTCTGTCTGTCTGTCCGTCTGTCTATTTGAACGCAAACTAGTCTCTCAGTTTTACAAAAGAGTGCTGAAATTCGTTGTTTGCTTTCGCCATTTTATAATATACTAGCAAACCCGGTAGACGTTGTTTTGACGTTTTAATACATAGAACAGATCTATATATAAAATGTCATTAACTTGAACCAAATAAACTCCTAACTATACCACTTTTGAAAAATTATGTAGATATTGACTAAGTGACACATATATCCAAATTTCATTAATTTAGACCAAAAAAGTTCGGAGTTATGACGAATTCAAACTTTATATAGCCTGGGGGCGTGGCTCCGCCCACTTTGCCAAAACTATATATTGTCTATGCTGTACCCAGTGAACCCAAGTATATATTGTGAAAATTTCATAAAGATCGGTTGAGTTCTTTGGGGCCTATGAAAGACACCCTTTTTTATATCTATTTTTGTTACGCACACAAGTTATATTACTTCATTCGGCATAAACGAATCGAGATATACAGGGTGGCTAATGAAAGCCGCTACCAAAAAAAAATTAAATAACTTTTTTTCTATTTAATGAATCTGGTTAATTTTTTTTTTATTTTGCAGATTGACTTTTACGTTTAACAAAAATGGATAACTGGGACACTGAAACAAGAATTTGGATTGTCCGCCGCTATCACGCACTGGAGTCCGTAGTTTCGGTTCAAAGAGAGTATAGGCGCACGTTTGGCGGCAATCCTCCGAGCAGATGGACCATAATAAGACTTGTAAACAATTTTGCCGAGCATGGGACAGTCAACAGAAGACCTTACCATCGAAACCCTTCAGTTCGAACGGAGGAAACAATCGCTGCTGTAGCTGCTGCCATACAAAACAATCCACGTGTTTCGACAAGAAGCTTATCTGCTCAAATGGGTGTAAGCAGACAGTTATTACAGTCAATTATGCTCAAAGATTTGGACTTATTCCCATATAAAATTCAAATGGCCAACAAACTGAACGCTGCAGACTTGCCGATTCGCTTGGAATTTTGCCAGAAGATGCTTCAAATGGTGGAAGAGGATGGAAACATGTTGAACTGTCTTTTCATGTCTGACGGGGCCCATTTCGATTTAAACGGCAACATAAACAAACAAAATTGTCGAATATGGAGTGCTTCCAACCCACAGATACTCCATGAGACGGAATTGCATCCACTTCGTGTCACAGTGTGGTGTGCAGTTTCATCACGCTGCATTGTCGGGCCCTATTTCTTCGAAGAAAACGGTCACACCGTTACGGTTACTGGAGACCATTACTTGAGCATGTTGAGAGAGTTTTTCTATCCAGAATTACGCCGAATGAGAATTTCTTTCAACTCTGTGTGGTTTCAGCAAGATGGTGCAGCTCCTCATATAGCCCAACCTGTTATGACAGAATTGCGACGAAAATTTCCCAATAAGCTGATATCCAGAAACTCCACATTCCGTTGGCCACCCAGGTCGCCTGACCTTACTGCACCTGACTTTTTCTTGTGGGGTTATTGCAAACAGGAAGTCTTCAAAGCAAAACCAACAAATTTGAATGAACTAAGGCAATCCATTCGAGAAACAATTGCGGCTATTCCTGGCTCAACTCTCCAAGCAGTAATGAACAACTTTTTGGTAAGATGCCGCACATGCATCGACGAGCAGGGGGGGCATTTAAATTCCATTATTTTTAAAACTAATTAAGCTATATTTAATAAAATTTAATGAGCTTTAACATGAATAAAAGAAAAATGAATTCCATACACTGAAAAAAAAATTATTTGAGTTTCTTAATGTAGCAAAATTCATCAGCCACCCTGTATATTTATTAATGTTAGTCAAAACGTTCAGGATGAAAAGTAAAATATCCGGGCAAGTAGTTAATACCCCACTGCACAAGCGAAGTTGTATATTTTTTTTTTGATTTTCATACATTTCATGAACATGAAAGGTTTGTACGTATACTGAAATGATCAGGAGGATGAGCTGAGTCGATGTAGACATGTCCGTCTCTCGATACGTCTATCTGTCTGTCCGTCTGTCTATTTGAACGCAAATACGAACTGAAAGTATTGAAATAGACCTGCATAAATTGGGATGACATAATAGATCACTACTAGGTATATAATGTTCGGTTCCAACCGAATTTAGACTTCCTTACTTGTTTTTATTTGAGTTTAAAGTTTTTAACCCTATGTATAGGGGTTAAGTGAGGAAAACTTGATAAAATGGAGCAATTGGTTACAAAATAGTGGCTAAATTAGTGTTTTTTATGGCAAGGAATTAATTTTTGATGTGTATTTTTACATAACCTCTTTGGGTATAATGTCCACATATGTAGACAAACACTTTCATACTCCAAATTGGCTAATATATCGACATTTCTCTATAACGGTACCACAATTAAAAGAGAATATAATAGAGAACTGTTCTGTATTTTTAGTTTATCCGTGTATGTGTTCTGTTGCGTTTATTTCGTATACATTTTTCAAACATGTCGCGTAAGAAGGCTCCTCTGTTTGGTAAGTAAAAAAATGTATAATAAACAAAAAATACAGTGAAAAAAAGTAAAATTATTACAATATAGACTCTACTGTGTACAAGTGCTGTGAAATAAAGAAAAAAATCAATAAACTGTGCAAATAATTAGCTAGTGAAGAATGTCCACATATGTGTACATTGGACAAACATGCAAGTAAAAAGTATATAATATGTTGTCAGTTAAATTTGAATAGTTTCTAAAGATTTTTTATTTTAATTCGAATTTTAGATTTATTCAAAAAGCTCAACGACAAAGAGATTGAAAACTTTTTAAATGACAGTGATGCTGAACTGTCCGAAGACGAAAATGATAACTACGAAGCAATTCTTCGGCAAGTAGAGGATTCGGTTGAAGATTGTAATAGTGAGCATTTTGAAGAGAACGTGACTGCTGACCAGGTAAATGACACTGTCGAGCTCGAAGATGATGACGAAAATGTTGTAGAATCCACATCTGCCAATATTGCATCAACTAATGCAGGTTCACAGTCACGAAATTTGAAATGGCTGAAGAAAGGGTAAAGCGAGGAAACTTCTAATAAATTTCCTTGCATTTCGTTACAGTACTTTCTTTCATTTTGATAGGTTTCCAGTTCGGACTGCTGATGACGACATCCTTAATTATGATGAAGCTACTCCAGCCTCTACTTTAGATGCTTTTAGGGAGTATTTGGGAATGCCTTTTTGGGAAGAAACCGCACAGATAACGAATCAATTATCATTCGATGAACTGAATCACCATTCCCTAAATACTTCGGCTGAAGAGCTTCTTCATTTGACGGGATGTCATATATTGATGGGTTGCCTAAACTTTCCACAATTGAAAATGTACTGGCAAAACGAGTTTCGCGTGCCTAATATTGCTGACATGATGTCGAGGAACCGATTTTGCCAGCTTAGAAGATGTCTGCGATTTTCTAGAGATAACGATGGCTCGAAGCCAGATCGTCTGTGGAAAATACGCCCGTTCCTTGAACCTATACTAAAAAATGTAAGACATTGCCAATTCTATACCATACGTCGTTGGATGAACAGATGATCCCGTTTTCTGGACGATGCCTATTTCGGCAATATATGCCTTGCAAGCCAAACCCGCTTGGTTTAAAAAATTTTGTCCTTGCTGCTAGTGATGGGTTAGTTTTAAACTTTCACATATATACTGGTACAGGTTCAGTTGATACCAAAGATATGAAAGAGCTTGGGCTAGGAGGTTCAATTGTGAAGCTCCTAACTGATGTTATACGGTTTGAAGGGTGTGTATACACCGATCGATTTTTCACCAGCTTAAAAAGTCTTGAAGAATTAAAACGTAATAACATGTTTCAAACTGGAAAAAAACTTAAGGATGACAAGGTTATGAAGGGAGGAGAATGGGATGAATGGGTAAGAGAAGACGAGCAGGTCACCGCAGTAAAATGGAAGGACAACAAAAGTGTCCTCCTCATTTCATCTTATATTGGAGCTCAGCCAGAAACTCAATGCAAGCGGTGGTCCAAGGAGCATTCATCAAAAATAGCTTTATCACAACCAGCCGTTGTCAATATGTACAACAAGTATATGGGCGGAGTTGACCTTTGTGACCGTTATATTTCCTTGTATCGTTGTTATTTACGTACCAAAAAGTTGACAATAAGAGCCTTTAATCATTTCGTGGACCTAATCGTTGTAAACTGCTGGATTATGTATAACAGGAATCCAGCCAGGAAAACAATGTCGCTTCTAGATTATAAGTTGTATGTAGGACCAGCGTTGATTATGGTTTTCGAGCAAAGCTAGAGAAGCTAACGTTTCAAAGCGTAAGAACTCTGACGTAGACCCAGAGGATAACGATGATTTGCCCTCCTCCTCAGATGTCGGAACCAAGGCTGCACATCAAGAGCGCGTACAATGTGTTTAAAATGTAATTTGTATCTTTGCACTAATGGTAACAATTCTTTTTTAAAATACCATGAAAAAACTTAAATTAAAGCTTTATAAAAATAAGCTACTACTATATTGATAAGAACATAGTTCAACACATGTAAGCAAATTTCTTTTCTGAGCACACATATGTACAAACATCTACTTTTTATATATTTTTGTTATTTTTAACACATAAAAAACTATGAATTAAGTTTTTTTTTTTTAATTATAAACCCATTATTTATTAAAATTTCAATAATATTGAATACCAAAAAAAAGAACAAAAACGTGTGTTTTGTTTATGCACCATCAACCGGTGTCCACATATGTGTACATAAAAATACTATTACTTACCAAAAAAAACTTTTTGTGGCCACATGCTAGTTAGACCCCAATTAGTAAAAATATGTCGAAAAGGATGTCGGTCCGGGATTGAAGAGGATAAAACTTACAATAGATGACGCTGTGGTACAATTTTTCAAATTTTTTAACAATTTTTCATGGAAATATAGTATTTTAATAGTTTTTAAGTAGAAATAGTAATGTTTTATCTGTTTTATATTAGAAGTGGTCGTTGATGACACTAAAAATTAAAATTTGAGTTTTAAGCTTCATTTTTACTACAAAACTTTTTACACTTATACTTTTTATCAAGACCGAACTGTTGTCTGTTTTTTTAACTGTGTAATCCTCGTTTTAGTGTCATCAACGATCACTGCTAATATAAAACAGGATAAACGATTACTACTTCTACTTAGACACTGTTAAAATACTCTTTTTTCATAAAAATTGTAAAAAAAATTGTAAAATTGTACCGCAGAGCCACCTATCGTAAGATTTATTAAAAGATTAATTTCAAAAATGAGTTTCTCGACCCTAAAAACATTACTTTAACACACATTTCGTAAGCAATTGCTACTATTTCTACTTAAAAACTATTAAAATAAATTGTACCACAGCGTCATCTATCTTAAGTTTTATGTAAAAATAAACATCAAAAATGTATTCCTTGCCCCAAAAAAAATTTATTTTGCCACTATTTTGTAACCAGTTGCTTCATTTTATCAAGTTTTCCTCACTTAACCCCTATACATAGGGTTAAAAACTTTAAACTTAAATAATAAAAAAACAGACCTATAGGCCAAAAACCTGGTATGAGGTTTTGATACGAGAGAGATAGAGCTCCAGATTTGGTTGGTTTCATCAATGACTAAAAATCTTGTTGTACAGTGTTACCTACCTTGAAAAGTAAGTTATCGGCAGTGCGGTTATTGCACGGCATGCACGTGCAAGTGTGAGTTTCTGAAATCTTGGAAGCGCTGCAAAATATCAATAAGACGAAGCTAAAGTTAATAACTGTTCAAAAAAACTGAAGATGAATCTATCATTTTATCATACTTATTTGCTTCCAAGGGTTCTGTGGGGATAAAAATGTAAGTAAAAGGCATGCAATAGTTCTACTAACAAAATGAATTATACACAAATATCAAACTATAACAAATAAATGAAACTATGAAACGAGTTGTGGGTCAGTTGACCCCACTTGTTCTTTTTAAATAATTAAAACTTTCGGTCTTTTTAAGATGATTGTTTTTAGGAAAGCTCATATTGGTGATGCGATTTTAAGAAACTTAAGTGAACGATATTTCTGGATTATTTTATACCTTTACGAAACATCATAATACGGACAAAACTATAATACCTTGTGTACTTGTATCGGTGTGTATAAAAAAGTTTTGTCAAATACGACGGCAGCTAAAGACAACAAATCAAACCCAGAGAACAAAAACCATACTAATGCGAAGAAGTAGACTCGATAAAATCTTACAGTAGCTATAAAAGTCAACCAATAATATTGTTACGCAGGTATCATAAGAACTCATATTGCTAGTAAAATTTGATGGCGACACCAGCAAAAACGTTATCCTGGAAAGGATTCGCTCGTCAAGTGGCATGAAATTTACGGACATTTCCTGTGGTAATAATATCAGGTAATACATTAAAAGCCATCAGCAGCAGAAAAACTTAAACTTTATGTGTAATATCAGCGACCGCATTGAATGCCAACAGCAATGATAAATTGAACAGTAACAACGACAATAACAATAATAATAAAACAATCGAGTTAACAGTGAGTGAAACCAGAGTAGAAAGTGACACCACGAAAAACAAGAGAAAGTTGTAAGCTGCATTTTGAGGCTGTTGCTGTAATTCATTTTTTATTTTCCAGGATTATTGGTATGAGTGTAAATGTAAATTCATAAGGAAGGATGGAAAAGTACAATATTTTGAAAGCAGGTACCGTTCAGAGTCGAAACAATAGTTTAGAAAATAAGCGCGAACTGCATCTCTGCGGGATGAATTGGTGTAGTGAATCACTGAAAAAGAGGTCTAATTTTCGCCACAATGTGTAACTCTTTCCTATTTCGCCTTCGCTCGCCTACTCCAGGCAAGGTTATATGTTCAGGTACAAGACACGGTAATTATCCCGTGTGATGAATTAGAATAAGGCGGAAATAGAGGTAACCCCGGTATCTCGTTCGGCGCTATATTTGGCCCAAGTAAAACCCGTTTCAATAAAAAAAATATATATAAGCCTCTTATGGTAACGCCGCTATCTCATTACGACCATAGAACTGTTCTAAGGAAAATGCTTTGGGGACATGTATATGGAATTTCCAGACCCTTTTTAAGGGATGGCACCACTGCCCGGCTAGTTGATGCGTTTGAAGTGAAAAATTGTTATAGACACACAACAGGGAAAGCAATAAACAGGAAAATCGCACCTTTCTTAATCTACTACACTGGCTGGACAAAGAAAAACTAGAAGCAAGGGCGAGGTGGAAGAGGTTAGTGGAGCCGAAAACAGTTAAAAGGCTCAAACTTCGATAGACTCAAACCGATTTACGATCATTGCCCCCAGCAAGACATGAAAATCGTACCCGTGTACTTTAATGTCAGCTTGAGTAAGGAAGGAGTCTTCCGTTATACAGTCGGCTGGCTCAGTTTTCAAGATGTACTATCTCCAAACCGGACTAGGTTGACTGCATTCAAATATGGCCATTTGTGGTACCAGTTTCCAGCATAGAGAGGGCCAATAATCTATCTGCTTGTCTCCGGCTCAAAAAGGCTAAACTAAGTTGGTTATGTCAGCGGCGAGGTGTGTGACGACTCCTTTTATAACCAGAAAATGTGATCGCTGCCTCCTTTATGGCTTCAGAATAGTGCTTTTCTAGGGTGGCCAAGAAAGGAGTATATGCACATTCAGCATAAACATATCCCCAATCCACCATGCTGTCTACTGATCAAACTACGCGCAACATACTTGACGCATTTTTTTGATGAAAAAGTAACTTTATTAAAGAAAGTCGCAGTTCTTCTACTAATGACTACATTGAAGTTATTAAGATTTTAAGTAGCATAACCGGTAAAGAGAACTTCGTGGTTAGTAGTAAGTCAGCCTTTAAGTTAACAAAACTTGAAAGTGGCAAAGGATGATAGCGGCTACTACTTAAATGCCCCCTTTAAGTTGCAGCTACTTTAATTAAGCAACATAAAGTAAGCAACAAGCTAAAAAGAGAGGTATTTGTGCAAAACTTTCTGATGGTCCCACTTACCACGTTGTTACTTAACCTTAAAGTCAACGGAATGTTGCCGGATATCTTATAGCAGCGTCGCTAGAACTTTGCGGTTACCATCAAATTATTCCCTTTTTGTATTTTAAGCGCGTAATCGATATGTTCCTATTACGTGAACGTGACTTGTGGGTCAACACTTTAAAGCCACAGGAATGCTCGAAGCCCCATTTCAGTAGCTATATGCAGCAATTAGGAGGCTACTTAAAGGTGCGATTCGAAATTTCACCGGGAGGTGGGAGCCGCTTGAACGTTTGTCCATAGTGCTAGGACTCAAAACGGCAACAAAAATCACAGAGAGAGAGAGAGAGAGAAAATGTAAATAACGCTTTTGCAACCAATTTTGAGATTATGCAAAGAAATCCGGGGATGCTACTAAAATTGGTTACTTAAAAGTGGTTGTTTGAACACACCCTAATGTAAATAAATATTCAGCTTGCGCACAACCGAAATTGAGTGTTAACAATACTACTTTTACGTAAGTCGCTCTTTTAATTTGCATATTTTATGGCGCCCACCATCTGAAGTCAAGACAAGCAAGCGCATTTACCTGAATATTACATGATTGTGACATAAATTGGTACCTACGTGGCAAATTGTGGGTACTGCAAAAAAAACCTGTGACTAATTTCTAAAGAGAGTGACCCGCGATTAGTACCTTTAGTCTACAGTTGGCTATAATGCAATACAAATAAGTAAACTTTTATTTCTGTAGCATACTCAGAGGGGTGTAAGTCAATTTTAGTTATTGTAGGATACTTATAGAAGTAAAATGTAAATGCATGGTTAGAAAGTGGATTAGTCCTAAATATAAAATCAGTATAAGAAAATACTCTTTATCGGACCTTGCACGCACCTGATGCTCCGTGAATTTGGATCAGCTTTTAATGCAGAAAACATATAAATTTTTCTTGGTACTCTTAAAGAAGAAACAGCAGCAGTGGCGCACTGTGAAAATGATACATTTAGTCCTTCTACTTTAATATAAAAACTCAGATCGTCCTTTCATAGAAATCTTTTTCATAATTGATTTCAAAGGCTATGCAAAAATTCCAAAAAATCCTTTAAATTCAAAACATCGTCTTAAGAAGTTTAAAAGAATTCCAAAAGGACTTCGGAGAATGCAATTTTCAAGCCAATTAAATCCTTATTAGACAAGAAAAGTCTTAAACTTTTAAAATGTTACTCCATACAAACTCAACAATGGGAAGGTCACAGCAAGAAAATAAAAAAATTGCCTAAAAATTTTGCGAGTTGCACTTTGTGTTATGGCACCTAGTAATGCTACGCATACAAGGTATATTAACTTTAGTCGCATAACGGTGGTACGTAACGGCATAAACGGTTCGAGATAGATATTGACTTATGTATATCAAATTGCTCAGGAAGAAATTTCTGAAAATGGGCGTGGCACCGCCCACTTTTGATTAAATCAAATTTAGAAATAATATTAATCATAATTCAAAAACCGTTTAAGATATCGAAACGAAATTTAGCACACACGGCGGCCGCCGTGGTATGAAGGTAGTGTTGCCGGCCTACCACACCGAAGGTCCATGGTTCGAGCCCTGGTACAGGTAACATCAAAAGTGATTTGAAAAAAGTTTTTCAAAACGGGGTCGCCCCTCGGCAGTGGTTTGGCAAACTCTCCGAGTGTATTTCTGCCATGACAGGCTTCTCAGCAAAAAATTCGTCGCCTTTGTAGATGCCGTTCGGAGTCGGCAAAAAACTGTAGGTCCCACCAATTTGTAGGGAAATATTCAAATCGGCACACCACAAATTGGAAGAGAAGCTTGGCGCAAAACTCTTAGGAGGTTTATGATGATATACCTGTTGTATATCGCGCCATAGATAGATAGATATATATTAATACAAGGTATGTTCGGGAAAAAATGGGCGAAATCGTTTAAGGTCCAGGCTCAATTTTATGCGAAATATTTTGAAAAGGATCATAGATATTTTTGAGCAAAACTCCACCGCATAAAAATTTTGTGAATTTTGGGGACTTAGGCTCGGCGCCGCCCACTTTTCAGCATAAAAATTCTGCTAATTTCAAAGGCGATTACTTGGTTTGAATTAGATATTTCAATCAAAATTAGTCAGCTGCTACTCAATAGTGTTTAGCATACTCCTGCCAAATATTAAGCAAATCATTCAACACACAAGTAAAATATACGGGCAAGTTGTTAATACCCCACTGCAATAGGGAAGTTATATACCTTTAAAGAACATGAAAGATTTGTAAGTATGAGAAGAAGAAGAGATGGGCCCATCAGTAAGTATACGGAAATAATAAGGACGATGAGCTGAGTTGATTTAGCCATGTCCGTCTGTCTGTCTGTCTATTTGAACGAACAATTTTTCATGCATGCATGTATTGGTATTTTGTAAAAATGTGGTTAGCAGTTGTTGGTAGCGAAGCTATTTATATACAAATAAATTAATGGCGGCCGACGTGGTGTGGCGGTGGTGTTGCTGGCCTACCATATCGAAGGTTCAAGGTTCGAGTCCTGGCACTGGTAACATCAAAAGTGGTTTGAAAGAGTTTTTCAAAACGGGGTCGTCCCTCGGCAGTGGTTTGGCAAAATCTCCGAGTGACTTTTTGCCATGGAAGGCTTCTCAGCAAAAATGCATCTCCGTTGTAGATGCTGCTTGAAGTCGGCAAAGATCTGTAAGTCCCGCCAATTTGTAGGAAAAAATCAAAACCGCACACCACAAATTGGAAGGGAAGCTCGGCGCATAAGTCTCTTAGTAGGTTTACGATGATATACCTGTTTTATATCGCGCCATACATTAATATGTTTTAAAAATTTATTTACCCCTCAAAACTCATAACAGAAGTGTTGTTATTGAAACCAAACAGCTGGCTTTATAATATGAACTGAAAAGTATTAAAATAGACCTGCGTAAATTGGTATGTCATAATAGATCACTACTAGGTATATAATGTTCGGTTCCAACCGAACTTAGACTTCCTTACTTGTAGGAATTTAAAAGCTACAAAAGGTAACGTGTAAGAATGTCAATGGAATTGATGCCAGTATGGAGGTGGCCCATATATATTTAATTTAAATAATTACCAAAGTTTAGACTTTTTGCGATCCTTTTGACTATATATAATCATTTGTCTAGGTCAGTTGTATCGAAAACTAAAGGCAAAAAACCACTTATATACAAATCAATTGTATATGTATATACCGGGCTTTTCCGAAAGATTACAATGTTCTAAAATTTACGACAAAGAAATAATTGGATTAGCACATAAACCGACGTACACTAATAATATATTTTTCAAAAACATGAAAAGCAAAGTGGAAATGATGGACAAAAATAATATTATATATAAAATACCATGTGCAGGAGACGTAGATAACGAATGCAACAAAAAATATGTTGGAACAACGAAAAAAAGCTTAAACTAAAATAGTTGGACACCGATCGGATATCAAATGTCAAAAATCTAATATCACATATAAAAAAGTACTTGCGGCCCACTGTGCGGAGAGCGGACATAAACCTGACTTTGACGCTGTGAGCATACTACAGCAAGAACGACATTACAACAAACGTTTTACTTTAGATATCTCAGAAAAACGAATTGTTGGAATTTATTTATGATCTTACGCAATTTAAAAATAAATATTTTGTTTCCATTCGGTGTATATAAATAAATGTAATTTTTTGAAAATTCCCTTAAACAAACATTCGAAACGAATCAATTACTGATGAGCGGTGTATATTTGACTAAGCTGTTACAATTTTGCGACCATTTTCAATCCCGACTCTTTCTTCCTAAATCGTTCTCTTGAGCAAACTCATTTCAAAAATCCGATAACCTACCTGTGTAGATCTATTGGTCACAGCAGAAAAATATTAAGGTAGGGGATACTCTTTAAAATATATAGCAGCATCTGCCCACCAAAGCGCACAGCTGCAGCCTGGTGCCTCAAATGAAGCAGGTGTACAGATATATATATAAAAGAGAAATAGATTCTCCAGTATGACGAACTAGAAATGTCAAAGGAAAGCTTGTAAATGTATTATGATGCACTCAGCCCTCCGACCACGAGTTGACTGCCCCTGCGGGTTAGGGGTTTAGAATATGCCCGTGGTAGGCATACCGGTCGTATGAGGCGACTAATATGCACAAAGGCAACGACGCGCAACTCGATGGTTAATCTACGGATATGATGCCTCTCACCTCTCATTACCCACCTTATCCTTCCTTACGGAAGGAGGGGTGACATGACCTAGAAGGTTTCACTGGTCATAAATCGCTACCACGACAGTCGGGCAGTACCGCAAGAGAGTACCGGAGCGTACGCGGTTCAAATCCGGCCAACGACTGTCTATTCGACAGCACTCCCCAAAACCTTCGGGGAGTGTTTTTGTCGTTACCACAACAACAATAACAACCACGAGTTGAGTTTATCTTACCAGTTCAGCTAAAGACACTGAAAGTATTTCAGAAGATTAGTGGAAAGAAAATTCACACACTCAAGCCCTTTTATATGCAAAGCAGATAGCGACAGCACAAGAATGTAGCTGCTTATACAAGGTGGCGCAAAAGTAAGCTTCCGATGTTCAGCATAACGGTTGTGGCACGTGCAGTGTGGGCTGTTGCACCGTCTTGTTGGAACCACATGTTTTCCAATCCCAATACATCAAGTTGCGGCAAAAAGAACTCGTTGATCATTGCTCTGTAGCGCTCACCATTCACAGTAACCGTTTGGCCCCGACCGATTATTGGTCAAATAAATAGTCAGCAATATTCCGCGTTCTGGAGCAGTGTAGCGTAACATTGTTTATTAACGTGTATTTCCCATGTGTTTACTACACAAATGTCAAAACAGAACTGACTTTAGGGGCCAATCGCAAAATGTATAGCATTTTCTGATAGGAGGATTACTTTTGCGCCACCTTGTATGTCTCAGTGCGAATCTGGTATTTTGAAACTTCCCCTTCCAAAGCAACTGCCTCGAATGACTTCGAGTAACACCACCAACCCCGTCGAGGTTGCCAAAAGCCTCCTGGGACTGTTTTTTCTGTCTTTTGGGAGCATTTTTATGTCTCTTTTGGAATCAGTTAAGAATGGTTTTGGCACCTTTTGCAGGAATTTTTGGCATCATTTTATTATCATTTCGGGATTGTTTTCGGGACATTTCAGGCATTTTCAAAGATCAATTACGGGCTTTTTCATTATAACTTCGGCACTCTTTCGGCATCATTTCGGTACCATGTATGGAATATTTAGTGACTTTTAAGGGTAATTTCGGAATTGTTTTCGTGACTATTTTGGGATCATTTCAGGTTTTTTTCGAAATCATTTCAATAAATTCCGTACTGTTTTCGAATCCATTTCTGGTATTTTTCGGCATAGTTTCGGGATTGTCGTCAAATCATTTCAGGATCGTTTCAGGACTGTTTTCCGGACTTTTTAGGATCATAACAGAATTGCATGGTCCCAAATGATCCCAGAAAAATATCTCGTAATGATTCTGAAAAAGTTCCAAAATGCTCCCAAAAGCAAGCACAAAATGGTGGCGAAAATAGACCGAAAACAATACAGAAAAAGTAAGAGGGTAACTTCCATCACGTGTGCGGTGCTACACGCATGTTTTATTTTCTACCCTACAAGCTTTACGAATTTATATAATACCAACATTTATATTAGAGTATTAAATAAATTTCTGATTTATTAAAAAAATCCTAAATACCTAGCCCTATGCCTGATTTGAAGGTAATAACAGCGTTCACATCTGTAATAACTTTAAAGAGAACGTTCAGTATTTGCCAATGTGAAAGTGTCTTCGGCCTGTCATAAATATTTCCGATAAGATTCGTACACTTTTCTTTTTTCTTGGCACTTTCAAGAAAGTTTTTCGCTATCATTTACCACAATTCTATATTATCTCTCTTTGCTTTTTTTTTAAATTAACAAAAAAGAGGAAAAATAATTAAATACACTTTTCAATGGCTTTGTGATAAGGCAACACATCAAAAAAATGAATTTTTATCATACAATTTTCTTTCATACATACATATATACATAATATATTTTTTGCTTTGTTCAACGCCTTGCCGAATGCGTGCCACTTCATGCTGATTACTCTTATTCTGCTTGAATTACTTTTCTTTTGTTACTTTATAACTTCGAATTGTCCTTGTAAAGTTTGTCGCGCCTACCCAACCATTCAAGATGCCTTTGTTTTTGCTTTTTTTCTGCTTGGTATTTTTATATTGTTTATTCCTTTGGATTTTTATTCTACAGATTTTCCATGGCCGCATCAGATTGTGCGTTGCTTTCAACTGTCAAAAGTCCTCTTTTTGCTCACTAAATGTGAGTGTGTAAGGCACTTAGTGCTACCTTCTCTGTTGTCTTCTTTTGATACACAAGCATTACCCAAAGCAGCCATATTGTAAGTATTTTTATCCGTAAGTCAGTCATTCATACGAGTCGCTTGCTGCGCTGTTATTCATACGCCGTGGTATACCCTCATTTTAACAAAGCGAGGTAAACAGGTAAAATGAGTGTCGAAATTTTCGGCAAGTACTTTTTATTTCTCATTTTCTTTCTGCTTTGTGTTATGCAAATTATAAATTAACAACATGTTTGTTCGTTGTATAGTTGTTGTTTTTTTAGATGTTATAGTATTTTCAGCTTTTTCGCACTTGATAGGCAGCCATATGCTTGTGTCTCTTGCTTTGGTTTATGCATCATACATTCAGGCAATTATTTGTGTGTTTGTGCGCATTCGAATTGGTATTTAGTACGCACACTGACACATACATACATTTTATGTTTTTAGCAACGGAAATAGCAAATTAAGCTTAGTTGTTTGTGCTTTGTATCCGGCTCAGAGAGTTTTATTTCAATGCGAATATTTTTTAGTATGCAAATCTATAGGCATTAGACTGGGTGAAATTTTTTTCCAATTTTCTTTTAAATTTACATTGGTATTATTTCTGATTGGCAGGAATAAGCTTATATAACTAAGAAATTCATATATTTCTTATAATAATAATATTGATCAAATAAGGACTCTGTGAAGAAGTAGAATATAATTTATTGAGTCACGTTTTGTTGGCCAATCTTCATCATTCTTATCGATAGTGTCACATTATCAAGTGAGCATACAAAGAAGCATGATGAAGAACGTGCATTTGAGACTTGGAAGAGAAAAGAATAATTATTAATTAGTAATTTTTTAGCTTGTAAATTTTCAACCAAAAATCGCATAATAATACCCATTCATTAAGCATTTACACTGACTGGAATAAATCGCGAAAATAAAAGACTATAATTATTTTAACTATTTAATTTAATTTTGATAGTGAATAAAATTAAAAAAAGTAAATTCATGAAAAAAATTTTGGTAAGTTTTTTGAGAACGGAATATTCTCTTTAATAAACTATATCTACCTAGTTTATATGCTAGTTCTTTCGCTATTATCACATTTTCAATTTAATATATATCAATATAAAAATGTGGTTTCAAAGTTTACGACTTTAGTACTCTCAAAGCGCGAAAAATTTGATTCCGACCTTGTATGTGAGAAATTTAATTTTTGATTTAAAATTATATGAATGCTTAAAACCCTTTTCCAATAATGATATACCTATCAAAAAACAACATTAAGGGCTAAAACAGCAATGTAAATATACATTTCAAACAAACAATAAAATATAATGGCACAGTCTCATTCATATCCAACCACATATAGTGCTTCTCTTACATTCGAATTAAAATTGAGTGTGTTTCTTTTATTTACAATGCTGTTTGCGTTGTTTTAGCTTACTTTAAAAAAAAATATATGAAAAAGATCTGTGCAAAATATCAATTTAAAATTGTTTAAGTTAGCTTTCGAATTTTAAATACTTTTGCCTAAATTGAATTTAAACTAAGAATCAAATGCCGATGCAATGTTGACTAAAAAATCCGCTGGACCAGTGGAAATATTTAGTGAATTCGTTGACAAGGAAAATTGGACTCTTATTCAGTACTCACATATGTAACGGGTGTTTTTTTTACAGGTTTGTTTTTCGAATAGAGATAAAACTGGCATTTTGTGGTCAAATCTGGCAACTCTAATGTCATTTATGTTCAGTTTGGTTTGCCATTTCATCACGAACAGGTTGACAAAAGAACAACGCTTGCAAATCGTGCAAATTTATTTCGAAAATAATGGTTCAGTTCGCGAAGTTTACCGTGAGCTCCGTCCATTTTATGGTCGACATAATCGTCCATCAGAGCAATTAATTCGGTTAACCATGGATCGTTTTCGCACTACGTTTACTCTATGTGATAATACGCATCCGCAGAGACGTCGAACAGTGCGCACCGAAGAAACAATTGCCGCTGTAGAGCAAAGTGTTGAAGAGGACCCGAATGAATCGATTCGCCACCGTGCACAGCAATTGGAGCTTTGTCCATCAACTTTATGGAAGATTTTGCGCAAAGATCTTGGCTTGCGACCTTACAAGATCCAGCTTGTGCAAGAATTAAAGCCGCGAGACCATGCAATGCGTCGTAATTTTGGTGTATGGGCCGAAAATGAGATTGATTTCGATGCTGATTTTCATCGCAAAATTTTGTTCAGTGATGAGGCTCATTTTTGGTTGAATGGCTACGTCAACAAGCAAAATTGCCGCATTTGGAGTGAAGAGAATCCACATGAGACCCTTGAAACGCCATTACATCCACAAAAACTGACTGTTTGGTGTGCTCTATGGGCTGGTGGAGTCATTGGGCCATACTTCTTCCGCAATAATGCTGGAGAGGCAGCTACCGTTAATGGAGACCGGTATAGAGCCATGATAACCGACTATTTTGTTCCCGAATTGGATGGCATGAATGTGGATGAGTTGTGGTTCCAACAAGACGGCGCTACATGCCACACAGCGCACGTCACAATCGATTTATTGAAGGAAACATTCGATGAGCGCATAATTTCGCGGAATGGACCTGTCAATTGGCCACCAAGGTCGTGTGATTTGACACCATTGGATTATTTTCTTTGGGGATATGTGAAGTCGCTCGTCTACACCAACAAACCAGAAACGTTAGGGGAATTGGAAGCCAACATTCGTGGCGTTATTGCCGACATACGGCCCCATATGCTCGAAAAAGTGGTTGAAAATTGGACCTGTAGAATTGGCTTTATTCGAGCCAGCCGCGGCGGCCACATGCCCGAAATCATATTTAAACATTAATGGCATAAAATTATCCTTCCAATAAAGCCAAATTGATGGACCTTAAAACGATTTTCTTGTGTTTTATTTCAATTCAAACTTCTATACCCCTAAAAAAAACACCCTTTACATAGAAAACAAAAATAACTAGGTATTAAAAATTATATGGGTCCACCCTAATACCGATTAAAAACCAGCAGAAAATTTTCTCCCATCACTGGTATTCCTAGCACATATCTGTACACTTTTAAAAATATTTGTACATTTTAACGGATATACCGTGACTTACGGTGAGAATCATCTTGCTGGTTCTTTTAATATATTATGATACTGTCCTGTTAAATAATGATAATTACTTTTTTGAGAATCAGTTTAATGATTTATTACCAATTACCTTCAACTTTTATTTATATTTTCCAACTAATTAAAAAAATAATAAAAAAAATCATGATTTTTCACATTTATTAGAAAAAATTCAAAAATTATCAAAAAAAAGTTGTTTTGATTACTTTTGATAATTTTTACTTTTTTTTTTATTTTTGTCTGGTATTGTGGTAAAAGCACGTAAATATACACATCAACAATACTGAAAAAAATCAAAAATAATAAAAGAATAAAAAAAAATCAAAAGTAATCAAAACAATTTTTTTTTGGATTATTTTTGATTACTTTTTTTTTATTTTTTTCTGATTATTTTTTATTTTAATTTTTGATCTTTTTAGTCGCAATCAATTAATAATTGTCTTTTCTTGAAAACCAATTAAAATAATCATCTTTACATATAATAAAATTGTAACAGGTCGATGTCTGTACATTGAAGATATTCAAGAAAAACTGAGAGGAGAGGTCGTTATTGGACCAGCGGAACCCAAATCTACAACTTTTAGAATTTTTGTCTGTCTGTCTGTCTGTCCGTCTGTATGATTGTGCGCGTATCACGCAAAAACTACTGAATACAATTGCATGAAACTTTCACCATTCTATCACTTAACGTATAACTTAAAACTTAGGACAACTTTCATTTGGATATCTCATCCAGTTCCCGAGTTATTGACCAAAATGTGGGTAAAATGTTACCAAAAATGTGGTTTTTTACCATAACGCCAGCGTCACACAAAAACGACTGCATAGAAATGAATGAAACTTTCAATAATCATTTTCTAGACGTCTCTCCTAAAGTTTAAGATATCTTTCACCTCGATATTTTACCCGGTTCCCAATTTATTGACCTAAATGTGGAACAAGGGAGACCATATGATTTGTGCTTTTGAGGCGGAACAAAGTTCGGCGGGTCAGCTAGTTACCAATAAAAAACAAAGCCACCTAATTAATTGATTACAAATTACTAATCAAATTTAACAGATCTGTTTTGATAGTTTCATCAGCTACATTTGTTACTTTCACATACAAACAAAGATAGTTCTTTAATTGAAATCTTTTTTATCAGTGTTCAAGCTTGTGCAAAAGCTCCAAAAAAACCCTAAAAACACCAAAAAAACTTGGTGAAAATTTTAAAATTTTGTGTAATAAAGTCAATAGAAATAATCCTACAGACATTAATTCGCATGTCCAAAACGTAGCCGGTTTCGGCTCAGGTTGATTATTCTGTTTTGGCCGCCGATGGTCGCCAGAAGACTTGTATTTCGTGAATTTCAAATTTGTTTAAAAACTCGTTGCGGGCAACAATTTGGATTATAAAATAGCAACAATTTGTAATAAAAATTATCAGTTCCTGAGTTAAAAAATTCATAAATGACCTCCTGTATAACCTCTCTTCCTCTTCGAAAACTATCAAATATGCAGAGCATAATGTGGAATTCCTCCATATCTCACTACTCTCTGCTTGGTTTCACGCCAACATCAAACTCTTTCATATTTGACATAAATTGTTGTGTTACTATTTTCAACTTTCACTTATCTTCCAACAGCTTTTGGTTTTTCTGTTGTGTGATGACTTTTATTTTCCCAAGAAATTTCTTAATACCAACTTCCAATTTAAAGTGAAAAGTCATTGCTAAAAATTCTTTTGCCGAGCCTTGTGATGAAGACATTCTTGGAAAATAGCAACTTTGTCAATTCTGGGAATATGACTTGGCCTTTATTCATTAGAAAGTACATGTAGATATGTACGAATACATTAGACTGGGCCCATGTCACTATGATAAAAAAGTCAGTGTCTTTTGAGAATAATAAATTGCATTGCTTTCTAAGCTCGTGAAATTTGAGTACACACCGGTAATGATTGTTATTTTCTTTTGGGTAAAAGTCTTTGTACACACAAAAGTTATTTCGGTACACATATCGAACATTTTCTGGGATATACTAGACACGCCTAATTTCCTTCATTTATGTCTGTCGCTCCTAGCCTGAGTTGACTTATAAAAATAAACCAAAACCCATGGTAAATATAGATGAAAGTTTATAACGACAATAAGAATCGAAACTCGCTATTGAAAATACAAGGTGGCGCAAAAGTAAGCTTCCGATGTTCAGCATATCGGTTGTGGCACGTGCAGTGTGTGCTGTTGCACCGTCTTGTTGGAACCACATGTTTTCCAATCCCAATTCATCAAGTTGCGGCAAAAAGAACTCGTTGATCATTGCTCTGTAGCGCTCACCATTCACAGTAACCCTTTGGCCCCGACCGATTATTGGTCAAATAAATAGTCAGCAATATACCACGTTCTGGAGCAGTGTAGCATAACATTGTTTATTAACGTGTATTTCGCATGTGTTTACTACACAAATGTCAAAACAGAACTGACTTTAGGGGCCAATCGCAAAATTTATAGCATTTTCTGATAGGAGGATTACTTTTGCGCCACCCTGTAAAAGTCTTTGGCACACTGGACTGAAATCAGTGATCGAAAAGAATCGATTAAAATTTTTAAGACTGATAAAAAAATTTAGTTAAAAGGTTATATACACATATATACGCAAAATTTTAGAAATATATACTAACTTGAAAAATTTATATAAGCTAAAAAAAAAAGATTGATAAGGAATTTTCATATATAAATACGTATCTATAAACATTATAAAATTGATAAAAATTATAAAAATGTATAAAACAAATTTTGTCTTGCTTTGTTTTTAATGTACGAGTATACATAAGCATAAAATTTAAAAAAAAAATCACAAAAAACTTTAGAACTTGAACCCTAAAATTCAGAAAAATTTACGAAATCGGCTTGCGCCCACGCCCACTTTTATAAAAAATAATTTAAGAAGATCAAAGATGAATACAAAGCCAATACCTCTGGGGAAAATAACTTTATATAAATTTATTTCACCTCCAAAGTGTCAGTGTACGATAATAATTCGAATAAATGCGAAAAAGATAAATTATCGAAAAGGAGCTTGGCCCAGAAACTTTTACAGTGAATAATTGACTTTTCAACCCATTAATAGTCAAATTCAAACTTAAAAAAAAGGGGTACTGTGTCCACTTTTGAGTGATACTTTTTAAAGCACGGTTTTTTCCACTCATAGTGTTTATTAAAATTTTTTTGTAAGCCCAGGGGAGCCTAGTAGAAAAGATCACACAGCGCAACAGCTTTGACAGCCGGTCATATACGTGATTCGTGCCATCGAGTTGTAAGCCCTCTTTATTAGATGTTGAAGGGAGAGCGTCTTTGGGTCGATTGCTTTAGATAAAATCTGGCATTGTTTGGCGAAGAAATAGTTAGACCATCGTGTCTTCTCTATAATGTAGGCACCATCACCAAGCAATTTATATTTGATGTTTGATAGAGCTAACTCAATGACACAACATTCCTCGGTAACAGCTGTGAGCTCCGGAGGAACCAAAGAAAAGTCATAATCCAAAACGTCTCAACTGTCTTCTATTATTAATTTTGTGGCCTTCTAAAAAAACTTGGAGGTTGTTGGTTGCGTAAAATTTAAGATCAATGTTTTTAATCAGTTTATGTAATATCGTGATAAATTAAATACATATAAATACTTCAATTCTCTTTATACGCAACTATAGAATTTGGAAATTGACTAACCATTTATTGAATTTAGTAACAAAAACTATGTTAATTTTCATGCCAGTACAAATGGATTACAAAAATAGGACATATCTCAAGATTTGAATTGATTCATCAAAAATTAACACAAAGTTCGCAACTGTTTGGTAAATATTTGTATCGCATTTTTAAATACTAAATCTACCCTCAATAAACAGGCGTTCCCAAATTGCCACAACACAGGAAAATGGGTTAATGTATTTCTGTAAAATTTATATCGCAATATTTTTAAATTTTAGTTTATGGAAGTTATTTCAATAAGATTTGGCATAGGTTATTAGATTTCTAAGCAAAACTCGTAGTCGAATAAATTGTGTGGAAAATAAATAATGTGGAATTATCAGTGTAAAAACTCTTGTCCTGTGTAAATCCGGTTGCTGTAATATATCGTACTGATAGGAGTGATATAATATGGTAACCGGTATATAACATTCGGTGGACCCCTCTTCTTTTATTTCATGACCCTTGCTAGGCAATTGTGAAAACAAAACCGCAAACAGCACTGTACAGTGTACACGTGACTTAACTTCTTTTCAGAACCACTTTAGGATTATTTTAGCAGCATTTCGATATCATTTCATGAATATTTTCGGCTCAATTTCTGTAAATTTTTTTTGGGATAATTTCAGGTGTTTTCCGCGGACCATCCCATACTTTATAGTACCCCCAGCTACAATACAAGATTTGGTGTAATGAAATTGAATAAAACAAAAATAATGGATTTTTAAAAGCTGACTTCATTGATTAATTAAAACATATCTGTGGCAATAAGGAATAAGAGCCAAACTTATTTCCAATCAAAAAGTGTATACTCAAAAGACCATATCTCAAATCAATGATTTCAAATTACAATTTTAACTAAAAAATTTAAAAAAGTATTTGGGTCAAGTATAACAAGCATTTTTCGCTGTGCATTGGGTGCGATTCACATGTAACTCTGCCACACTCTGAACTGAACCTTTGAAGATGCTCACAAAGTTTATAATAAAGATCTATACTACCCTTAAATGAGATTTCTGTGAGAAAAGTATTGAATTTCATATCAAACTATAGAAATTACTAAACATTGCAATTTTGAGTGCTATTTGTAGTCATGAAAATACACTATAACTAAGTTTGTCTTTTTTATTAATTTATACCCAAGGCTTGATAGAATTCAATAGAATTCCATTTAAATAAATTTTTTGACACAATCGTCAGATCTAGTTTAGTGTTTCGATTCTAGTTTTTGTTCTAATTCGCGTCTAGTTAGTTATTCTGTTTATATTCCCGATTTGATGCGAGTTCTGAAGACTGTTCTACTTTTTGTCTCGATTTCCAGCTAGAGTTCTTTCTGCTGTTTGGATTTTATTTTAAATTTGAGTTTTTATTTCTGATGGGTTCATTAACTTTGTCTGGTTTCATAGGCTTTCCAGGTATGGTTAGTTTTTTCTTGTTTGCTTCTGAGTTTGGTTCCGATTTCTGTTGAGGTTTCCCTTCTTATTTCTTTCCTTATTTATTTTTGTCTACTGTTTATATTCCGCACAAAATTCCATCAGTGGTTTAATATTTGAGTTAATATTTCGACCTTGAGATGTCTCAAAACCTTATTGCTGGAATGGTTTAGCCCTCATGAGTGTTCATCGAAGTTTTGAACTGTGCACTGAAGAGGTGACAAGTGATTTTGATTCTAAAATCGAGACGACTTATATTAAGTTTAGAACAACTTTAAGTAAATTTCTAAATAAGGATTAATGAGTTTGATTTAAAGCTTTAAAGTTACTTCTGTCATATGTGTAAAATATTTCTGTTTAATCAGAATTTTGTGACTAAAACACGTCAAAACTTAAAAAAACCGCGTGTAGCACAGTGCTGTGAGTGCGATTTTCTGATCTTGGGATGAAAGAAAAAAAAATATAATAATATGCAATTTACAACACTAGGTAGGAACAGTTTTTCATTCTGACAGTTGAGAATGGTAATGCCTTGGAGAGAATCGATCAGCTGAGAGATATGGGGAGAATGATCGGTGTTGGCTTCTGCAAAAGGGAGAGCTTCCGTCTTTCTGATGGGGATCGTCAAAGTGTGAAGTTCGAGTAAGAAAAAAAAAATATGTATAAGTTAAAGTTTGGTTAGTAACCAATATCGGTATCGCGCTTAAATTCGTTGAAGTCTAATTTAAAAGAAAGAATTCCAAAAAGGAATTTTCTAAATTTTACCCGCTTACGAGTGCTGACACATACTTTATTTAAAGGCGCATAGAGAAGCGTGCCACCGATCTGTAAGAGGAAGCGAAACCATCAGCTGCGCAAAAGGACAGTGGATTAGTTTCGAGAGGAAAACTGGTGTCGATAGGGTACAGGCGGCAACAAAGTCCTCAAGCCATCCCATTTTAGATTTATTTATGCTGCTATATGCGTATACCGGGTAGCTATGCCTGCCTAAAAACAGATTGGCTAGGTTGCCCACATGCCAAAGTTTTAATCCGTAAATTTCTTTGAAATCAGACATATACCAATAATAATTATATGGAGAATTGATCTAATTGCTTCAAACTACTCAGTAGAGCCAACATATTTTATTCAGAAAATTATATTGCTGAATGTTCTTTCATGCTTAATGTGAAGCCTCATGATTCCACTTTTTTGCGTTAAGTAAGGCTGTAAAAGCAAATAACGTGTCTTAAATATAAGGCGAATCAATATGTAAAGGAAAAAGAAAAATTTTAACTTAAGAAAAAAAAAATTATTATCATTTTGAATTTTGAAGTTATGCAATTTTCGTGTGCAGAGGGATAGAGCTGCAAAAATGTTCTAATTTGCAAAAATCCTAATAAAATATTTAATTATGTAAGAATATAAAAAGAATTAAATATAGATACATTCACATACTTTCCTGAAGCTATTTCATAAGAATACATTTTCTATTTACGCCTTTCTTGTTGCTAATAGCGGGATGAACCCCTCTAATGGATTTTGTTAACGATGCACTGGCATGCGTAAATTTCTAGCGGTAGTATTAGTATAGAGGTAAAATGAGTAAACAATCTGCTGAGCTTGAAAATTAAGTACAAATATTCCTGTTTAAATCTCCCACGAGTATGTGTATGTAAATATGTATGTACGTATAGTTGTAGCGTAGTGAGAAACTTTTTAAGAGAAGCTTTCCAGCTTACCGACGCAGCTCATCAGGCGCCTGCTGACATCGCTCGGACAAATGTAAGTATTCTTTGATTTGTTGATCATTATCTAGTTACATATATACATACATAACAGAAAGGCAATGCGATCGCGCAAAAGTTTATAGCTATGCAGATATGCACATATGTAAGTAAATCCGTACAGGCGGTTGTCTGATTATGATATGAAATCTTCCTTGCTAAGAGAACGTACGAGTATTGTATTGCTTTTCTTCTTAAATGGTATCTCTTATAAAATAAGAATTTGTACATACAGTACTATCTCGTTTTTCCGGACACATATAGTTCCGGGGTATGTCCGAAATACTGGATTTGTCCGGAATATAGAAAGCTGTGCAATTATTGACACAATTATATGTAAAATTCATATTTGAGCTTTATTCATTAAATAGCTTTTATTAAAATGTTTTGTATATAGGTTTCAAGTACATAAACATGTGTACATATTACATAAATAATAAGAAATTAATATCGTTTCCAAAAATACCTTTACATATGTTCATGTGTAAATGTAAACTTACGTGCACACAAAAATTCACTACACAGACTGAATTAACTATACATATGTGTGTACATATGTGCATACATACATGCATTTGAAAATCAAAGCCTACTTTATGTAAAAGCGGACAGTTAATTTGAAAACAAAACATGCTAGAGTTTTTTCTGTCCGAATTATAGAGGTAAAATATGAAAAATGTCCGGAGTGTGCAGGTGTCCGCATTACTGGGAAGTCCGGAAAAGTGAGTGTCCGGAAAAGCGAGATAGTACTGTACATATATATAAATATATGCCAAATTGTTACTCTGTAAGATAATAAACGGATTATTAGGGTGTTCCAAATATTTGAAGAGAATAACTAAAAGTTAGTTGTCAGTAACAAATGTAAATTTAGAATAGGGCAGATAAGTGTAGTTAAGAGTACAAAAATGTATGAGAATCTGAATCGAATTAATAAATGAATTGTTATAAGTAAGTGATCAAGATGAAAAGATAGAGTTGTTAATTTAGTAGGATGATTGAGCCGTAGGTCTGTGGAATTTGGTTGGGTTTGGTGATACTGCAAATATGTATCTCGTAATGGTTGGGTAGGGGAGATTGGAGAAGCGGGTATATTGCTTCTCAGATTTGAATCTAGAGTTTCCATCATCGGTGAAGTCTGTCTGTGTATTAGAAAGGGGGTAATTTTTTTTTTTGGATTTTTATTACATTTTCTTCTGGTCTAGTTAAGTTAGTATATTGTGCATGAATTTCTTTTATTGTACGGTCGTGTGTTGCACAAAAGTAGTGAGCAAGAGCCCACCAAAATCCGACGAGCTTAGATCCCGGCTAAAGCTAGCATGCACAGCTCGACTACTTGTAAGCTGGGGGATTTCATTCGAGCTGAAAATAGATCCCAGGTGCGACTCCATGACAGTGCACGTGATAGAAGTTAACTTCTTACTCAGGATCATCAAAGATCAAGAAATAGTACCGAACTTATGCCGAAGGGTTCCGAAATTATTCCGAAAAATTCCCAAAAGAGGTCCTTAAAAAATCTCTCAATCTCAATAAAAGCTATGCATCGCCGTCTTGGAAGTTAGCTTAAAAAAAAATCAAGTAACCCCTTGCTGGCCACGGAAGAGGAATTTACAGGTTAATAAAAAAACCTGTTTTGAATAATTTTGATTTTAGCTATCCTAGGAATTGAATCCGTTACATTCGCTTAGTTGCTCCGCCATACACTACCGTCATTGACACGGCCTCTCCAACCATCCATTTAGTACCTTCAGACTTCTACACACAACTTTAATGAATATATCGATTTACTGAGAGGGTGGATTGGAGACATGGCCTCTTCCACCATCCAGTTAGCCACACACAAATAATATTTAATAAATTAAATTCATGCTTTCTTTTGTTTTGTTAATTATATTTTTCTTTTTTTTTTATATATTTAATATTGTACACTATTTTGTAAACCATTGTTTTATATATTTAAATAGTCGACCGCTGTTTTTAGTGTCGACTTAAAATAAATAAATAAATAAATAAATACCACGGTGACAGACCAAACGAGGTTTGTGATATAAGTACATCTTCCATTTTAATCAATATCTCCACCAACAACACTGATTTACTGCTGCATAACTGTTAGTCGATAGAATTAAATGTATGTCAATAGAGCAGTATAAGTACTTAATCGCTTTTTATAAATTCGGATAAACTTATTTGGCTTGTTTACCCTTTTTGGGGTCGTTTGATAAAATTGACAGCGGTCTCCAAGCACCCTTACATATTTACCATGACTTTCCTTGGATTATTGGCTCGGAGCTTCGCATTGGCACTGCTTATTGCCATGCCATCCGCATAACTGTGCAATCAAAAGGAAAAAAGAACGGTAATAGATAAGTAATATTTTTTTGAACCAAGAAAATAAAACAAATATCCCTGGAATTAGGGTTTGCTCAAGTTTGATTGTCATATCTCTCGATTGTTGCGGCTTAACACACACTTGTACAAATCCATTTCTTTTCTTATTTGGCAATGATGCGGCAATTTTTACAAACGATATATTGGCTGACAACTCTTTTGGGTTATCATTTCAGCTGCGCTGTAGTTCGTACAAGATATTTTGCCTTGGCTAGTTGTGATGGTTTTGGTCATTGAGCATTCGCATCTCTTTTTATTATCCTTTATCAACGCAAATGAACATATGACAGACAGAATTAGTGTCTGATTTGGATCCAGTCAAATTGGTTGCGAGTACTTGGGATAACTGATAGAGGTACAATGCTACTTAAGATACGGCAGCATTTACTTTTGGATTTGTGCATTTTTATACAAGTAAAAGTTATCTTCTTATGTAAAAAGGGCTCACAAAGTATTTGTTTTTATTTCGTAAAAAAGCTTAAAATGACATTCAATGGTTGATTAACAGACTTGCAACGAGTAGAGATTTCATTGAGTTTAGACTACTCAGCAATGAGTTAAATATACAGAGCAACTCAGTTTTGTTGTGTTTCCCATGAAGCTCACCAACGTAACCTTTTAATTTTAATCGCAACAATAGACTCCAGAAGGAAAACTAATGGTTTCCTACCAAATTGGAATATAAGAGCACGATCTCTGATAATACGGTTGATTCCTGCGGCTTGTTTGCACAATTTTATCAGAAAGTTTATGAGGATCATAACATCTCCTCACCGTTCACTTTTCCCCCACTAACACCATTTTTAATCACCGAAGAAGATGTCCTCTATGTTATGTCTTCGTTAAAGTCCTCTTCTGAAACTGACTCCGAGGGGGTCTCTCCTGAATTTTTCAAGCTTTGTCACTACACTTTAGCCCTTCCATTATCCAATCTTTTCCGGGTCTGTATCAACAATGGTACTTTTTTTGAACAGTTCATGTTATGCTACATTGTTCCAGTATGTAAATCTGGTGATAGCAATAATGTTTGCATTTACAAAACTATCGTTATACAAGAAACGCTTTCTTAATTTGTCGATTCTGTCATTCAATCTGAGTTATTCGACCATGTTAGAGATGCAATATCTCAACTTCAAAATGGCTTTTTTCTGGGAAGATCAACCTGTTGGAACTTGGCTCTATAAACGAATCAAATAGTGACCACCTTCTCAAAGCAGGATCAAATGGATATAATTTACAAAAATTCCTCCAAAGCTTTCAAAAAGGTTTGCCACTCTTACTTATGCAGAAATTGAGCAGTTTCGGAGTTAACGGCTTTCATATCGACTTCTTTACCAGTTTTCTAACTGACAGAAAATTATTTGTTAAGTTAGGTAATACAACTTCAAGTGTATCCGTCGACGCTTGGTCTGGTATACAGCAGGGAACTCACAGTCCCCCACTTTGGTTTCTGCTATTTATTACCGACTTAACAAATGGCTTTAAGTTCGCTAAGTACTAGACGCGTGCGATAGTCTTAATCTGCAACTTGACCTCTAATCACTAGCTCAGTGGTGAACAATCAATTGTTTTAAACTAAACAATGAATGCTGTGTTGTTACCTTATCCAGGAAGTTCAACAATACAGTGTATGAATACAACATAGTTTATTTTAATTTAACTCGATACACCGAATTGAAAGATTTAGGAGTTATTGCGTATTGACTTCGTTATGTCAAAATCATTTTCTATGTCCGACTTTATAAGAAGAAACTCAGTAGAGTTTAGAGACCCCTTTACTCTTAAATCGCTTTACTTATCACTGAGAAGCCTCCTTGAGTACTATTCATTAATATGGAGCATACACTATAAAGTACACTCATACAAAATAGAAAGAATTCAAAATTTGTTTACTAAGATCGCTGTAAGTGAGAGCGTGGTGGTCTTCCTATATATTTTTCAATCATTTTTATTTATCATCCATTGTGATGATTTAACTTATTTAGTAAATTTATTACGACCACGGACTTGAGAAGTAATCGTTTGCTGGTAGACACAGTGCACCCTACTGATTACACCACAAATGAGTCGGTTGCTAGGGACGGTAGACTGTGTAACTGTTATGCAAGCGTTATCGATTTTAATCAAAGTTTAAACATGTTTAAATTTAATTGGTATGCACTTGGTAACTGATTTAATATTGATTGAAATATTTTTAATTGATTTACCTATTCTGTAAGAAATGAATTCTGTAGACTAAACTTAATAAATAAACTTGATTGTCAAAGCAGAATCAAGTATCTTCATGTTATCAAACTGGCCCCCCGATTCTGTGTGCTTGATAGATTGTCAATATTCCCTTATTGTAGAGTAATCTGTCAGTTATCTTATTCTAAATTTTTCGTTGTTGTGCCAGTCGACTATCTGAAAATCTAAAGCAAATGCTGCATTCAAAAAAATGTTGTTTTTTGCATATAATAGGTGAATTTCACTACATAAATTTAATGCTATTCTAGTACTATTTTTATATGCAGTGGCGGTCATAAGTGTACATATAGTCGTTTTCTGCCATTTTCACAAGTTTTGGCCTTAATAAAATTATTTTAACAAAGCTTGGGTAAAAACATGTGTCAAGATCTAATACAACAAAATGTATGTTTTAAAAATGTACACAAAATTAGTGAAAATTCAAAAAAAATTTATTAAAATTCTGAATTTTTTTTCCAGAATTTTTATAATTTTCTGGAGTATGCAATTTTGTAGCCACTAAATTTTAGTATAATAAAGTTTTAATCTTAAGTTCGTAACAGATTTCGCTGATTTTTGTCAATTTTTTTTCCGACGAGCTAAAGTATTTTCTTTCATACAAAAAAAAATGTGTTCATAAACTTGTATGAAGGAAAATACAGAAGCCTTCAAGGAAAAAAATTGTCAAAAATCAGGGAAATGTGTCACGAACTTAAGATTAAAACTTTATTGCACTAAAATTTAATGGGCTACAAAAGTGCATACTCCAAAAAATTCTCAAAATTCTGGAAAAAATAAATAAAAAAATTAAATAAAATTTCTATGAATTTCCACTAATTTTGTGTACATTTTTAAAACCAAATTTATAGTTGTTGTATTAGATCCTGACACATGTTTTTACTCAAGCTTTGTTAAAATAATTTTATTAAGGCCAACATTTGTGAAAATCGCAGAAAACGACTATATGTACACTTAGGTCCGCCACTGTAGGGCAACGTTACTATTCCTAGGTCATACCAAGATTAACCTTCATACGGTCTTCAAAAAGATCGACATTTAAGGTCTTCGGGTCAAATTTAACCCCCTTGTAAAAGCATGGTATACAAGTTATTTATCACACTAAAATGTTTTGTAAAATATTGCTTATTATTTCTCGCTCGCTCCAATTAATTGATAAAAATAGTTTTTTTGACAACATTTATTTTAATTTTCAATTTTTATAATAAAAGCAACAAGGAACATATACATATTTAAATACAGAGTATGGAATTAAAAGAAAATTGGATTTAATGAATTCAAGAAAAATAACTAAAAATGATATACATTTCACATTCAAATATTATTTATTATTTTTAATGCTGCATTGGTTACATAAAACAATTATCATGGAATGCTCCTTACATACAGACTTTTCACAAGTAGTACATGCTAATGAAGTTTTATTGTCTGAGCTCTGGCATAGTTGGCATCGACGTCTTTTTGTTGTGTTTTTGTCTGCTCTTCCTTCCGATCTTGTTGAAGTAGACGGCTGTTGATCCAAATCCTGAACTCTCTTTACGATTTCACGAGAAAATTTAGCCCTTGGTAACGTTTTTCGTTCTTTTATATACGGTTCAGTAAGTTGAAAGCCTAAATTTTCCAAAAAGTGTCGGCGTTTTGAAGGACTATAGCTGTTGTTGATGTGAATAATACAAAAGCATTATATGCTGATATGTCTATAATATTGCTGAATATAACTTGGGGCCATCGGTTTGTCTTCCTTTTGCAAGAATAGCCAGACACAACTTTATCTAACGTATCTACACCTCCTTTACATTTGTTATAATCCAATATTATCTGAGACTTTTTGTCTTCACGATTACTTACTTCTGAGCTATGATGCAGAGTGCTGAGTAGAGCCACCGCTTTGTTTTTTTTTGGGATGTAAGATACCAAGGTAGTGTCCTCCGTAAAGCAAAATGTCGAAGAATATCGAGGTACTTCTTTAGTAGCTAATAACTCTGTTGGCAATTCAGGCCGGCCGCCGTGGTGTGGAGGTAGTGTTGCCGGCCTACCACACCGAAGGTCCATGGTTCGAGCCCTGGTACAGGTGACATCAAGAGAAAAAGAGAATTCAGGTTTAGTTCTGCGGAAGGTTCCAACTAAAGTTATGTGTTTTTCTATTAATTTTTGTCCAAGTTGATAAGATGTAAAAAAATTGTCTGGAGTCACATTATGTAGTCCAGCTGTCAAATCAAGAACTACGCGCATTCCTTGATTTCTTTCGGGCATGTCCCCTATATCTTTACCTGTATACGGTTGGATATTCCAGGCATAACTCGTAACCGCATCACACAGAATCCAAAATTTGATCCCATATTTCGCTGGTTTCGAAGGTATATACTGCCGGAACGGGCATCTTCCTCTAAATCCTACCAGCTGCTCATCAATTGTGACATCTTGGGAAGGATTAAAGAATTTAGGCAATAAGTCAACCCACTGATCCCAAAGTTCACGTATCGGTGCAAACTTGTCTAACAGACGTCGTTGGCTACGCGTTTCTCTGTTATCAAACCTTATTACTCTGGAAATGTGTTTGAACTTTTTCAGTGGCATGATTGCAGCAAATATGGGTCTTCCTCTTTCAGGGTGCCATAAGCTGTCGTAATTATCATTGTTTGACTTATAAACCCCAGCTAGCAAAAGCAAACCAATAAATGCGAACATTTCATTGTCGTCGATATCAGTCCAATCACTGCCGAAAATACGTTTTTCGTCAATGTTTGTGTATCTCAAAATTGTGTTCATCACAGGAGTTGGGAAGAATAATTGAAAACTTGACTTCTCTTCCGCAGTAATTCTCGACGAAGCATAACCAGTCACACCTGGAACCATGTTGATAACATTTTCCATCGAGGCTCTTCCATATGTATTGTTGAATGCCACTTTGGAATATTTTATCTGCCAATTATTTGATACGAATTCTTTAGTAGGAATATTTTCGTTTTCACTTTCACTTGAGGTATCAGACGACTCATTGTATTCAATATTATCTTCACTCTCAGAACAGGATTCTTCTTCGTCTGATACTTCATTTACTATGGCCTCTATTTCACTATCTGTTATTCCTTTAGAAGACATTTTTCTCCACTTTCAAACAATTTTGTGCGTTTCTTTTCGCTTTTACTTTACAGCTGCATCAAACTGCAGACAAATTTTCTAATTTACATACAAACAAATAATTTGGGGATTCCCCGATATAAATGTACAACATGCAATAAGAGGGAACGAGACAAAGGTTTAGTTTGAACTCACAGACGTTAGACAATGCGGCAGTTTGTCAATAGACACGTTTCCGATGAACAGTGTTGAGCAAACCGTTGACGGTTTACAAAGGGGTCAAATTTGACCCGAAGACCTTATTTGTAAAAACATCTGTGGCTCGAAAAGTCGTTAATGTATGAGCCCGAAATCATAAGTCTTTTAAGTTTCTAAAATGAATAAAAGTCATAAAATATCAGACATATTAATAGCAAACTTTTCGAGAAAAAACGATTTTCTTCCCAAAATGGGTCAAATTTGACCCGAAGACCGTATAAAGGTTAAAGGGTTTTGTTTGTTTTTGGAAACAAAGTTCAGCAAAAAGTATATCTGGGGAGACATTTTAAAAAGAAATATCGATTTACCTTTGCAGATGTCCTTCAATGAAATCACGAAGTTATGGGTTTCTGCAAGTCTAGACACAAAGGACAAAAAGTGGATTGATCTCTCATTTCTCTGCCTCATATACAGCTACGGTAGTAGTACCTTGCATCTTTAAGGATGTGGTTACCCCACAAAGAAAAAATTTCAAATGACGCTTTGTGTATGAAGCAGTTGAAGTGATGGAATTTGAAATAAACTTAATATTGTTGTTCCACAGCGCTAACCAATCAACTATTTATATAACAGTTTAAAACCGTTCGTACTTTTAAATTTCACATCTAGTCTTACTTCGAAATTCAATGTGTTCGACTCTCAAAATATACCTCAGCCACCCTTAAAGTCTAAGATTCTTTAGACACAAAAACATAACGCAGAAATTTGAATCGTTTTAAACGCGAGCCTTAGCTTTTTCTATGTGTCAATATAATTATAAATCTTCTCCAATTCGGGGAGATATCCTCTATAGTTCCCCCATAGAGTGGAACTAACTACAGCTTAATGTCGACTCAGAACAGAAAGTACCAAGTATGCTGGACTTTCTTGAAATATTTTGATCGATTCTTACCGAGAAGCGTCTGCAAGGCTTCATGTTTTTATTGTGATGTTTTTAATACCAAAGTGAAAGGCCGTACTAGATGTGACCTCCCTCAACTCTTACATTTAAACACAAACTTATTCGTCACGTTAAGTGGCACCATTAAAACACAAAAAACACAATTTATGCTATTTTTAACGATAGAAACTAATTTAATTTTACTCCTTTTTTACACAAACGTGTAAACATTCTTTGAGATTTTATCCCGTTACGTCCCTTGAAAATACACCCATATAATTTCAGTTAACGTACGTCCCCTGTTTCTATTTATATACTTCACCTTCGGATTCCACTATGATGGAGGGGTAGATACAGATTTTAGCACTATAAAATGGTGTAGCCAAAAGATCTATTTTACTTTTTAATTGTTATATTATACCGAGCATAAGCGTGAGAAAGATATGGAACCAAAGGACGATCAAGCCAAACAACGTGCTTTATAAATATTTTATGGTACAGAAATCAGAAAGAAACAGGACACAGAAAGCCCTTAAGTAATTTTGAAACTATCATTACAAAAACTTTTTATAGTTCCATCGAAAGAAGCTTTCGGCAAACTCGTTAACTTATGCAGAAATCGCCTACAAACACTTTAAAGATATACCTCCGATAAGATGCAGATGAATTTTTCCTTGGAATCTTTTCGTGGCAGAAATATAACCTGGCTACTTGGGTTTCAAAAAAAAGCTGTTAATAATTTGAATTGTAAACTAAATATAATCTAAATTAATATTACTCCATAACAATCTCCACGAGCTGTAAAATATTTGTACAAAGTTATTTTATATGAAGGTGTGCTGTTTGGAAAATTAGGTGGACATGACTAGACTTAGGAAAATATTTTAAGAAAAGGGAATAGGAAAAGGGAGATAATAGGGGACAGGTAGCTTTTCTAGATCCATGCAAATAAGTTTTTAGTGAGAACAACTTATGCCAGGCCCTCTAGTACTTTACGAAAGATGTGATGATTGTTAGTACACAATCTGGCGGACTTTAGTTGCCTCTTGCGGCAGGAATATTTTCGGTCATATTGTAACCCCCTAACCCGCAAGTATAATTTAACGGCTGCTTTATATAATAACAAAAACTCGACGAGAGGCATTTGCTTTATCTGCAAATTTCTGCACTAAGATGAATAATCTTCTTCTTCGTTACTTAAAACTAAATAATTCATTGGGTTTACAATTTCTCTGACACCTATCAACATAATTTAATAATTAAAGTACTTGTGAAAGCATCGAATTAACATATTTTCAATGATATCAAAATCGTGTTGCTAGGACAAGCGGAAAAAAATATATGCTCTTGAGCGTTGAGCATTGTAATAGAGGTAAAATTTCCTTACGAGACAAAAGAAGTAATCTATTATTTTCTATACTAGAGGTCGCCCAGTGGTTGAAATTCAACCACAAAACTTTATTCTATTTTAATTATTTGCTATACTCGTACCTCTCATATGCTTTTTTCCCTTCCTTTCTCTGCCGTTCCTTTCCTCTAACATATTTTTGTTTCCCTTGATTTCTTCTTTTTCTCTCTGCAGCCTCTTTTTTAATTTATGTTATTGTTTCCTTTCCTTTCCTTTCCATTCCATTACCCTCCTTTTCCTCTTCTTTCCTTTTCTCTCCTTTCCTTTTCTTTCCTTTTCTTTCATTTCCTTTCTTTTTCTTTCCCTTTTTTACCTTTCCTCTTCTTTTATTTCCTTTCCTTTCCATGCCATTACCCTCCTTTTCCTCTTCTTTCCTTTTCTCTCCTTTCCATTCCCTTCCTTTCCTTTCCTTTCCTTACCTTTCCTGTCTTTCCCTTCAGTTTCTTTTAATAAACTTTGTTTTATTTTATTTTTTATAATTTTATTTTATTTTATTTCATTTCATTCACACAAACCCAACCAAAAATACAAAAACAAAACAAACTCCGGTGTTGAATACTCTTTATGAATAATCATTTATTTTGTTTTTGTAAACACTGTTTGTAGGTATCAGCAATTAGGTTTACATATTTGCTCATATTTTACATTCTATCTATCTATGGCGCGATATACAACAGGTATATCATCATAAACCTCCTAAGAGATTTTTGCGCCAAGCTTCTCTTCCAATTTGTGGTGTGCCGATTTGAATTTTTCCCTACAAATTGGTGGGACCTACAGTTTTTTGCCGACTCCGAACGGCATCTACAAAGGAGACGAATTTTTTGCTGAGAAGCCTGTCATGGCAGAAATACACTCGGAGAGTTTGCCAAACCACTGCCGAGGGGCGACCCCGTTTTGAAAAACTTTTTCAAATCACTTTTGATGTTACCTGTACCAGGGCTCGAACCATGGACCTTCGGTGTGGTAGGCCGGCAACACTACCTTCACACCACGGCGGCCGCATATTTTACATTGCTTGCTTAAATCTGCAACAAAGCAACTTTTCGTACTCTCAGGAGAGCCGCTGACACTGGGCATCGTAAGCAGTGATCAATACAATAACAACAACCAATGTGACCAGGTTAGCTTTTTCGAGGCTAGATTTAGCCTTTTTTTTGGCTTTTCTTAGACTTTTTTTACTCCAAATCTTTTTTAGTCCAAACACCATATTTTTCATATAAAATTTAAGTTAAACGAAAGTAGTATTGATGACGAAATACAGAAAATTATTCGTAAAATTTTCAAGTATTTTTAATGGAGTTGATAACCCAATTGCGACATCGCCTACCTCATAATATGAACTCTTTACAAAAGATACATTTTTTTTCAATTGATAATTCTTTGAAAGTTACAAAGCCGGATGTATTTTCTCAATTCCAAGAAGAAAAGTCTAGGTATTCTCCAAGTCAAGTAATATTGATTGGCTTTATTAAACGAGCCACCTTTTTTAGAACTGGTTGAATTCGTATTTAGCTTTTTGTAATGGGGAGGTGAAAGAATTTTTAGTGCCATGAACATTTCAAAAACTAAGTTGAGGAACAGATTCAAAATTAAAATCCTTATATGTTCGTTAAAACGATTATACAAATGTTGCACTGATTTTGAAATTACCGATGATCTCATTTCTATGATAAATACACAAACGCAGAGTCAAGCTCTTCTGATTCATCAGACGAAGAAAATGTTACATAATTTATTAGTTTGAAGTGATTTTTCTATAGTATGTATTTCTTTGAAAAAATTTCTAGTCAAAGAAAATATGCCGATTGTGTTGAAACAAGTTATGTATACAGCTTTATATACAAATAGTTTAAAGTAAAATAAAAAATTTGAAATGGATTTCGCAAAAAAATTGCTGACTTTTTTTAGCTTCTGTTTTTCGTAATTTTAGCCTTTTCTACCTTTTTTTTTGCCGATTTAGCGTCTTTTTTTTCTGTCACCTGGTCACACTGAAAACAACTAAAGCAAAAACGCATGACACGTTTACTCACACAGCAGAGGCTCTATAGTGCGAATACTTGTTTTGCATTGGTCCACTACCAACTCTTCGCACTCACAGTGAGAGCCGATGGCACGAGTAACACAAAAGCGTGCATACATTTTTCAATATTATAATTAATTTTTTTAAACGCTTTTTTGATTAACGGCACTGCAGTTGGCCAATACCTATTCATAGATCTATAATTGTTTATACCTTAAACGTATAGTTTGGCTATAAAGTGGGACAATTTCCCTCAAATTGCGCATTAAATTATAGAAAAGATGCTACAAGAGGTAGCTGCACAAAAAGGCATCCATTTTCCTATCATAATTTCCAAAAGTTTATTTACCTACTTTTTGTTTCTTATTACATTCCCATTTATTTTCACGCTTATCATGCAAAGCATTTTTTCACACTGTAATAACCAAAGAACATGAAAATCTGCAAGTAGTAAAACATAAAATTTTGTACACGATTGCTTACATTATATATCTAAGCTCTGATAAATGGGGCAATAATAAATAAAGTAGCTTACAAAACCAATACTCAGGCACAATTTCAGCTACATAACTTAGTCCCAGCTGCAGCTAACATTTATTTAGCCAAAGGGCAGATAATACATTACCGGAATATATACATATATAGTTGCTCACATGTAGTCCTGTCGTATGTATGTACATACCCTGCAAAAAATAAGATTAATCTAGGATGCATCCGGAATGAGTTGCAAAGGAGAATGCGATCACTTTGTATGGGTTGAGCTGTTCACATTTATTTGAGCATGTCCTATGGAGAGACCAATTGTACCCCTTTATACCCAAACTGGTACTTTCAACTGCTATGGGTATGTTACAAAAACTTAAATTGACTTACACCCCTATGAGTATGCTACACAAATAAACATTTTCTTATATATATTGAATTATAGCCAACTACAGACTAAAGGAACTAGTCGCGGGTCACTCTTTTTAGAGATAAATAGCACAATTTTTTGCACGGTAAGTACATAGGTACATTTACATACACATATATGTATGCACAACGTGTAAATTATTTCATACAGCAAGATTGCTTGGCTTGTTTGGCACTTAAGTCATCGCCACGGCTTGCTCGCGTTTTTTTTTCAAATTTGTTTTTATATCTACTTATAATAGGCTAAAAGCATTTTTATGTGAAGGTCTACATACATATGTAGTAAATATTTGTTTTATTGGCAAACCAGCAACTAATACATTTTAAGGACGAAAAGAGCTGCCGACAATTTTAGTAGTAGCTGAGCTAATGTTGTACGGAACATTTTCTTAAGGCCAAAAGGGCCTACCTTTTATTGTTATTATTTATAAGGGACGATTCCTGTACATAATAGTTATTCAAGAAAAAAAATGTATAAAGGGGTTATTTGGGCCACATAAGCCGGAGCAGCAGTGTTAAGCTGTTCTATTTTGATTTCTATCAAATCTGTATGGAATTTTATGGTATTTTCAGCTATATATTGCTTAAAGTCTATCCTCACCAAATTTCATACAAATCGAAAGTGCCCGATTCCAACTATATGACGATTTGACATGGGAAGACACATTTTTCTAAAAAATAAAATAAAACCGCACAATACTAGCGGACAAAGTTCGGACTTTATTAGTTGGAGTTTGGGCCAGCCAAATTCGTTCTGCGAACTTAACCTATACCGAATAAAAAGATGAAGTTTGGTTCTTCAATAATTGTTGCATAGAAACACAATGACGTCAATAAAATTAGTTTTAAAAAAATTTTGCAGGCCATCCCAGAACGTTTTTATTCAAGAACATCTTATCTGAGAATCAGTTAAAAAATTCCTATCTCAGTTAATACACTTTCAGATGAGATAGGATGTTGTTGAACAAACTTCGAAAATATTTTTAAATAGGCTGAAATACTATGGTGAACAACTGGTAAAAAATATAATATATGAGATACGGAAATCCTATTTGGTATGAAGAGATATTGAATTTTCGCCTATGATCCTCTTAAATAATATTTTATTTAAAAGTGAGCGTGACCCTCAGCCAACCTTGTCCATTTTGCTCAAAAATATTTCTCGTAAAAGTGTAATCTGTGGGGCGGATTTTGTTATGATAGCTTCAATAATTTTTGATTTAGGATTAATAACATTTGTAAAATTAACCTAGGCAAAAGTGGGTGATGAAACGACCATTTTTAAAAACCTAAAAATAAAAAAAAGTTATCTATTTGAATGCACATACTAAATTTGTTTCTTATGGGTGTAATTCGTACAAATAATACCTTTTTCGTGAATTCCAAAATATTCCGATTTCGACTATTTCAATCAATTGAGTACATGCATGCTTATAGCAAGAGAGCGGCAATATACAAGTCAAAATCTATCTTCATTCGTTTATGCTGTTACGCACTACCGCTAGGAATAGCACTACTAGGTATAAAAATGTTCTCTTGAGTTTATCAAGTAATTTCTTATTTTTTCAATGAATAAATTAAATGGTTATTTTACACACTCATAAAAGAAATAGAAGTACATACGTGTACAGGTGTATATCGTTCTAAAATTTAAATTCAGTTAAACAAATTATTTTGCATATCAGCAACGAATTCAGAGCGAAGTCACTAAAAATATCTAAATCCATGTAACAAAATGCTTTGAAGATATTTTCCTTGTGGTTTTGTATAAATTTTATAGCGCAGTAATATAAGAAAAATATTATTTGTATGAGTGCAGGAGAGTATGCTAATGCTGGGATTAAATAAAACATATTTTGGCGCATATCTATTTTTTGGATACAAACAATATGCAAAGTAACTATGCATGGCTGGTAAATTTAGTAGCAACCCTGCAGTGAAAAGGCAAAGTAGTCAGCAAATATTCTAGTTCAATTACTGGTGCAGTGAGGGCGTATGCATACCAGTTCTTTTGCAACGAGAGTTAATCCAGTGTGACAAAATCAATATAAACAAACATTTTTATATTAGAAAATATTGATGTAGACTTTAAATATTTTTGCCTTGAAGGTGATGTTATAGTACACTTACTAACCCTGGCTCTTCTCTGGTAAAGTAATTATTATGTAGTGGAACACTTTTTTAAGTTTAAGTAGCGGCTAAAAATTTTTAAACTTTAAGCCAGTTGTAGTTTAAGCAATTCCTTAAACTTTTTTGTAATAAATTTCAAACCTTTCGATTACCTAAACCAATATTTAATTCATTATGGTTTAGATTTAAAACTTAACTGACAAAAACTTTTAAGATTTCTCAAATTTCCTTTCATTTATTTCTGAAAGCTTTTCCAAGTCATTGAATTTTTCTCTTAACAGTTTTGTGTACGCCTCAGCTCAGTGGGTAGAGTAGACAAGTCTGGCTCAGGGAGAGCAGTTCGAAATCTGCCAATTCATAAAACTGTTTTTTTCTGGAAATTTAATTGCTGAGACATTTTTGGTTGTAATTGAAACTCTTTTCTTCACGCTCACTGGCATAATGTAGTTAGAGTTTAAAATTTAGGCTCAAATTTCTAGAAGGGCAATGATACCGAAATAATTCCAAAAAAGTCCCAAAAACCATTCCAGAGATATCCTGCGAAAGTCGCAATAATGACCAAAAAAAATTCCCGAAATGATCCGAATCCTCCTATTTTGTAAAATTATATCAAGATATTTGTATCCTCAAACAGAGGCTGCCAATAAAATAATGCCAGTTGTTGAAATTATTATTATTATTATTATATGGAAATAAAGCTCAGCACTAACGGGTTGTTCTGTATTTCAAACTAGTATTATCTAGTACACAAAAAGTAATTTTGACTGCTGGTGGAGTATCAAGTGTACGAATAGATTTAGAAAGAGGAAGATTATTGTTGACGAGATTTCATTTGCGAATGTACTCTCTTTTGAAACAAAAAATAGAAAAAATAAATAAGTTAAGATATGGGCAATATTTATATGCCACGAATACTTAGCTACAATATATGAATGAAGATATTACCAAGTGGGGGTGCACATATGCAAATACCGTAACGAAGCAAATTATTTGAATATGGAGAACATCGGAATGGAATTATTTACAAAATACAGCTAAAAATGAACAAGTTCTTGTAATGAAACAGCAGTATTCTACAGATAAGAAAGAAAATGGTAAAAGCTGAAAAGATTTCACAGGAAATATTTTTATATATTATTTAGGCTCCTCTTACAAACCATTTTGAGTTACATATACAAATTCGGCAAACTCCCACAATATCTATTAGAGATTTCGACCAAAACTGTTTCAAAGATAATCGTATATTGGTTTCATGGGTTATTGTTGTAAATAAATTGAAGAACGGAGAGTAGCGGTGAGGAAACCCACGAAGAAGCCGAAAAGGATACGCATGGGCTACAACGAAAGTATTAGAAAACTAAAGAATACAGGTCCCATACAACTGATTGTTCTATAAACAGCTAATCGTCTTAGTTCATTTTTGCTTACAGATTATGCAAGTTCATCGGAAAAAATCACCAAGACAGGTGATAAGCATAAAAAGCAGGATATACAGGATATGTACAATGTGTTATTCAGATATTCAGAATTTTCCTAATTTCTACTAAAACAGTATGTGAAGTCGTTGATGTATATCACATTTATTAGACTGGGCCAACAAATTTTTTTTCTTCAAAAGTTTTCGACCTTAAAATAAATTTTTAGTGGTCGATCATTATTGGTTAAGATTTTTTAAAACTTATCTAATTTATACTTTTAAAGCTGCCGAACCATTGAAGTAAGAAAATTAAGCTCCGTACAGTTTTGAGGGAAGTTTAATTAAACACAAAATAGTAAAAAACCAAGTTAAAACATTGGTGTGGCTTTCTAATTTGCTGCAAATGCAAAAATCAATGTAAAGAAAATATGAAAACAAATTCTGAAAGCGAATTGTGTGGTCTAAAAACCTGGAAAGTCATATTAAGATCTGTTACTTTTACAGTATTTTTTTAACCAAGCTGAACCAAAAAGGGCGGTCAATTATCTCACCCAACGTGTATCACAATACACATAATAGAAGTTAGCTTCTTACTTTTTCGGGATACTTTCACGATAATTTCTCTGCTGCTTTCGGGACTTTTCCGGGAAAAAACCCTCAATACATTCTCGAAAAAGACCGAAAAATTTTTCCGAAATTATCCTGAAATAATACCCAAAAACATTTCGGAAATGATATTAAAAAAAATTTTGAAATGATCTTGAAATAGTCCCGCATTTATCCCGAAACATTCCCGAGGTAATCCTAAAAACGTCCCAAAAGGATCACGAAATACTCCCGAAAATAATCCCAAAATGATCTCATAATAATCCTGAAATGATTCCCAAGAAGTTCCGAAAACTATGTCGAAATGAACCGAACTCTACCTAATTCTGATAAAATTAACTATTTCTTAGATTTTATATTACCTAAATGCTATTGCAATGTTCTGTTAAAATTTTTTATTTCCGTTGCTTCTATAAAAAGTGTCGATCCACTCCAAAAAACTTAAAATTTCAAACTCAATCAAAAATTTGCATCAGCGCTGATTGGAATCACGCTGTTGGCGACGTTTGGTCTAGAGAAAATTAACGTTTAGTAGATGATATTACGTTCATAGTCAACTGCAACATTCATTCTTACAAATAACAAGTAAGGAAGTCTAAGTTCGGGTGGAACCGAACATTATATACCTAGTGATCTATTATGGCATCCCAATTTACGCAGGTCTATTTTAATACTTTTCAGTTCATATTATAAAGCCAGCTGTTTGTTTTCAATAACAACACTTCTGTTGTGTTTGAGGGGTAAATTAATTAAAAAACAAGTAAGGACGGCGCTGTCTTTGGCTGTGCCGAAGGCTTTATACTTTTCATGAATACGTGCAAACTTAAGTACGCATTGTTTAAAGTTCTCTAAAAAAAAATATCTCACCAAGTTTCAAGTTTTAATCTTTAAAAATGAGGGAGAAATAGTCATAATCCTCTTATTTGAACGATCGGTTGTATGGGAGATATATGCTATAGTCACCCGATTATACCGGATCCGACAAATGTCTAATATAATACAAAAATACATCCGTGGGCCAAATTTCATCGAGATATCTCAAAACTTGAGGGACTAGTTTGCGTTCAAACGGACAGACGGACATGGCTGTATCAACTCAGTTCATCGTCCTGATCAATTTGGTATACTTAATGGTGGGTCTATCTCTTATATTTCTAAACGTTACAAACATCGGACCAAAGGTAATATACCATTTCATGGTAAGGAAAGGTATAAAGATATTAATGTATGACGCGATATACAACAGGTATATCATCATAAACCTCCCAAGAGATTTTTGCACAGAGCTTCCCTTCCAATTTGTGGTGTGTCGATTTGAATTTTTTCATACAAAGGAGATGCATTTTTGCAGAAAGACACTCGGAGGGTTTGCCAAACCACTGCCGGGGGGCGACCCAATTTTGAAAAACTTTTGCAAACCACTTTTGATGTTACCGGTCCCAGGACTCGAACCTCGGACCTTCGGTGTGGTGAGCCGGCAACACTACCGCCACACCACGGCGGCCGCCATTAGTGTATTTGTGTATAAATAGCTTCCCTACTACAACTGCTAACCACATTTTTACAAAATACCAATACATGCACATTTTATGTTTGAAAAATTTGCGTTCAAATAGACAGACGGACAGACGGACAGACAGACAGACAGACAGACGGAGAGACGGACATGGCTAAATCGACTCAGCTCATCGTCCTTATTATTTCAGTTTACTTATTGATGGGCCCATCTCTTCTTCTTTTCATACCTACAAACATTTATTGTTGATTACAGGTATAAAAATCGAAAAAGGTACATATATAACTTCTCTATTGCTGTGGATATTTTACTTGTGTTATCCAAATTGGAAGAGTATACTACATACTATTAAGAAGCAGTTGACCAGTTTTGATTGATATATCTAGTTGAAACTACAAGCAATCCCATTTGAAAGTAGCACAATTTTTATGCTGAAAAGTAGGCGGCGCCACGCATACTTCCCCACTTTGAAAGTGAAACAGAAATGATATAAAGCTTTTGTACGCAAAGTTGTTGCCTATTAAATATGTCTATGATCCTTTTCAAAATCTGTCGTTCAAAAGTGGGCCTGGACCTTAACCGATTTGAGCCTTTTTTCCGGAACATACCTTGTCTTAATATAAATATGTGTGCTAAATTTCGTTTCGATATCTTGACGTTTTTTGATTTATGATTAATATTATTTCTAAATTTGACTTTATCAAAAGTGGGCGGTGCCACTCCCATTTTCAAAAATTTTTCGACACAAATTGAATAATCAGTTTTTTTTTAATTTTCGAAAATATTCTATATACAAATTTCGCCCATTTTAAATAACGCTCGGAGGTGAGTGCCAAAGAACCTGCGTACCAAATTTCATTAAGATATCTCAAAATTTGCTCAAGTTATCGTGTTAACAGGCGGACGGACTGACATGGCTTAATCAATTTCTCTTTTCCTCCTGAACATTTTGATATACATTAGTCAATATCTATCTCGATCCGTTTATGCCATTACACACCACCGTTAGGCGACTAAAGTGAATATACCTTGTGTGCGTTACACTACTAAGTATAATATACATATATTTGAAAACGTCCATTTATCAATACTTATCCATCCGCTATGTTTCACCTTCTAAACATTCAATCATTTGTTGGCTGTACTGGCATGCATAAATACAAATTTTTATTAACTGTTATCTCATTTCTAGCAGCTACCGGCGCTTTAACTGCTGGTAACAAACCAATTACTGGCTAATTCAATTAAATGCTAAGCTCTTCACTCGAATTGTGATTTAACAGATCAGCTTCAGCAATGATTTAATGTTGTTGTTGGTGATTGAATTAGAAGTTTGCAAATCTGGTACATATATAGTAAGTTACAAGGATAAATATTTAAGACAATTTAAAATGAATTACTTAAAAATTAATAGAAAACTTATTCGTCAGTTTTAAGTAAGAATATTTCGCAAGAAAAAACGCATTTGGAAATTTTTCTACAGATTAATTTATTGAATTAAATACCTTAAAAAGCTTTAACTTATTATTGGGCAAAAAGAAATGAAAAGTTTCCAAGAAGTATGCATTATTATTAAAAAACGTAGCGCTATAGTCAGAAGCACGAATGTGAAATTATTTAGAGTTTGAATTGATAAGTTTAGCCATTGAAGGTTCTAAGTTTGACGAAAATCCCTGGTATCATGTTTACGCCGACACCACAATATTTTGCAGTCCTTGTAAAACGAGTGGGCCGAAAATCAAACTTTTAATCTTTTTTTACCAACATTTTCATTTTAACACATTCATGATTCTGCCGCGAAGATACGTACGGATTTTGATTGTAGATGCGTATGCACACATATATGTATTATTGGATCACTGGCCGTTTTTTATTGTTTTTTAATTGATTATAGAGAAAGTTTACACCGATTTATACAGCGATGGTATGGGATGACATGTTTTGATGTTGTATTTAGTTGGCTTCGCAAAATATATTACTACTAATTTCCTACTTTTTTGATTTTTCTACTACCATTTGAAAAAAATACTCCTACTATTTTTCGTTCGCAAAAGAAACCCGTACAAATTTAGAAAATGGAAGTGTCAAAAGTAAACGTCAGCTAGAGAGCTAACCTTCTTGTGATTGAATCATGGGTCTAAAAAAGGCGAATTTATACCAGGTGGTTTTTCGATAGGTTTTGGGCTCTGAAAAAAAAAGTTCCACTATGCATACCCAAAAAAAAGAATTTTTGAGCCTGCGAAATTTAATCTATTTATTAAATTTTAATATTTTTTGGGTTTTGGGGAGTGTTTTGGTCAAAAAATTTACCCTTTCGCCATTTTTTTAAAGGGTTTTTTCAGCATACATGCAAAAATGTTTTCGATGAAAACGAATTTGTCTCATATTTCCTGTCCCACTTAAAATTATGGCGGCAACGGTTTTTTGAAAAATAAAATTGTATTTTCGGGTTTTGGAAAACTCGATTTTTCGACCAAAGCAAGTTTGTTAGGCTCACCTGATATAAATTCGCCTCCTGTGGTGCACATATTACCAGGAGCGCAAACTTTGGGTCGTATATTTAACGATATGGACCCGATGTTGTGCACTGTCATTCTAAAAATCGTCTCCAAGCTCTTCTAACGGAAGTGCAAAGAAACTGGCAGTTTCAACAGGGTTGGACCAACACGAAAATGGTTTACGAGAGTAGGTTTAGTTGCGCAGCTGTAGTTATACATGGTATCGTGAGGGCACAAACCACATGCAGGTCATGTATTTGGTATGGTAAGATATCGCGTGCAGAGCCTCTGTGGTACATGATAACTATATGGACTTTACGTAACATTATTATTACGACTGCCGTCCACCGCACTGTTGTCCGGTAGGCTGTCATTGGTCGAATAACTGATTGTACATCCATGTTTTATTCTGGGCTGAGACTCCACTGTTTACCAAGCGTTCTTTTGCAGGCGTATGTTGTTCCATACCTCTATTCTGTATATAAAGCTACAAATCGTCGCCTGGTTAAATGATTGTCATATGTGAAAATTGAGCTAAATTGAGATAATAATGCAATTATACTGACTCGAAAAAGATCTTTCGAATGGCATCATCTGCTTTTTAATATCTCCATTGTTTTCCGAGATATTCGGTATAATTTTGTCATATGTACAACTTTATAAGCGCTTTAGTCGTATTTTATCGTATACATAATTTAAAAGTTTCGCGCATACGACAACCTTTCATAGAAATTGCTTGAATCTAATTCTCATTAAAAAAGTGTTGTACGAGTATGTGCTAATTCAGCTTACACATACGACCAAATTTTAATTTTTCGTGGCGTGCGGATGAATCTGCTGCACCTTATTTGTCGCAAGAAATATATAAGTGAGGATTTGATTTGAAATTAAACGGACCAACTTGATAAAAATGTATATGATGTAGCATGAAAAATGAAAATCGTGGGTCTTGCAGGGGAACTGATTTTTTTAAAAATTATTACGAAACGCCTTGCAACGCGATTCTTCCTTCGCTCGAAATAAGCCAGAATGTGATACGTGAATTGTCATCGGTTGTTAGCAGTGCTTGTAAGTAATTTTATAGTTAATTTTAGATTCTGTTCTTAAGTTCCTACTTTTAATGTTCCAATCTGTATTAATTTCTTCAGCTAATTCCGCATCTCCTTTGCCTCGAAAGAGAAAGCTAAACCCTGAATTGTGGAAACAAAATATGTGAAAGATATTTGCTATTTGTTAACAGTGAAGGCTTGGAAAGGCCAGAAGAAGCATTGCTTCGGGATGCGCTCAATCGTGCTTTTACAGATGTACAACTAAAATATCCGCAGTGATAGGCAGAGCAAAAAAAATATTTTACGGCAATTTCGTAAAGAAGACAACGGGATGAACCAAGAAAAAAAGTATACTTAATTTTTATTTTAAATCAAATAACAAAACCGTGCAAGTATGCAAAAAATACTTACAATTTCTGAACGAGTTATTTATTATTTTTTTGCAAATCATTATGAGGAAGATACTAAAGAATCGAAATTTAAACTAAAAAATTGTGGGAAAAAACCAACAGGTGAAAGTCAGATCATAGAGGCGAAAACTCATATATCCATCATATTCCAAACGGTTGACTCCAGGGTTGCCAGTATTTTTTTAAAACATGTCGCCAGATTCTCCCTTAAAAGCCGCCAAAATCGCCAAATTTTACTTACGTGTCGCCAAATAAGTAGCCAAGAAAAAATCAAGCAAAACGAAAGCTATAAAACTTTCCGACAATGTTCTTTCAATGCTCATATGTATTTAAAAGGTGTTCTGAACATACATCGGATTTGCGCAAGGGCTTTTTGGCAATCGGATTATTGATGCCGAGGTCAAAATGCGTCTTTTGATACCTTTCCCGAAATTTTTGGAGGTGTTTTAGGAGTTACATACTGTCGTATAGAATTACCGTACTTAATTCCAGGCATGATTAATTTTGGATTCAGGTCAATTTTGATTTAAACACATTTTTGGAGAAAAAATCTGAATTTTCTTTAAATTTTTCAAAATTGTTGGCAACTGTTTATGTATTTCTTAATAATTCACAAGCTTTCTTCTTTTAAAGGACGGTTACATCACCTTTGGAAACCTTTAACGATAACCTTTTCTCTTCATAATAAAGTATGCCAAAATTTGCTTCCTCAGGAAGACAGTACGCTAAGTCAGTGTCAACATTTTTCATCAAACAAAAGTGGGTTTCGTCACTCGTTGACACAGTCCCCAGAAAATTGGCGCGAATACACAACATTAGTACGTATGCCTATGCACATATTAGGCGCGTTCCAATCAGAAGTGATCCAGATCCAGATAGAAATTTTGCATGTAAATGCAACAACAACGTTGTGATCTTGATATTTATCTGGATCAATTTCGGATCCGCATAGAAGCTCTGTTAGTTTAGTTTTTTGTAGTAGATTTTTTGACAGCCAACCGTTATTTGCTTGGTACCACAGACATACATATACATATAAACACAAACAACTGATCCGTATCGTTTCCGTAAGATCTTTATCGTGATACGGATCTGGATAGCTGATTAGAACGCAACTTTTAATTTTCTTAACATACGTTTTGATCTGCTCCAAACTCTCGTTTAGCTTCTACTTTATTTTCTCGTAAGATGTATTGGCGAGGTGTAGATAAAGGATGAACAGAGTTAAAATTATACCTAAAAAATTTACTTAAGCTTCATAATATTTGGATAATCGCTAAAAAAGTCGCCATCGTCAATTTTCATAATTTGGTCGCTAAAGTTTGTAAAGTGTCGCCAATTTGGCAAAAAGTCGCCAATACTGGCAAGCCCGGTTGACTCACATTACTGCAGATCAACGACTACAATATATATATTTAATATATTTAGAGGCTCACTTTAACGTAAAAAGTGTATGACCTTTATAAAACCTCTACCAATAATCCAGTTAGTTTATCCATCTACAGAACAGTATTTAACACGAGCTTTAATTTGTCTTCCTACGCACCAAGAAAAGATATTTGTTATAAGTGTCACATTTTTAAGGTCAATGCAGGTAAACTATCTGAAGCTGAGATCCAACTGCATCAAAAACAAAAAAGTATATACCAGAGCAGAATGCGATACCGATCTGCAAAGTATTGATAGTAATTCCGCCGTTTTGATATATGATTTAGAAAATGTATTTACCATTCCAAAGATAAACGTAAATTATCCATATACAACCTTACTGGACACTTATTATTCCGGGTCACGAAAAAGTTACCTTCTGTGATTCATGGAATGAAACTTTGAGTGGACGCAATGGAAATGATATTGGCATTGCCTTGATTAAAATATTGAAAAAGGTTGTAGGTGATCATTCTAATTTGAGCAGAATTACACTCTGGAGTGACTCCTGCGTTCCACAAAATAGAAATCGTTTAACTGCAACTGCCTTACTTCAATTCATGCATGCCCATCCAAATATAGAAGAAGTTACACAAATATTTATTGAGCCAGACCATTCAAGTTTACAGTAAGTTGAATGTGTTCATAGTGCCATTGAAAAGTATTTGCGAAATCTGGAAACTCCTAGCCAAATTTCTTTAATAAGAAGTTTAAGAACATGATGATGAGCAAGATTACTGAGCAAGACTTTAAATGTTATTCTATCAACTCAGAAAACTTAAATTTTAAAGACATTCCGTTTTTCAAAAGCAACTCTTTGTTCTACTCTAAGTCTGATATCTTGAAAATTAGTGTTAATTCATCATTCAAACAAATAAACTACAACATTGTAGACTTAAAAAAGGAAAGGTAGATACTCAAATATTTTGAGTGTGTGGCGACAAAAACATCGACTTGCTCCTACAAAACAACTTGGCATAAATAGAAAGGACTTCAAAAGTTGCATTCCTTTTTGGAGAAAGAAGAAGACATATATTTTTATAGAACTATATTAAAAATTCGTATTGCTTTTTTGTACCAACAATTTTTGTTGATTTTACGGCCTGGACATTTTCAAGTATTCACGAAACGAGCTCAAGGCCAAGAATAATAATTTTTCAATTGTTTTTTTTTTTCTTAATTTTTATGTAAATTATTATTGTTTTTATTTTTCTTTTTTAATAATAATTTTTTAAATTAATTATTAAAAGTTTCTTAATTGAATAGAGTAGGAAACATTTTTATTTTTTGATCTACAGGGTGGCTAATGAAAGCCGCTACCAAAAAAAAATTAAATAACTTTTTTTCTATTTAATGAATCTGGTAAATTTTTTTTTTATTTTGCAGATTGACTTTTACATTTAACAAGAATGGATAACTGGGACACTATAACAAGAATTTGGATTGTCCGCCGCTATCACGCACTGGAGTCCGTAGTTTCGGTTCAAAGAGAGTATAGGCGCACGTTTGGCGGCAATCCTCCGAGCAGATGGACCATAATAAGACTTGTAAACAATTTTGCCGAGCATGGGACAGTCAACAGAAGACCTTACCATCGAAACCCTTCAGTTCGAACGGAGGAAACAATCGCTGCTGTAGCTGCTGCCATACAAAACAATCCACGTGTTTCGACAAGAAGCTTCTCTGCTCAAATGGGTGTAAGCAGACAGTCATTACAGTCAATTATGCACAAAGATTTGGACTTACGAGTATTCCCATATAAAATTCAAATGGCCAACAAACTGAACGCTGCAGACTTGCCGATTCGCTTGGAATTTTGCCAGAAGATGCTTCAAATGGTGGAAGAGGATGGAAACATGTTGAACTGTCTTTTCATGTCGGACGAGGCCCATTTTGATTTAAACGGCAACATAAACAAACAAAATTGTCGAATATGGAGTGCTTCCAACCCACAGATACTCCATGAGACGGAATTGCATCCACTTCGTGTCACAGTGTGGTGTGCAGTTTCATCACGCTGCATTGTCGGGCCCTACTTCTTCGAAGAAAGCGGTCACACCGTTACGGTTACTGGAGACCGTTACTTGAGCATGTTGAGAGAGTTTTTCTATCCAGAATTACGCCGAATGAGAATTTCTTTCAACTCTGTGTGGTTTCAGCAAGATGGTGCAGCTCCTCATATAGCCCAACCTGTTAAGACAGAATTGCGACGAAAATTTCCCAATAAGCTGATATCCAGAAACTCCACATTCCGTTGGCCACCCAGGTCGCCTGACCTTACTGCACCTGACTTTTTCTTGTGGGGTTATTGCAAACAGGAAGTCTTCAAAGCAAAACCAACAAATTTGAATGAACTAAGGCAATCCATTCGAGAAACAATTGCGGCTATTCCTGTCTCAACTCTCCAAGCAGTAATGAACAACTTTTTGGTAAGATGCCGCACATGCATCGACGAGCAGGGGGGGCATTTAAACTCCATTATTTTTAAAACTAATTAAGCTATATTTAATAAAATTTAATGAGCTTTAACATGAATAAAAGAAAAAGGAATTCCATACACTGAAAAATTGTTTGAGTTTCTTAATGTAGCAAAATTCATCAGCCATCCTGTATAAGAAAAGCTATTGTGGTTGTCTCTAAAAATGTTCCTACTCTATTCAATCAAACAACTTTTAATAATTAATTAAAAAAATGATTATTAAAAAAAGGAAAATAAAAACAATAATAATTTTCATAAAAATAAAAAAGTGAAAAAGTATTATTCTATATAATATATTAAAAAATAAAAATAAAATGTGATCTCATAATATATATTTACCTTATGTTGTTTTTAAACTACTATAAGGTTTTCTTTAAGTTATATTGGTTTTTTTAAGCTCAATTGAAATCCTTTATTTATCTGATTTGAATAAACAATTTTCTTATACATATTTACCTTTACGTTGATGTTTTTCGTGTATTTATTTAGATTTTTGAACAAATCAGAAAATAAAGTATGATTTGTATAATTTTTTATAAGTTGGTAGACTGCAAATGGTAGTAATTTGTCGCATGTGTATGAAACGAGCACAAACATGTTGTCAAATGTGACATGCGACAAAATGTGAGAGAGCAAAACTTGCTATAAATGTTGCATTGTTTATGTAAAATTTGTTTTTGCTTTAAATTTTAATATTTTCTCAGACTGGTAACAACATATGCGATCGACAATAAGCCGTGGATATTAATAAAGCCCAAACAAAACACAAAATATGTGGGCGTTGCACCGCCCACTTTTCCAAGAAATATATTCAACCTGTGTCGTACGCAGCGACTCAAAACTTTGGACATTAATGGAGCACAAACAAAACACAAAAAATGTGGGCGCTGCACCGCCCACTTTTCTCTAACTATGTAAAGCTTGACTAAAGGACACATATATCCAAATATCATTAATTTAGACCAATTACGGTCAGAGTTATGACGAATTGGAATTTTATATAGCCTGGTGGCGTGGGACCACCCACTTTTCCAAAACTATATATAGCCTATGCTGTAATCAGTGATCCAAAGGACATATTGTGAAAATTTCATAAAAAGCACTTGTGTACTTTGGACGCCTATAAAGGAAACACATTCGTTTTTATTTATAAGAAGATACGTCCGAAGCCAGTTAAGATATGGAATTTAATTACATCGCTTACCTTTCGTTTGATATGCATTTTGTACTAAGATATTTTGGGTCACATTGATAAGCATATTGGTCGATAATTATCAAAACGGTCTAGTTATCAAAACAGGGTCTATCTTAAATTTTAAGTCAGACGACTACTAATGCAAACGTCAAAATGCAATCAGTTCTATGCAACAGTTTTTGAGTGATACGCCAACAAACATACAAACAGACAGACAAAAATTCTAAAAGCTGTTGATTTGGATTCTATTGGCTCAGTAATGATTTATCCTATAAATTTGTTATGAACCGCAGCCTACAGTCATGTAGAGCCATCTTTCATCATCGTAACACGCTGAAAATATTTAAATATACATATAGTTAATGGATTTCTCATATTTCATAAGAAGCGCACCAACAAGAACTTAATAAAATTTCCATTCGGCTGGAAATAAATAACTTTATGTTAAGGTATGTATATATTTACAGTAGTGTGCATATATTTACCTATTTTTGTTAACTTTTTCGAGTGTCGTAAATTCAAATATTTTACTATCAAAGATTATAAACTACGAATTTATTTATGCCGTTAAATCCACCAGACTCATGCCTATTTTTTTTTTGTGAGCACGTTAGTAAATGCGCAATTTTGATTTATGCCATGCCATGTGTACCTATGTACTAGCTTGGGACTTGTTCAATGTTATATGAATTTAGTATGTTTATATGGAAAACCGAATTGTGGCGTTTAGTTTTTAGGTGACTCGACTGCGATTATTTATTTATTTAGTAATTAATTATTTTTAATCAATTACAAAAGTAGTCTAGAGTATTGATACTTACAGACTACGTAGAAATATACAAAATAAAACAGAAATAATTATTAAAATAAATTAGCGAGTACAGATTTAAAAACAGGTTTAGGTACTGAAAAATCGATTTCTAAAGAATTTGAAAGAATATTGTATTCCAACATAGCTCTAAATACAGGAGCGTTAGAGGCATAGACCGTCCGAGCAAAGTTCGTGTAAAAAATATCGAAATTTCGGAGCGACCTATTTGGGACATGAAAACGGATACTCGAGAGGAGTTATGGGACATCAATTGTACCATTGCATATGTCGAAGACAACGGTCATTGAGAGAATGGTTCTTCTGCATTGCAGAGAGTGAAGTTTTATGAGTGCACACCTGGCTTCATAGGAGGGAATCGGCTCAGAAAAGTTGAGTGAACGAAGCGCAAAGCGAACAAAAGTCTTTTGTACTCGTTCGAGCCTCTTAATATGGCACTCGTGATATGGTCTTCAAATGAAACAAGCATACTCCAACTTCGACCACATAAGCGACGTGAACAGTAACTTCAGTGTCATGGGTCTGTGAAATATGAGCTAAAACGGCGAATGAGAGCCATTACCGAATAAGATTTGGCAATTGTAGAGCTTAGATGAGCCGAGAACGAAAATTTTGAGTCGAAAATAACCCCAGGTCTGAGATCTCGTTAAGAGTCGAAAGGCAAGTACCCCCAATGTCATAAGACGTGGGAATAGTACCGCGCGATTTCGAATAGGTCACATGAAAGCATTTACTAACATTAAGTGGCAGGTTATTTGTCTTAAACCAGGTAGCTACATTGTTTAGGTCAGACTGAAGCTTATGCACGTCTGAGTAATCTGAAATAGTTGAAAAAACCTTTAAATCGTCCGCGTATAACGGAAAATTAGAGTGTTGAAAACAAGCCGAGATGTCTTTTATAAATATCACTCATCCAAGGGGCAGATAGGGTTTACCATGCAACGCCATCACTTTCCATGACTGTGTACAAAGCTCAGGGCCAAACATTTGAGTTTGTTGGAGTGGAGCTAATTTCGTCGGTGTTCATGCTGTTATGTTATATGTGGCATTTTCAAAAGTTAAGCGACCAACTAAGTGAAAAGTAATGCTTCCAAAATAAAGTCACAGACGTACTCGGAACATGACATGGAAGGAGGCGTTATTTGGATTTCATATGTATTAAATATAAAAATTTATGGATAGTTCTATTTGGAAAACTAAAACAGAAATCGAGTTGGTCGATAAATCGAGCACTAGCTGACAAATATACCCATGTGATCCTTTTCTCTCTCGATTTTACTTTTTTCGACAGACATCTTACTATACAACTCAGCAAACAATCTTTTAAATACTTGTCGAAAATATAGGGAAAACTTTTTTGAGCAGCCACCAGGGAGTAATAATGTGAATCCAAATTTTGTTGGCAATATTAAAAATTAAATATCTTTCTATTTTCATGTAAGCTATGTTTGTGGTCTTTAGTTAATGTTTTTCAAATCCCTTTTTGAAAAGCTCCACTGCAGGTAAGTAATATTATATATACTAACAACCAAAATATCTTTGCTGATAAGTATTTAAAAATGCCGAACAAATTTCGTTTGCCACTCAAAAGCTCGCCCATAAATATAGGCTAGGTGTATGGTAGAAAGAGACCACACGAGACAAAGAAGCCATGCTTCAAATGCTTTGGCCCAAATCACACCACTTGGACCTGCAAAAGTCCCAATAGAAGGGGGCAGGGATTATGCATCCGGTGTGGGGCCCCGGCCACAAACTCAAAGAGTGCACCAAACCCGCAAAGTGCTGCTTGTGTACGGTAGCAGAACTTAAGCACACACACCATATACCTGGCTTGGGCAGATGCGCGGTGTACAAAGACTCTGGGAAGCCATGATGATTGCACTACAAACATGTACGGAAGTGAAACCGCAGACGCCCTCCTTACGCAACTCACAAAGGAAAGGCATATAGATATTGCAGTAATAAGCGACCAATATAGGCAAAAGAATGCCGCTTGCTGGCTCCAGACTCCACCGGAACTGCAGCAATTTGGTTCCCGCTTGGAAGAAAAGCCGTCACTACAAGAAAAGGCAGCGGGGCAGGAAACATTTGGGCCCAACTGCAACATGCCGCATTCATAAGTTGCTATCTTACACCCACCGACAGCATAGGAGAGTTTCAAAACAAACTAAATGGTATCGAGGACACAGCCCGACAAATAGGTGGATCAGTAATCATTTCAGGCGACTTCAACTCAAGAGAAATCGAGTGGATAATGCCAACGACGAAACCAAGATGACGACGGATTCCGGATATGGCTGCCAGGCTGGGAATAACAGTCAATAACTCCGGAGCATCAACAACTTTTAGGAGACCAGGCTGCCAAGAAACAATACCAGATATCACGATGGCATCTGAAAGCATAACCGGGATCATACCAAAGTAGAAATTTCTTGAAGATTCCACGGGCAGTGACCACCAATATATATCCTTTGAAGTAGGTCCACAAGAAGCGCCTAGGGCGGAAACAAGCAACACCACCCGAAGATGGAACGCATCAAAACTAAACAGTGAAGTGCTAATTGCTGAAATCGATACATACCTGCTAAGAGCTCACACGCCTACGAACGCCATGGCAAAGCTACCATGCTCAGCGTTAAACAGGCCTGTAACAAAGCCATGTCAAAATTATCAAAAAAGCGGCGTAAAGAGTCCGTTTAGTGGTTGTCGGAAGGCATCGTTCAACAAAGGCCAAACTGCTTACGTTTAAGGCGACTATATACATAAAAGTGCTAGGTGCGCGTGGCAAGCCACAGCCTAAGCTGAATCATATAAAAAAGAAAAGAAGCTTTTGAAAGCCGTTATCATTCAGGGCAAGAAGAACAAATGGGAAGAGCTCCGGGAAGGCGTGAACAGGAATCCATCGGGACTGGGCTACCGAATAGTACTAAAGAAGAGTAAGGCCAAGCTTCCGGCACCTGATTTAGATGCAAACGTAATGAATATCATTGCGAACGAACTTTCCCCTACTTATGAAGTCAGGAAAGTCAGTGAAGGTCGGATCAACATGCCCGAAGAACCTCCAGCAGAACTGCAAGCCGAAGCACGTCACATGCGGAGCAGCACAAGTTTCAATTCTGGGTCCTGACCTATGGAACGTCAGCTACGATGAAATCTTTAACCTAGAAATGCCCGATGATACCTTCTTAGTCGGATACGCAGACGACATTGCCGCAGTCATCACCGCCCGGAATACAGAAGAAGCACGCAGTAAGCTCAATCAGGTTATTATATGCAAAAAAGATGATACTCTTAACAAAAAAGTACATACCGTTAGAGGTTGGTTTCGACACCCTCTCCGGAACTATAACATCAAAGAAAGTAGTTAACTATTTAGAAGTAAGATTATATTCCCGACTAACATACTGGGCACAAATTCAGCATGCGACAGAGAAGCAAGCAAGCAGGTATCGTTACTAAACACCCTAATGGAAAACATCGGAGGACCTATAGAAATCCAGCGGAAGCTACTGATGGACAATACCCTGTCCACTCTACTATATAGCTCCGAGCTATGGGTAGACACACTTAAGATAAAGAACCCCTGTAAACTCCTAACATCTGTACAGCGGACAGTCGCTTTGAGAGTATCAGGATCAGCCGTTCAGGTGATAACCGGAGCGATCCCCATCGATCTATTAGCGCTGCAAAGAAAGACATTATAAGAAGTAAAAAAGCGCATGAATGAGGAGCTCATAAGAGTCGCTCACCAAGAACTCAGCGAGGAAACGTTTAGTTTTTGGAAAGAGCGCTGGGAAAGTGAACACCGAGGCAGATGTACAGCAAGACTTATCATTGACGTTAAGGTATGGAACACTAGAAACTTTGGCGGGGTTAACTACTACGTTACCCAAATGCTCTCTAAGCATGGGTATTTAAAAGGGAACTTATATAGAATGGGAAAAGTGGATTATGCGAAGTATGTGTATAGAGATGCAGACTAAGACGATTCTGAACGCACATTCTTCAAATGTTCAAGATGGATCGAGGAGCGACAAGTTCTCGAACGAAGGGTCGGCAAAATTACTGCCGATAACACCATAGAAAAATGTTGAGCGGGCCGGAAGTGTAGAAAGAAATCACCAACTTTGTAGAAACTACACTCAGAGCAAAAAAGCGGTAAAGTGCTCTTAATGAATGAGAAGTATGGAGCGCCACCCTAAAGCAATACGAAAGTGGTCCCGAGGTGGGCGACCGTTCCAAATGTTGAGAAAGGTTTTTAATCCACGGACACACGGCTGGTACGATGGCATCAGCTACGATGCATTAGGCATTTTTTTTCATCCCCAACCGCGAACAAAAAGGTCGGTCGCACAGGTACTGTATAAAATATAGGCAGGTGGCACCATTAGCTGATAACGTTATTTATATATATTTTAATTTCACGGCTTTTTAATTGGTTACGATTATTTTATTTGTTTTTCAAGGAAAGGCAATTATTAATTGATTACGATTAGAAAAAATAAAAAATAATAAAAAAAGTTGTTCTGATTATTTTTGGAATTTTCGAGATTTTTTTTTATTATTTTCGATTTCTTCAGTACTGCAACAATACTGAAAATAATGGTTAATAAATAAAAAATAAAAATAAAAAGAAATCAAAAAAATCAAATCTATTCAAAAGTAATCAAAACAACTTTTATTTTTGATTTTTTTTTTTCAAATCGCAAAAAATCATGATTTTTTTTTATTTTTTTAATTAGTTGGAATATAATCATTACAAATTAAGTAATCAGACCTGTTAAGGTTCAGAGTAAAGCAACAGGTGCTAGTTTGAAAAGTCACAGAAGCGTATCCAACTAATTACTTGCTTTGTGAAACGGTCAAATTATGTCACCCGATTCAGAATGATGAACTTTTTGCATACTATATACCTATTATATATTTATTTTTATTTATTTATGATATGTAGGTATTTTTCCTTTTTAATAATTTGTTCGCATTAATAGGAGTACCCAAAAATTTGGGGAATACACATCTACGACTTAATATAAAAAATTAGATCTTGCAGCTGTTCATTGCGAAGCATACATAATTAATAAATCCCCCTCGCACTTGAAGATTGTGTAATTTTTTATTTTTATATTTTTAAATGCATTGTGGGCGGAAGAGGAAAGGCGGAGAAAATATGTATGTATGTTTATTCTAGCGCACTGAATTATTCAAAGAATAATAATAAATTATGATCAAAGAAACTCAATGCTAGCAAGGTTGCGAAATCCAAAATATTGACAAAAGAAAAAAGAACTCATTGGCAGTTATTTTGTGTTTTTTTTCTCCACTAAACAAACAAAAGTAAACAAATACTCATATAGGAACCGAGTCATATATGTTGGTATATACTCAAATTGTTTGGAAACATTGTTCAAAAACAAAGTAAATGGGTACTAAAAATTCGTCTGAAAAAATTAATGAACACTAAAAATAAGTATTTATCAGGTCGGAAAGTATATCAATGTTGAAAAAGAAAATTCAAGCAAAATTTAACTGAAAACCTCGTTGAGCTCTCACAGAGCCCGTACTACTGCAGCATCCCTCGCGTAATTGGTAGACACACGTATGTTTAATATCAAAAGGGTGCTGAGAAAGAAGAGCAGATGAGCAAATCGATGTCCAAACTTATCATGCCAAAAATTAAGGCATGAAAAGTGTTCTCCTTCTGATTACTAACGCCTTAATATTAATAGGCGAATAGTAGCTCGGAATTGGATCGGAGAAGGGATCTCAGACAAAATTTTGAAAAACCGCAACGAATTTATTATGGACCAACCGGGAAGTCTCAAGGTCCGTATGGACAGCAAAAGAACTTCCTTCTCAAAATAAACAAATCTGGGTTAAGTGTACTTACAGGTGTCACCACAGGACATTTTCCTATCGCACCAATGCTTCGACGATGGCGTATTCCAACAAGTTCCCTATGTAGTAGCTGTAAGGATGAGGAGGAAGAGGAGTCGATTCATTACTTTCTTTGTAGATGCCCAGGACTACAGTCAAGGCGTCTTAGATTTCGGGGGGTGAGCAGAGGTGAGTTAAGTGGATCTTTCAGGTTTATATGGGAGCTATCATTAACCCAACCAAAAATTTTGTACTTACTCAATCCTGTCTATTTGCAAAAACGGGGTAAGGTCTCCAAAAAAATAAATGTTTGGAACGAACAAACGGGAAGTAAAGCACTTTCAGGGTACATGGACTAGAGAAGAGACAGTTATGTATCATAAAGCTTAGGAAAGCTTACTGACTTGATATAATATAGTTAATATTATTGTTAAACTAAAAGGAGGAGTCGAAAATGGCACGATATTCTCTATGACTTTCATGAAAAACCTAGTGACAGAAACGCGTGAGTACTTCTTTCGCGTTTAGAGTTACTTCATGGTCCACGAGGGCTACCACGGCTTTGTTGAAAAAGCGATATAAAAGCACTCCTTAATGTTGTGAAATAATTGTGAGTTTAGACAGAAGAGAGCTACCCTATTCGAATATACAAAGGCAGATGATTTTTCAGGAGCAGAATACTGAAACCATCCCTATCTGTATGTGATAAGTTCTTAAGGCTATTGATATATTTGATAACATCATCCGAGGTAAGCTGATGAACAAAATGACAAAAACTATTTGAAATATTGAGTTGGATTGAAAGACTTTGGAATACAAAATACCAAGACAACAGAGAATCCCAATTAGTGTTGAGAATGCATTCAAAAAACTTTTAAGAGTCACAAGAGTTCAACTTCAATGAAATTTAAAGTTAAAGTGGAAGGCTCTTTAATTTCGTTGCACAGTAATCAATACTCCAGCTGCCAACAAACTGTCTTAACACTTTGCCGACATATCGGTGCGTCTAGTTCCGGTAGGATTTATTACATCGTGGAAACTGAATGTTCCATAAGACGAATGTCTCTTCTTTGCCCACTCTGGCTTTCAAGTACTCTAGACGGCGATACACTTTGTGTCGAAAAAAATCGCTTTCATGCCGATCATGGCGATAAGTTAGTCCACGCGATGTGAGTGAAAATACTTTTGCGGTGATATCATACCTTGCATTAACGAGTACATCAACCAGCGGGGCAGCGATACCTTTCATATCGTAGTCCTTAAAATGTTTCCTTAAACGAGGCTTTGTGACATGCATTTTCATTGGAAGTTGTTTTTATGAGGCAGGTCACATAAACATTATTAAAACAAATAAGTAAAGTATTTATTCGAAAAAAAAAAATATTGAAAATTTCCAAAAATCAAAAAAGTTTACAAAAAAATTTCAATGAAAATTTAGCAAAATTTTGTTTGAGGATATTTGACATTTTCAAGTTCACTGTTGGTGGCAAGTTGGCGAAATGCCATTTTTTCGTTCAACGCTTTCGCTCTGCTCATAGCTATGAATGTTTTTGTGTTATTATGGCGCGTGGGCGCCTCAAACTAAAGCCAAGTCACGTCATCGCAATATACTTTTATAGACTTTTTAAACAAATAAAAACTAGTGTATATGTTTAAATGATCCACGGATGTTGCTAAACACAAATCATGTAGAGGCTATATGTTTGTTGTTATTTGTTTTGCGAGTTTCCGCTTCCCCTCAATGCCAAATTAAACAAAATAGCCGGATAGCCCTGAAGTGGTTCCATCAGTCAGAAAGCTAATTGTACAAACATTTGTTACTGAAGGCTATGAATGCTTAGGTGACCCTCAAGCTGCGCCAGCCCACATAGCATTTGGATGTATCTATAGGTTTTGAAAATGTCAGCACTTGACTGTATTTTGAATATTTTTAGGGGTTAAAGTTTGAATTAAATTGCACATGTTGTATAGTCAAATATGATTTCTTTTGCTGATTTTGATGAAACTTATCATCATCTGGCAATCACTTTTCGCAATCAATATTGAACAAGTCTGGTGATAAAATTCCGAGTTAACATAAAATTGAACAGTGGGAATAATCAAACAATCATTTTTCTAAGACCTTCTTGAAATATTATATTAATCACTTCTGGTGAATAAATACTTGTGCCATCATAAATTTGAATGGAATAAGATAATTAAATATGTTAAAAATTTGATGATCAAAAACTGATATTTTGTTTTTTAGAATTATATTTTACAATACAATTTTTATTTTTCTCCATTTCAACACAGTTTTTTATGTAATGAAATTCAGAAAAATTAAAATATAAAGAATTTATTGAACGTCCGTTGAAAGATCTGCTCATAGCAACCCAGTTGGAAATGCATTCATGCGGCATCAGTATATTAGGCATTAATTAGAGCTTTGCATGCATGCATTCTTTTGTACTACTTTTGTATGCATGTATTTGTACTAATTCTGAAAGCATACAGAAATACTAGTGCGTACACATTATTTATACGTACAAAATCACTTATTCTGCACGGATGAAATAGCATGGTTTCGCATGCATACAGTGTACGACAAAACTAAAGCACGAAAAGTCCCTCTGCTAAACATGATTTAATAAAATTCTATGTGCAGGTTTTATATTTTTTATTTGCTTTAACTAATAAAGCCCACACATTAGTTATTTGAAATATGAAACAGAAAACCCGTTTTCATGGTCTATGAAAAAAAATTAATTACACTTTTCAGGCTAACTAACAAATCTGTGCGACAAAAATAAAGCACGAAATGAAGGTGGGTTTTGTTTTTCCTTAAATGTGTTGTAAAAACCGCAAAATCGTGGTAAACGGGAGCCACAATAACCACGCCGATATATTTCGAAACATTTCAAACAACGGTGACCGTTCTTTTAAAGGGTGTTTTTTTTAGGGGTATAGAACTTCAAATTGAAATAAAACACAAGAAAATCGTTTTAAAGTCCATCAATTTGGCTTTATTGGAAGGATAATTTTATGCCATTAATGTTTAAATATGATTTCGGGCATGTGGCCGCCGCGGCTGGCTCGAATAAAGCCAATTCTACAGGTCCAATTTTCAACCACTTTTTCGAGCATATGGGGCCGTATGTCGGCAATAACGCCACGAATGTTGGCTTCCAATTCCCCTAACGTTTCTGGTTTGTTGGTGTAGACGAGCGACTTCACATATCCCCAAAGAAAATAATCCAATGGTGTCAAATCACACGACCTTGGTGGCCAATTGACAGGTCCATTCCGCGAAATTATGCGCTCATCGAATGTTTCCTTCAATAAATCGATTGTGACGTGCGCTGTGTGGCATGTAGCGCCGTCTTGTTGGAACCACAACTCATCCACATTCATGCCATCCAATTCGGGAACAAAATAGTCGGTTATCATGGCTCTATACCGGTCTCCATTAACGGTAGCTGCCTCTCCAGCATTATTGCGGAAGAAGTATGGCCCAATGACTCCACCAGCCCATAGAGCACACCAAACAGTCAGTTTTTGTGGATGTAATGGCGTTTCAAGGGTCTCATGTGGATTCTCTTCACTCCAAATGCGGCAATTTTGCTTGTTGACGTAGCCATTCAACCAAAAATGAGCCTCATCACTGAACAAAATTTTGCGATGAAAATCAGCATCGAAATCAATCTCATTTTCGGCCCATACACCAAAATCACGACGCATTGCATGGTCTCGCGGCTTTAATTCTTGCACAAGCTGGATCTTGTAAGGTCGCAAGCCAAGATCTTTGCGCAAAATCTTCCATAACGTTGATGGACAAAGCTCCAATTGCTGTGCACGGTGGCGAATCGATTCATTCGGGTCCTCTTCAACACTTTGCTCTACAGCGGCAATTGTTTCTTCGGTGCGCACTGTTCGACGTCTCTGCGGATGCGTATTATCACATAGAGTAAACGTAGTGCGAAAACGATCCATGGTTAACCGAATTAATTGCTCTGATGGACGATTATGTCGACCATAAAATGGACGGAGCTCACGGTAAACTTCGCGAACTGAACCATTATTTTCGAAATAAATTTGCACGATTTGCAAGCGTTGTTCTTTTGTCAACCTGTTCATGATGAAATGGCAAACCAAACTGAACATAAATGACATTAGAGTTGCCAGATTTGACCACAAAATGCCAGTTTTATCTCTATTCGAAAAACAAACCTGTAAAAAAAACACCCTTATTTACCCGTGAAACGAGGTTGGATGATCTGTAGAAGTCGAAAAGATTTGATGAAAATAATTATTTGGTGGTACGCCGCGAAAGAATTTCACTCAAATTTAATTAAATGAAATCAGGAAATACCATTTCAAAATGTTTTCACAGTTTTCATTCCTTATTTAGAGTACTACAAAGGTTTTTCCATTCAACTGGTTCCCTAAGCACTGCAGATAGAGATGCTTATGCACGAAAAGCACCGAATAGTAATAAAAGTTATCTGAAATATTAGGACGCTCTAAAGCTTGTTCCCAGGCCTAAAGAACAATGCTTACTGATTTTTACTATACTTTTTGATCGATGAAATATGGTTGATGCTGGGTAGGGGTTGGTAGACGCTTCTCCGGTCATGGAGTGGGTCCAATTTATACGATTGAGCTGGTATTGGATCATTTCATGTACAAAGATATTCATAAAATCTTCGACCTATTTCTTTAGGGAGAAGGAATGCCATTAAGGTGGATCTATCAAGAAGATATTCTGCCGAAACGTATAGCGATTCGTCTCACAAAAAAAGGTTTAGAGTAATAATGTTGACGTATTATCGTGGCCCGTGCTATTTAACGGAACAGATAAGTATAGAGAATGATGAATCCTAAAAATCGGGAGGAAAAGCAAAGACTTTTTATTCGGACAAGTTGAGCGGGCGTGGAAAATTATTTCCTAAGATGTTTTACTTAAATATTACACTCAATACCAACACTATGTGAGCCTGCCATAAAGAGCCACGGATATTTCAGGAAATTACGAAAAAAATCAGATCTGTCCCATATTTGACTGAGCTTTAGTTTTGTCGCTCCAATTTTTGCTTTGTAATAAATTTTTTTGGATGAGCTGGTAAACTAGTTTTAATTATTCAAATCTATAATACCTAATATGTATTCTTCCTGAATAAAAAGGACTAAACATTATAGAAAATGTATTTACGATTTTTTTGAGTAAAATGTACGTTAATAATATTTGTATTTATACTTAAGGGGCAAAGACAGGTTGCACAACTTTCAACCATCAATATCATAATATATATAAAGGCTATTCAACTCTTTCCATAACTAACGCATTTTGTTCCTATGCCGGTAAGCCATGCTGTAGTCTAAACCGTTGGCTGTGTGTTCATTTGTCCATATATGCCTTAAGTTCCTATTTCAAAGGTGTGCTATCGTTACTGAATTAATAACTATCATGGACCAATCAAAATGGTGTAAGGGTTGGGCAGATAATCTATCCAAATGTGGAATATTTCCGTAGAAATATGCAACTAGAGCACAATCAGTGAGGTGTTCAATTTCAAACTAAATAACTTTTCATTGATACATCATGCCTTTTTCATGCAGATAAAGAACTCATTCAGCACGCATGCTTTATTTGTAAATAAATATGCTTTCAATTTGGAAGTTACGCACTTTACATAATTTTTCATGCATGCATGCTTTGTGTAGGCATACAACTTATTTCACCTTTGAAATGTCTCAACCAAAATTAAATGTTAACATTTTATTATTCTATATATATCCGGCCATAAACTTTCATAAAAACTTTTAAAAGTTGTTTTATCACATTAAGAAATTAGTTTTTGGTGTGATTAGACTCCCAATGTTTTTCTATCCATTCCTACGGATGTGACGTAATTTTCTAGTATTGGTTAAGCCACAATTTTCGAATGATGAATGCTGCTACTTACTTCAAAGCAGAGAGTTATGTGTCGAAACGAAAGGCAACACTTAAGATGGCCGAACGCCGAAACCGGTTTGCCATGAAACCAAATTTGACAAGGGATAATGGAAAATTTCTAATAAAACATTTTCAAAGATTCTCGAATTCAAAACATTTGAAAATCTTCGCTCTTCGTTTGATACCAGGGAAATCCACAAAATCTTCAGTATCAGACTTCATTAGAGGATTTGTGATCGATCTCACAGCTTATGGTTTATTCATGATATCCCTTTGTGAGTTTAAGGATCTTTGATTTCTCTGTCAACTAGGCGGTGGACCAACATCGACAGTTCATAATGGACTTTCATACAATTCAATACTTTTGTGAGAAATGTTCGCATAAAGTTCGGATCTAACCCAGCAAAATATACGAAGTTCGGTCGTTTTGTACCAGCAACGAAGTTATTTTAGTATCAACAATAGACTCATAAATTTACAAAGAACTTCCTGTCAAATTCTTTAATTTTAATTAAATTGGAAAAACAAATTTTTAAATTTCGAAAATTTAAAAAAAAAATATAGAAAAAAGTTGTGAAGTTATTTTCTAAACTTTTTTATACTGAAAATATTATTTTCAAATAGGTTAAAGTTTGTTTCCGTTTGACATTCTAGTAAAATTCAATCAATCTTGATTGAATACATTTTGGTCTCAGCACAATAGCTTCCTCACTGTTTCTAACCAACCAACTGTCATATTCTTCAAATAACTTACTTGGGTCTAAGTCAGGTCATACCAAAAATCAATCATGATAAATACTTTTTAATATACAATATCTTAACGACGTGTTATGAACATTACTATCTTTCGTACCAAAGTTAGCCTAATATAATTTAGACATGACATGATGAACTTTACGGAGAATGGCTGAACCGATTTTAACCAAACTTTGCCACATTGAAGAGACACATGTGGAGAAGGCTTATAACTAAAAAAGGGGGTTATCAGAAAAGGGGGCGTGGCACCTCCCATACAAACTAAATTTTTCCAGCAGAATATCTGTGAAAGGGTTCAAGGTAGAGACCTGAAAATTGGTATAGACCTATATGATATCAAAAGCATTTTCACACAAAAAACGGGGCGTTATCAGAAAAGGGGGCGTGGCACCTACCATACAAACTTAATTTTTCATGGTGAATATCTTTAAAAGTGTTAAAGGTAGGAACATGAAAATTGGTATAGAGCTATAGGATAACAACACCATTATCACCCATAAAACTGGGGGTTATCGAAAAAGAGGGCGTGGTACCTCCCATACAAACTAAATTTTTCAAGCAGAATATCTGTGAAAGGGTTCAAGGTAGGGATCTGAAAATTGGTATAGACCTATATGAGAACAAAAGCATTCAAACACATAAAAAGGGGGGTTATTAGAAATAGGGGCGTGGCATCTCCCATACAAACTTAAATTTTCAAGCAGAATATCTGTGAAAGGGTATAAGGTAAGGACCTGTAAATCGCTATAGAGCTATAGGATATCAAAACCGTTTTAGCGCATAAAAGTAGGGGTTATGTGAAAAGGGGGTGTGGCACAAAGAACACCTTTCATTTCTATTTTTCTTTCACCCAGCGAAGCGGGTGAGGGTCCGCTAGTCTTAAGATAAAAGTATTCATAAAAAATATTCAATTACACAGTGCTACAAAAAAATTTAATAGGTATACTTTTAAAGCGACCTAGTAGAGATTCTTCATCGCATAATATCGCTGCATAACTTGAAAACTTGAAGTCCATTCAAAAAAAAAGGAATTGGAATATTAGGTAGTGATAGCCTGTCGATGATATATATCCAAAAATTATCACTCATTCCCAATTAGGGCAAAAAAAATCGGAAAAACGGGAGAATTTCCAAAAAATCTATTTCTCGCGTAAAAAACACGTCTTACTCGTTTCAAATGAACAAAACACTATGTATATTTCGAAAGTGTCAACATTGAGCTATCCAAAACCGTTGAGAATTTTTAAATCGATGGAAAATATGTTTTTTAATAAATTTTTTACCACGAAAAAACTGAAAAAACGGTTTCTTGACTTTAAAAAAAGATTTTGGCGGTGTTAAAAATTTGTTGGACATGGTTTCGTGTATCATTCCACTAGATGAACAACCTCTACTAGGTCGCTTTAAAAGTACAAAATCACTGTGGCACTGTGTTCTGTTTTAAATATCAAATTAAAGGTGATCACAAAATTATTGCAAAAAGTAGTCAAATGTTATCACAGAAGAAATTAAATACGACCTTCCAATTATATCATATATACCGAAAACATATTTAAAAAGTGTTCAAAAATATGAAGCGATAATGCTTATTCATGGATAGTTGTACAAGGTGGCGCAAAAGTAAGCTTCCGATGTTCAGCATATCGGTTGTGGCACGTACAGTGTGTGCTGTTGCACCGTCTTGTTGGAACCACATGTTTTCCAATCCCAATTCATCAAGTTGCGCCTAAAAGAACTCGTTGATCATTGCTCTGTAGCGCTCACCATTCACAGTAACCGTTTGGCCCCGACCGATTATTGGTCAAATAAATAGTCAGCAATATTCCGCGTTCTGGAGCAGTGTAGCGTAACATTGTTTATTAACGTGTATTTCGCATGTGCTTACTACACAAATGTCAAAACAGAACTGACTTTAGGGGCCAATCGCAAAATATATAGCATTTTCTGGTAGGAGGATTACTTTTGCGACACCCTGTATTAAGGGCACACTTTTCTCCCGACGGTACATTCATATTCTATTGGGAAATGTTTTAAAATTTGATCGTTTCTAGCATAGCAACAGTCATGCGAATATAAAAAAAAAGTAGTCAGTTCAAAACAGAAATAATTGGAGCTTATTTCGTAATAATTTTCGTTATGCACTGGTTAATAAATTATTTAAGAGCATTGTTATTTGTCATTTCAAATTTTTTTCAAAAACTGTAAGTTTCGACATTATTTTTACAGTTTCACTTACATTTATCAAACTCCAATAACATTTTAAATACTGGCAAAAGCGGCAAAATAACATATTTCCAATTACTTCAAAAACGTGTTGATAGGATAACGGGAAAAAAGGGTTTTGTTTGTCGATTTTCCGACAGGGTGGAAAATTGATGTATATTGGAACAATTTTCCGTCATCCCTTGTCAAATTTGGTTTTGTAACATACCGGGTTCGGTGTTTCGTCATCCTCAGTGTTTAGTTTCGTTTTAGAGGAAATCCTACAAAGTCATTGCTTGTTTCATGATTCTAAAGCATACATATATTCAAAATCAGCCTTAAATCACGGGCAACAAAGCCGTTGTCCAAAGCAATAATGTCAATATAGTTTGAATACAAAAAAAACATTTTTTTGGCCCACTCTAATGTACAATTGATTTTAATTACGTATAGGCTCTGCCGAACGGAACAATTAATTGTACAGATGTGCATATATACTACATTTACAGTTATGTGCCCATTTGATTGCTATAAATATTTATGCAGAAAACAAATATTAAAACACAGCATACGACTATACAAAATAAAATTGAAATGTTCTGTCGAATAAACTCATCGGAAATTGTTTTAAGATTTATTCAAAAATGTTTTAAATTTGTCATGCATTTAGAAAATCCAAAGTACTTTGAAATATTTTTAGTACATGACATACTTGACTGCTTATGTCTCTTTAGCATTTTTCGCAAATTGATTTTCATACCAACCGGTCGGTGTGAATTGATTGACAATGAAAGACAGATGTCGCTGAAATGCTGTGAAATTGGCTATTTTTGTTGGTATGAGAAATGAAAAAAAAATAAGCTTAAAAATTTTTGTTGACGTTTTTGAGGTCTATTTATTTCGCATAATTTTTTAAATATTTGCGTGAGCTCAATTTGAGCTAATAATAATTATGATTCAATTTTTTAAATAACTTTTTTAGTTTGAGGTTAAAGTATTATCCCTTATTAGCCAGAATTGCAATGGAACGAATTCAAATTCAATAAATGCACTCAATGTGAGAGAAGTGTCGAGCAAACAAGACTATCTATCAAAATGACACTAAATTATTATCTCTCTGCTGCTTCCAACACAGTGAAAATGATCTAGTTCGAAAAGTTTTTTAGCTGAAATTTCTGTTAATTTGAAATAAAAATATAGATAGTTATTTCATAGAAACCTTTTGTGTCAATGTTTCCAAGCTCATTCAAAAATTACAAAAATTGCATAACCAACTGAAAATTTTAAACATTAGAGTGAGAGTTTTCAAACTTGAGGCTAGAGTTTCAAAATTATTTCTAGTCTCACAATGTGCAAGTCTCAAAACTCTTAAAAATGTCATTGACTTTTGGAAATATTTTCTACATTGTGTTTGGTATTTGCTTCCATTTAGGCCTGACACAGTTATTGAATTTGTGCTCAAGTGTTCGGTAGCTTAGCTTCAACCCAGTGAAAACTTTTTACATCCTCTCAATGGAGATCTAAAGTTTAAATTACAGTTTCTTCTACTTAGATGTCCAAAGGAAGTATAAGTATTTCTCGATATTAGAAGGACATACTTATTAGAATTAATTCTGAACCCTTCCCTAGCGACACATTATTTCAGTGATCTTGTTGTCGCGCTTACCGGATTCAAGTATTACTAAGCCATCTGAGTAGGCCACCACTTTAACCGCGTTCCTGTTAAGGTGAGTATGTACTCTCTTATTACATTTTTGCGAAGTCGGTGGATCATCAATAACAAATCATTTGAAAGAGATTTCGATATGAGTAATATAAAAATTGCTTTTATGCAAAATGTTTATAAAGGCTAAACCCAAAAACTATTCACCCGATTTTTACATACATTGCTTCGAGAAGAAAATTAGAACCTCTTTTTTCTTAGGATGAAAACCTGAAATAACTCAAACTATTATAGAGTTGTGATCCATGACAATAACTAACCTGCCAATAACCCCATAGTAGGTATAATTACACATTAGACTGGGCCAAAAAAACATTTTTTTTTTAGGTTGGAGCCAAACTGGTATTTTTTTCTTTGAGGTTAGAGCCAAACTGCACCCCATTAGTCAAATTCTGATAACGGATTGACGAAGGAAAGCAGTTCCAAATGCAAATATCGAGTCGCACGGATAAACGCCAATTTGTTTTTTATGGCTCTGGTATTTTAGTGCAGTAAAACCAGGTTTTTGCACATTAAACAGCTACTGACCCTGAATGAGCTATAATGCACTGCGAGACTTCTATATTTTGGTAGCAGTCTTGATAATGTGTTTTTAATTTATATACGGAATAATGACATTCCATTGAGTAAACCAAAACTGGGTTAAAAATATTTTTTGTTTGTATTTTTTTTAATTCAATAGTAAATACCTTTTGAAAAGGAAATATGTTAAAATTGTTTTTGAAACCTATTTTTGGATCATACCATTGCCTTTCCGAATATGTGTTTAACTACTTCCTACAATGAGTTTTGCTGTCAAATTTAAGTCAGGGAACCATAACAATGCTTAGCAGTTTCAAATCAAAAATGAGATCAGTACTGCACAATCTAGACTAGCAATGACAGACTTCTTCAAATTCATAGAAATGCATAGAAAATCATCACATATTGACACATTAGCACCAGATTGATCCCAATCACTTGTGTGGGGGGAAAAAAAATTTGGAATAGAGAAGGGAATGTTAGAAGACAAAAGGCAAAAAGCTCCGATAGCCCAGCCGTGAGGACCGCGAAGCCAAAAGTTAGTTTAGCAGCTTTCAAAACAGATCTATACGAATAGCTATCTTGTTTGTGTCTAATTGTTCAACATTTTCTATAAAGAATGACATTCATATAAAACTTTGTAAAAATAACCATTTTACAATAATAGCAAAACCGGTCTTGAACTCGAATAAGTTAATTGAAAAATTTAACATTCACTGATCAATAAACTTTAATATATCGAGCTCTATGTGCAAAAAAGACGTAAGAGCCATGACTTTCGATTGAAGCTTTTTGATGAAAATCGATCACTTATTAACACACACATAACCTCCCAAAGTTTCGTAGCTGTAAAACGTACCGTTATGAACTTAGAGCAAAAGCCATTTAGACGTAAGTACATGTTTTTTTTTTATTCACATTTTTAGTGAACGCAAAGTGGCTGTTATGTTTTTTTTCCTTCTCAATTTAATGATCAAATATAATATTTCACTGTCAAAATCAGTTAAAATGGTAAGATTCGGTATATATACTAACTTTCTCATTCTATTAAGGATTTTTTTTTAATTTTGGAATGTGGGCGTGGCACTGGCACATATAAATGAGCAAATTTTCAAATTTCGAGTGTTAATAACTTGAAAACCATTTACAATAGAACAATGCTTGTTGGGAAAAGTACACCCACTGCATATAATCGCTTTTCGACCATGGTCATATAAAAGATCATAAAAGTTTACTGGAAATTAGGTACCAACACAGAGCAATGCTATATCTCATTGCCTTATGCAGATGGAGTGCTAAAATTTGGGAAATACGTTGGCCTTTTGTTCCTATTATTTCTTTCTGCAATGGAAAGAAATTTGGAAAATGGGCGTGAGATCCACATATTAATGAACAAATAATAACCTCACAATCAATTGAAAGATGGAACATATCATTGTTAGGGAGAGTATACCCAGTATCTGTGTTCATAGAACCGTTTAGATATTCACTGCTCCAACAAAACTTATCTCAATTGTAATTGATGCAGAATGTTAATATGCAATATAAATGCCATGCTGTCTCTAAAATATTTTCTGAACACGTCTAAAATTATTCCACTTAGAAAACATATGTACCAAAGAATGTAAAAGAATAATGCAAAAACGGCACATTAGTAGAAGATTGCATCGTGGTGCTACAGGGCGTCATGGCTGAGTTGTTACAGTATTAGTTCTAACAGCAGCTTTGATGCAGGTCCTTGGGTACCACACTGTATATCTGTGCGGAATCTCAGGAAACTCGAGTAATACATATTCCCACTTTAATATAATGTGTTTTTACTTACTTACTTAAATAAAGCGTAACCGTTTTAATATTTTTTGCCGCCTAATATAGCGCTCCAGTCATTTCTTCGCTTTGCAAACTGGCTCCAATTGGAAAGATCACGGGATCGTAAATCAGTCTTCATTTGGTGCTATATTCGGAGTGGTGGTCTCCCTCAGGGCCGGAACATCTTCATTCATCACCGTTGAACTCTGGCGATGTATGCATACCTCTCATCACATATACCATTAAATCTTTTTGCACATTACCAACGCGTAGAGGGCCCAAAATCTTTCGAAGACCATTTCTCTCAAATACTCCCAGAACCGTACCAACAGAAGTTGTTAGCGTCCAGCCTTCTGCTCTATACAGCAGGCAAAGATCACTTAGGATGTTTCAGCCATGCATTACTCCTTCCATATTCTGTATAGAAGCTGATGCACGCATTTTATCAGCTTCTGCCCAATAGCTCGTCAGGCAATCCACGCGTACCCGCTGCTTTTTAAATATGAGGACAAATAATTTGAAATAACAAAAGAAAAGTGCAAAAAAACAAGCTTCGTTAAAGAAAATTTGTGACTAAAAGTAGACTAATTTGGTGAGGGAAAAAAGACGTATGCGCCAAAAATTATGCTTATATTACATATATTTATTACAATAAAATTGATTGCATTATATAGGTTGGGCTAAAGAAAAGCTATGTACATAATTTCATGGCAATACATAAACTGAATGTAAAATAAATTAAATAAAACCTTCTCCCGTAAAATTTTCTTTTTGGCTCTTACGTCTTTTTTGCGCACAGCGCTCGATATAACAGACCTCTAGAAATTAATATTAGGAAGAGTATTTTTGACAGTATTTTTTCTGAAGAATAATATTTATAATTAAAAAAAAAAATTGGTTATTTGGCTCAGTCTAATGTATGTATACATAGCAATTAATGTTTTATATTTTTATTACATATAACCCTGTAAAAAACGTTGGAGCATCAGAGTACTCCAACACTTATCCCCATTCATATAAAAAAGGTGGTCCAATTTACATGGCAATGTCCGGTGATTGGATCACCTAATCCTATTCGGAATACCGTTTACTTTGCTTCTGAATAGTCTATAGAGCACCTACGTTGGAGTACTTTGAAAATGCTGCCAAAAGATTACTCTATAGAGTATTCTAGACGAAAGCGAGAAGGGAGTATGTGTTCTTTTGAGGACCACCTACTCCCGCTCTCGCTTTGCTGTTGAATACTCTATAGAGTAGTCCCATGGGAGTATTTTGAGAGTACTCTCAAGTAGGTGGTCTATAGAGTATTCAAAAGCAAAGAAACGGAGTACTCCGAGATGGATTAGGTGATCCAATCACCGGACATTGCCATGTAAATTGGACCACCTTTTTTATATGAATGAGGATATGTGTTGGAGTACTCTGATACTCTTTTAGGAGTATTGTATGGAGTATGAAACGGAATATTTCCGTTTTTTGCAGGGTAATGATCTATATTCATATGTATATGTGAATTTACTTTTAAAATTGTTATTACTAAGAATCTTTTATGTTAATGTGCAGTAACAGCTGCCATTTATTTATAAATCGCACAAACATATTTATGCGTGTTTTACATATTCGCCGACAATGACTAGCCTTAACCATCAAAAAATGTCAACGCCATCATCTTCACCTCGGAAGAGCAACAACTTATGCAGACGCGATCATTCCACTCTATCTTTGACATTCATAATTTCTTCTTTTTTCGTTTTCATTGCCAGATATAGATTTATGCTACCAAATCGAGGTTGTTTTTGTTTTGGGCACTATTTACAAAGTCTCTGTTTTAAAATATTACATATCTACAATTAAATAACAACATGTTTATGTAGCATTTCCAAGTTTATATAAATAAACATACATCTATGTATACAAAGATGCCTACTTAAACGTATTAAGATTGCTTTCTTCACCCGCACTTTTCCGCTTTCGCACTGACGCAATGCTTTCATTCTTGCTACGCTACGCACTCGCGATCACTTTTACGAGTTTAAAATTGTGCTGTTTTATAGCGCGCTATAAATGCCAAAAAATCTTAAGCGACAAATCGGAAATTTCACAGTAAACGAATTTTTAAATTTAAATGTATTTGAAAACCCACAAAATAGGAAATAGTTTAGAGTTTGAGTTGGAAAGAAGATGGAGAGGGAGTTTCAGTGGGCGACGAGGAAGAGTAAAATTGGTTACAAAAATTCAAGAGAGGTACAATAGGCGATCTTTTTTGTAAGCACTTATCGACTTATAAATAAAATAACAAAAAACTGTTTATGCCAATATTTGAAACATGCTTTGAAATTTAAATTTGAACATGTTGCTTGCAAGAGAGCAACCAGAAAAAATGTTATCTAGCATCAAAATGGCGAATAAAACGGCCCATGTGTTAGCGCTTAACTTCGAATAGTTTTAGATACACTCTAGAAGACACGAACAAGCTTCTTTGCGTCTCAGAACTTATAATACACTGAGTCTAAGATTAATCAACGTATCTCTAAAACCCAGTGAGACATGGAACTTGTTCACATCGCTTATCGCAGCACTCATTTGGTCACCTGGGTCCACATATTGGACGATATTTCCGAAACTTATCAGATTATCGAAATATGGGATATCTAGGGTTTTAAGTTGGACGTCTAGTAATGCAGTGGCCAACGGTTCGTTCAATTCCATTTAGCAGTTTCTGAGTGATGCTCGACCAAACATACAGACAAAAAATCTGAAAACTGTTGATTTGAGTTCTATTGGCTTAGTAATGATGCCTCATATAAATTTTTCTTGAATATTTGCAATGTACATACATCAACCTGCTACAATTTGATTACATATAGAGACTCTCAGTTGCATATCGCAGTGCCGTGAATATAAGTGAGTTAAGCATAAGATGAGTGACAAACAATAACACAAAACCAAAAATTCTTAGACATAGGCCCTTTTGGAGTTTAAGGTGCGATATATGTATTTTATTGTTTTTCATTTTCATCAATCGGCCGGCGTTTTTTTCTAATTCACACAGTTGCATACATGCTACTATACGAGTATATATCTGCCTACGCCTACATATTCGAAAATTGCAGATGCTTCTTCGTCTTGTTTTATTTAAATTCATTGAAATTTTATATTATATTTGTTTTTGTTTTGTCTTTAGTGGCTGTATTTGTGTGATACTTTAAATTTTTCGGGAAAAAATGGAAACTCACAACGTCTACTTGCGTCAGTTGAAAATTTTATTTCGACCGCTGTAGACATTCGCCGCTGTTGTCGATAATTCGCAGTCGTTAATTTTTTAGAAAAAAAATCTAATTAACTAAAAATATGGCTGTAAGTGAAAGTTGTTATTTAATAGTAAAATGAAGAAAGGGAAGAAATAGTAATACTGTAGACAAGACTAGCAAAGCCTTTCATAGCGCACATCTAGATCTAAAGGAAGCTTATTAAAAGAATCTCACGTTTGAAGCTATGTTTACTAGCGGGTGCCGAAACTCAATACCACTCGATCTGTATAATTGACTTACCCAGAAAGGACTTGTTTAAGATAATCAGTTTGTCTACGTCGTTTGCGGTTTAGATCTCGGTGTGCGTTATATAAAAAAATCAAGAACTAAGTAAGAGGATAATAAGTTTTTATGGAATCCAATAAGGACATAACAATATTTGAGTCCTTTTCAAATTTTCTTAAATCGCCGAAACAAGTAGCGGTTTTGATACAAATGAAAGCATCCGTTATATTTTAATTATTCTAAAATAAATAGTTTTTTTTTTTGCAAATTTTCAACATTCAAGCTAAGAGGATAACAGGATTGAACGTTGAATATTCAAACCCTAAAAAGCCATAATAAAAGGACTTTTCAAAAGCAAACAACTTTTTAATTTGATTTCCAAACATTTTAAACTGTCCACTGTGCTCATGTGGGGACACCTGTTTTTCTCAAAATTAAAAAAAGGATTATTTTCCTTTTTGCTTTCCTATTTAACCACGACTGCGTTGACTGAATAACAATAAAAAAGAATTCCTGTCGGTAAATTTTATTTGGACGTTTGTGGGTTAAAGACAGACCCACTTTTTTTCAAAATTTTGTTAAAAAGCCCATGACATTGTAAAATTCGATCTTTTAAACCCGTTACGATATTTCACTAACATCTCATGTCAATAGTGATTCTACAAAAATCAGTGAAAAACTAAAAAAGAGATAAAAAAGAGAGTTTAGTTAATATTTTAATATAATTTAATCTCTCTGTAAACTTTTTAAGCAACTTTTTGCATGGATAAAGACTGTTTGAGAATATAAATATTATTTGAACCTACTGGTGGAACTTTCCACCCCACTAACACAAAAAGTTGCTGAAACGAAGCTGCAAACATTGTTGTGATTTTAAAGTAATGCGCAACTAGGCAAGGGAACATACATATCTATAACGTGCTTGCAACAAAAATTGTGACTAATTTTTTGGTAACCAACAACGTACAAGCGACGTTCCTATAAGATATCCGGCGAACGTTCTATAGACATTATGGTAAAATAGCAATAATTTAGCAGCTTAGTAACTGCGATTTTCAAGGGACTTTTTTCTAAATTATTTTGTTGTTATTAGCTAAATGGAAGCCTAAGATTTAACCAAAAAAAAATTGGATATCTTTGAAAAAACAACTCAGAAGTCGTATTATCAAAAAATCACAAATTCAAAGTAATTAAAACTTTGGCGATAATGTCTACAACTCACAATATTAAAATATAAAGTTATATTAACTACAAAGTACCAAATGTAGCTATAGTGGCACTTTAAAGTCGTGGCAAAGTTATGGCTAGCTAAAATTTCATGTACAAAGTTTCTGCTGCCACCAAATAGTTCCATACTGTGGTTGGTTATCAGTATATTGTTGAAAAATTGTTCGAGAGAAAAGAAGCAGATCATATTAAATTATGTCACGGTTTTACTGGCTTATTATAGAAATGTTATTAAACATTCACTAATCGATTGGTTCGGTCGAAATATAAACCATTTTTTCCGTTGAAATAAAGTTTTTTGAACGTGAAAAGCAAAATAAAAATTGTTTCAAATTATATCAAAAAATATTTCCTTTAAGTAATAAATAAATATATTTAATATTATTAATAAATGATATATTAATTAATATAAATCATATATGTCCATATTGATAAACTCAAATATTTTGAATTGAAATAGATTTTTTTGGGTCCTTTTATTGGATTTTTTAGTCTTCTTTTCTTTTGAGGAGTTTTGAAAGAACATTTTTCAAAATAAATAATCGCAACAATAGAGCAGAAAATAGAAATAATAGTGGCCCATTCCAAAGCATAAGTAACTTTCCCGCATTCAAAACCACTAGTCATTTACTAATTATGAACACGAAACTAAACTAGTCACGCATCTGTCCTTTTCCCTAAAAGAAACTTGTATTTTTAACATTGCGATGTCAATTACTTCAATTGTTCAATTCAAACTTGTCTCAAACTTGTTCAAAATATACCAAAAAATCAATATTATATTTAAGAAGGAAGTATTATTGAACACTAATGAAACATTTGCACTTATTACTAAATCTCTCAAGCTTATTACATTAGTCGTCAATTAATTCCTAAGAATTTATTCAATAAAATGTTTGCCATTCATGCAAATGCCCAATCTCGCGAAATTAAAACTTTGTTGAGCGCACAAAAAGTATTTCTCTCTCCTGATAAACACTTTTGCAAACACCCATTCATACACTTTTTAATGCATTAGTGGACGTTGTGGTATAGTGACAGTGTGCTGGCCTACTACACCGAAGTTCGTCAGGTGCAATTGACGTTACTTCTTCTTTAAATGGTCATCTAACCGCCTGGGCGATTTTGACCGTCCAACATAGCTCGCCAGTCGTTTCTTCGTTGCGCCAACTGGCGCCAATTGGAAACACCGCGGGATCGCAAATCGGTCTCCACTTGGTCCTTCCATCGGAGTGGTGGTCTCCCTCTTCCTCTGCTTCCACCGGCGGGTGCCGATAAGAATACCTTCTGGGCTGGAGCATCTTCGCTCATTCGCACTACGTGGCCTAGCCAGCGAAGCCGCTGTGTTTTAATTCGCTGAACTATGTCGGCGTCTGCGTAAAGTTCATACAGCTCATCATTAAATCTTCTTCGGTACTCGCCGTCGCCAACGCGTAGAGGTTCACAAATCTTTCGAAGAACCTTTCTCTCGAATACTCCCAGAGCCGCCTCATCAGATGTTGTTAGTGTCCACGCTTCTGCACCATATAGCAGGACGGGTGCGATGAGTGACTTGTAGAGTGTTATTTTCGTTCGTCGAGAGAGGACTTTACTTTTCAATTGCCTACTCAGTCCGAAGTAGCATTTGTTTGCAAGAGTAATTCTTCGTCGGATGTCTAGGCTAACATTATTGTTGGTGTTAATGCTGGTTCCCAGGTAAACGAAGTCCTTTACTATTTCGAAATTATTGCTGCCAACAGTGGCTTGGTTGCCAAGGCGCGAATGCGCTGACTCTTTGCATGGTGACAGAAGGTACTTCGTTTTGCCCTCGTTCACCACCAATCCCATTTTCTCCGCTTCTTTTCCTAATTTGGAGAAAGCAGAAGTTACGGCGCGGTTGTTAAGGCCAATGATATCAATATCGTCAGCATATGCCAACAGTTGGACGCTTTTATAAAATATTGTTAAAGCGCGGTTAAGTTCTGCAGCTTGTATTATTTTCTCCAGCATTAAATTAAAGAAATCGCACGATAGGGGGTCACCCTGTCTGAAACCTCGTTTAGTTTCGAACGGCTCGGAGAGGTACTTCCCAATTCTGACCGAGCTGGCGGTGTTGCTCAAGGTCATTTTGCATAGCCGTATAAGTTTTGCGGGGAAACCAAAATCAGACATAGCGGCATATAGGCAGCTCCTTTTCGTGCTATCGAAAGCGGCTTTAAAATCAACAAAGAGATGATGTGTGTCGATTCTTTTTTCGCGGGTTTTTTCCAAGATTTGGCGTATTGTAAAAATTTGGTCGATGGTAGATTTACCAGGTCTGAAGCCACACTGATAAGGTCCAATCAGTCTGTTCACATCAGGCTTCAGTATTTCACACAATACGCTTGATAGGACCTTATATGCGATATTCAAAAGGCTGATTCCGCGATAGTTGGCGCAGTTTGCAGGATCGCCCTTCTTGTGGATTGGGCAGAGAACACTTAGATTCCAATCTTCAGGCATGCATTCATCCTACCAAATTCTGCATAGAAGCTGATGCATGCGCCTTACCAGCTCCTCGCCTCCGTGTTTGAATAGCTCAGCAGGCAAACCATCAGCGCCAGCTGCTTTATTGTTTTTCAATCGGGATATTGCTATTCGCACCTCATTATAGTCGGGTTGTGGAACGTCAATTCCATCATCTTCGATTGTGGGCTCGGGTTCGGCATCTTCTCTGGTTTCTTGCTCAGTTTCTCCATTTAAAAGGGCAGAGAAGTGATCCCTCCATATTCTGAGTGCTCTCTGAACATCGGCCACCAGGTCGCCGTTCTCATTCTTACAGGAGTTTGCCCCGGGTTTAAAACCTTCTGTCATTCGCCGAATTTTTTGATAGAATTTTCGGGCATTATACCCTTTGGCCAACATCTCAAGCTCCTTTATTTCACGCTTTTCTGCCTCTCTTTTTTTCGCCCGGAAAAGCCGCTTCGCTTCCCTCTTCAACTCGCGGTAGTGTTCACACACACTCCTCGTTGCATTCGATCTCAGCGTTGCCTTGTAGGCTTCGTCCTTTCTTTTCGTTGCAGCGCGGCACTCTTCATCATCATACCAGTTGTTTCTTCGCGTTCGCCGGAATCCAATTACTTTTTCGGCTGCGGTACGGAGTGCTCCTGAGATATGATCCCACTGCTCATGCATTCCACTAGGTTGAATTGTGCTCTCGGAGAGCAGGTGTGGGAGGCGATCTGCGAAATAATTGGCGGTCTGTTGCGATTGCAGCTTTTCGACGTCCAGCTTTCCCTGCGTTTTTTGTTGCACCTGGTTTGTCGTACAGAGGCGGGTACGAATCTTGGCTGCTACTAGGTAGTGATCAGAGTCGATGTTAGGTCCTCGTATTGTGCGAACATCTAAAACGCTGGAAGCATGCCGTCCGTCTATCACAACGTGGTCGATCTGGTTGCGTGTTTTTCGATCGGGGGACATCCATGTAGCCTGATGGATCTTCTTGTGCATAAACCTAGTGCTGGATATGACCATGTTTCGGGCACCGGCGAAGTCGATCAGCCTGAATCCATTTGGCGAAGTCTGATCGTGGAGACTGAACTTCCCGACAGTGGGGCCAAATACACCCTCCTTACCCACCTTGGCGTTAAAGTCGCCAAGCACGACTTTGATATCATGACGGGGGCAGCGCTCGTATGCTTCTTCCAGGCGCTCGTAGAATGCATCCTTTTCCACGTCGTCCTTCTCTTCCGTCGGTGCATGAGCGCAGATAAACGATATGGTGAAAAATCGTACTTTTATGCGGATTGCAGCGAGACGCTCGTTCACGGGTGTGAACGACAGTACTCGGTGACGGAGTCTCTCTCCCACCACAAATCCCACGCCGAATCTGCGCTTGTCTTCATGCCCACTCCAGTAGATGTTACAAGGTGTTCTGATCGTATTTCCTCGCCCCGTCCATCGCATCTCTTGTATGGCGGTGATGTCAGCTTTTGCTTTCCTCAGGACCTCAACCAGCCGGGCAGCGGCACCTTCCCCATTAAGGGACCGGACATTCCAGGTACATGCCCTTATCTTATAATCCTTATTTCGTTTGCGGGTGTTGTCATCTAAAAAAGGGGTTCTCATATCCGAGGCTTTGTTGTTGAATTTCATTGGAACGTTGTTTTATGTGGTGGGTCCCAAACCCAACGCACAACCCGTTTCACGGGAAGTTGAATTCTATTACACGTTTGTATAGCGAGCCGCTTGATCCAAGACGGACGCCCGCTTGCAGCCGCACCACATGGTGATCAGACTCTGCTGTTTGAACCCCCCAGCAAGCCCTTAAACCGATTATGTCCGAGTGGCCTTACCAGGTTGTCGCCTTCTCACGTTTAGCTCACCAGCAAACGGGTGTTCGGTGGTTACCCAGAGGATACTTGGGCGCAAAGCCCGGAAGTAGTGAGCTGCTTGAACCGCATGCAAAAGAATCGCTCTGGCCATTCCCAGGTGAATGGCGATCAGAAACTTTTCCCACTTGCGTGGACTTCTGCACACGGACCCATCCTCCTCCAATTGACGTTACATCTCTACATATAATAAAATTCTAACATGTCGATGTCTGTACATTGCAGATATTTTAGAAAAATCGATAGGAAGGATCATTATTGAGCCAGTAGAGGCCAAATCAACAATTTTTAGAATTTTTGTCTGTCTGTCTATATGTTTGGTCGCTCATCACTAAAAAACTGCTGAATGGAATTGAATTGAACAGCGAAGCGGGGACGGATTTACTAGCTTAATATAAAAATGGTTTAAAAAAGTATTGGGCGGTAACCTTATGAGTACAACTCTGTCATGAAGAACTCTATCTTTAAAGAAAATATTGCATTTTTTGTACCAATTTGAAGTACTAGTAAAAATATTTATTTAATTCTGTTAATTTATATAACAGTACAAATTAGTATACAAACTAAATAAAGCATAGCTTGTGACAATGGCTTTCGTCTGAAACAGTAATGAATAATTAATTGAACTGAAAATCATTTTTATTAATAATTCCAAAAATAAATTGGGCGATTTTTGATTTTATTATTTCAGTTTCAAACTATTGACAAGTTTTTGAATAGTATTTTGAAATATTTTATTACAGTAAAAATAATAAAAAACAAACGTGTAAAAATAAAATATTGTTTTTGTCTCAGAACAAATATATCACTCGCTACAATTTAGGTTTGGACAATTAAAAAAAAGGATATGAATTGTTATTATGGAAAATTATCAGTATACTGTTTAAGTTTTAACTAAATTAAAAATGAAATTAACTGACAAATATTCAAATTAATAAAACGGAAATCGTTTGGTAGCGAAACTGAAAAATATCATCATTTATTTCTCAAACTGTAAGCATAAATAATAACTCTAAAATAAATAACTCTCAGAAAAGTTCAGTCTTACCTAACATTTGACTATAATCAAGATTGACTCGAAATAATATATACGAAACTACGTGTTTTCAGCTGTAATCTTTACATAGTTTTAAAACCGATTTATATAAAATTGATATTTAACAAAAAAAATAAAAAGTAATCAGAGCGCTTTATATACCTCCGATGAGATTTAGGCCGAGCTTCTCTTCCATGGCAGAAATACACTCGGAGAGTTTGCCAAACCTCTACCGAGGGGCTACCTAGTTTTTTATTAAACTTTTTCAAACCACTTTTGATGTTACCTGTACCAGGGCTCGAACCTTGGACCTTCGATGTAGTAGGCCAGCAACATTTTCCATTGATAAAATCGATGCGAGAAAATTTGTTGTTAAAAATGTATGAAAATCGATAATTGCAAAATAATCGATTAAATTAAAAAAAAAATCATTTATTCACAACCCTAATTATTTAAAGTGCGTAGTCATCACACATTTACTCCCTGGATTTGAAGCTACCCACACTATGATTAAGACAACCTTGAACCTAGACATGAATGACATGCAGTCTGTGCCATTTCGCAAAATAGTGTCATGACGACGATTCCTGCAGCAAACAAGACCTGTGTAGGATGTCACACCATAAGGCCGTGGGGACAGTTAATAGCCAGTTGAATTCAGTCAGGGCTCAAATCCCAAATCGAATGGGTGTTTAACTCTACCACACAATTATTGCAAGGTTGTTCCTTCAGTAGAGGAACTTTTTTATTTCTTTTATGTTTAAAAGCAAAGGAAACGGCAAACTACAACTCTGCAAAATAAAATGCAAAATTAATTATTATTAATATAATAGCAAATTTTGTTTTATATTTTATTTCAAAAGTTATCAATTATTTAAAGATTTAGCATATTTGATATTCGAAACGAACAATTTTGTTTCTTCATATTCAAAAAAAAAACGTGGGCACTTTTTATTCGTCACTTTGCTAAAAAAATCAAAGAGAAGGCAATACGCAAGTAACACAGTAGATAATATTACAAGCGCCTATAAATTACATAGATTATAAGCAAGTTTATTGTACATGTGAACCCGTGGTATTCATGGTATTTTGTTATTTTTTTACTATCTCAAGACCAGTTGATAAAAATTATAATTCAAAGGCTGGGACTAAAAAGAAAACTTATTTTCGTATGAAAGTAAAAGGAAAACTCATAAAATGTTTAATAAAAACAGGTTCAAAAAAATTGCTCAGTAAAAGGTAGACAAATCGTTTTTCCCATTAAAAAGTAGAAATATCGTTTATTTTTTTGGCAAGATATTTTTACTTTTATAGGAAAAAACGATTTGTTTACCTTTTATGGAATAAGTTTTTTTCAACCTGTTTTTATTAAACATTTTATAAGTTTCACTTTTAATTACATGGAAAATAAGTTTATTTTTCACTCCCAGCCGTTTAGTTATTACTCAACGATAATTTTTGATTCTAACCCTAGAAAGCTAACCTTCTCTCACTCCCTTTCAAACCTAACCATTCGTCCATTCAACGAACATTCTTTAAAATACCTATTTCTAATATAGTTATTTAATTTTTGGTTTGATTTATTGTACGCAAATGTTCTTAATCCTCTATAAAAAACATTTTTTTATTATTTTGGAACAATTCTGATATATTTTTTAAGGCTTTTAGAAAATCAGTCTTAAAAAGAGACAGAAAATTTTCAATAGAGTATTCGTCGAATCGACGAAGGTTATGTGTCTAGGGTTAATGGAAAAATTTTAAAAAGCAAGAAACATACACAGACTATAGTTATGCTACTATTTCAAAACAGCCACTATTTCTCGTTAGTTTTTTTTTATTTGGCCCAGTCTAATGTATATAAATAATTAGAGCATAAAACTTCGCAATTTTGTTCAACACTTGCTTTTGTTAATAACACTTATTTGTTCGCTAAAATATTTCAAATTAATAACATTTATTTACGCAACATATGTAACTACTAAAGGCTTATTTCAAATACAAAATAGAAACTCCACTCAAAAACACAACTAATTAAATTTTGAAAATGTTGAACATTAATCTTTTATCACTAAAATATCGAGATGAATAGATAATTATTGGAAACGTTTTGAAACTAAAATTCCCTGAAATAAACATAAAATATGAAAATGTATGTAAATTATATGGCTTGTATAGCAATAAATCAAGCAGCTAAAGCGTTTAGTATGAATAGAAGTGCATAGAATATTAATGATTAAGATGAGTAATTACCCCTAACTATGTATAAACCACGTGCATAAAGACTATGCGCTGATGTAAATGGAAAAAATGGCAGCTTGTTTGAAAACGTATTTTAATACATAATATGTGCATACAAAGTTCTTAAATTTATTACCGTAAGCAAACTAAATATTTCGCAAAAAGTGAGTGAGCGTTTTTCGTACTCATCCATTTAAATGAATTTTCATTTGCGGTAGGCTTTAAAAAAAAAAGATTAAAAAAGATAATATATAATCTCGAATGAAAACCGCCAAACCATTGACAAACCGAATAATTGAAATGCGGTTAAATGTAAATTTATATTTAATTGAATACGATACATGTATCTTTTTTCGCGTCTGTAAATAATAATTTTTGTTACACTGTGTGCATAATGATGAGAGAGTAAAGGAGTGAGAAAGTGCTCAGGAGAGCACGGGGATTGTGACAATGATTGATGTAGTTTTTGTGTCCAGTTTTATAGATATTATGTATAAGCTGTTAAAGAGTACATGTATTTATTTTTATGATATCCTTTAAACAAAATGTTTACGAATTCTAGAATTCAGCGCAGCTTGGTAGGTCATGCATGAATCTTCATACAACTCTTTTAATACTTCTCATCACTGAAAAGATAGAATGTAACAGCTTCTACTAGTAGTACTCGTGTGGATTGCTTTCTATTAAAAATCGTAGTAACACCCACTTAGATCTCTTCAAAAATATTTCGTGCATACAAATCAAGAGTGTGATTCGAGATTCTACACGGTAATCATAAACAAATGTACACGAGCTCCGAAATATTTGATAATGTTAAGCATTTAAAGCAACATGGTAGTATAAAAGCTCAAAAAGACTCTTAATATTTTGCTGATAGGACAAGAATGCTTCTTTCAGTCACACAATCCATAGCGCTTCATAATGCAAATTAAACTGCATATATTGATTTTCTTACTATTTTTGGACTGCGTGGCATACGCATCTCACATATCCATCATTATTTTTTATTCTACATTTAGTTATAGTGAGACCTCGAAAAGGAAGTTCTGAGACTTTCACTATGCTGAACTTGGTGCTGATCCAAAGCTTCGTTCGTTATAATTCGATGTTGATATGTAGCTAATTATCTACCTACAAAATTCATCCGAATAGTTTTCGAGATTATAGTTGATACTCGTATACTAAGAATAAATGTAGTAGGAAAAGGTTGCAACTCTAAGTGGCACCCCTATATAGAAATATTTTTCTTGAAAATCGACCCAAGGTACCCTTTCTCTGATACCCATATTGGCAACTTAGACTTGATGTCACTTAAATTACAGAGAGGTGACAACCACGGTTGCCGTTTTCGCCGAAACGTACCATTTTTGGTACGCATTTTTTCGCCGTACGCAACTTCCAAATTTGGTACGTTTTGTACGTTCCGATTACACTGCTACAAATATCAAACCTGCATTTGAATGACTACAAAAAATTATTTAGTCATAATGTTGGGTCTCTTTCACTCTCCTGCTTTATTGGCAGTAGAATTGAAGTGGTACCACTTGTTAGAGGAATATGACTTTAGCGAGTTAACACAATTTGTGTTTGATTTGCTAAGCCTTCCACATAGCTCTGCAGCCGCCCAACGAAAATTTTTTGAATTGAGTCTGATAAAGACAAAATTGCGAAATAAACTTGGATTTATAACACTTAAAAATGTTATGCTCGCCAAAGACGTTTGGACGGGAAGTAAAATTTTTTAAATTTCAGTTTGTCAAAATAGTAAAACAAAAATGTTTTTTAATGATTTTTAACTACAATTGATCCTTTATGAATGGAATTGTGAACATTTTAATTAATTTATTTACTTTTACTCATTATAGGGTATATTTAGAAGAATAAAATGTTATATCTTTTTTGGGTTTTTTATGTTTATACATACACATACTCGTATGTATATTAACCCCAGATGAACTGCTTAAAATTGTTTTAATAAATGTTATATTGTTTGCCTAGCAAATTATTTTGGTACGTTTTTTTCGGTTTGGTATGAATTTTGGTACGCAAAATTTTTGGCAAACGGCAACCGTGGGGACAGCTTTCTAAAAATATTCTAAGTCGAGAAATTAAACAGCAACTTTGGAACTTCGAAAATATAAACTTAGAAAACAATTCGCATTCCAAGAATTGTGAAATGCATATTTCTGTTCAATCCTTGTGAGGCATTAACTTAAAAAATTTTATTCAAATCGTTTCTCCTTAAAGATATTTGTTATTAAATATAAAATAAGATAATTTAAGTGCAAAAATTTCCTTCATTGTAAGAAGAATAATTTTTCTTTTTCAAATACAATTCAAAAACCCTTTCCTGGTTACTCAACTGTCAGAAAATCTAGTTACTATAGAATTCGCTCTTATTTGCCACTGTAGATCTGATGGTAAACTCTCAAGAGAGTGATCTGCGAACAATACCTTTCGTTTAGAGTGATTCCAGCTATTCCGTTATAGGGAAAAATGGGGATTTATCCCACACTACCCCTTTAGGCATAAAAGGGCACAATTAGTCTCTTCATAGGACATGTTCAAACAAAATGGATCACTTCAACGCAACTAAAAAAGGATCAAAATTGGCATTGGTCGCATGCGCTTTCCGTACTCATTCCAGCTTAAGCGCATTTTTTGCACGGTATTTACTGAGCTTCTTCCAGTTAAAACGTCATGAAAGGCTGTAAGCATCATACTTTTCCTTGCTGCCTCCATGACAGCAGCACAAGCGTAGAGTTGAAAAACTATTTCTTGAGCATTACTAGAACAACCATACTCTGATTCAAGTCCGGGAAGGGCCGTATTATAGGCAACACACACATTGGACAATACAAATTTTCAATAAACAAGTTTAAAAACAAAATATATGTGCAAAAAAAAAATAATACATTTATTACTGTCCTCGTGCCCCGATTGAAACTGCATTCACCTTTTGAACGTATAATTTATTGGTCACAAGTAAAATAAAATTTTACAACACGTATACCCATCTATGTAGTTGGTGTTTCATTGATGTAGATGAAATTTTGCTAAAAGCTTTTTTCGTCGATTTGAATTAAAATAAATGCTACTCCTTGTGAACTTGAGTGATTTTAATTGTTTGTAATTATAATTATTTTATAAAGAAAATTCAAATTTTAGTTACTTATTTTACTGCGTTTGTTTCAAATATTATTGCAAAGCTTCGGTTTGGACGGGATATATTCAAATATCAATTGAGTCACATAAGTGAATTCGGGGTTAAGAAACTTTATATTTCATAAGGGTTTGGCAACGACCACTTTTCCAAAAATAGTGTATAAACTATACCCATTGTCAACATTTTATAAAAATTGGTTCACAAAGTGTAATTTATTTATAAGTTTCGATTCTCAGGAAAAGTGTGTATGGTATTTCACTTTTAATTTATTTTGTTTATAAAAACATAAAAATATCTAAAATAGTCTAAAGCACATGTTCGTTTATAGCTATTTAGTCACAAATTCCGACACTTGCACTTAATTTCTTTTAAATGCCTGCCTTTAGTTATTTGTGATAGCCCAAGTGAGACAAAGTGTTGAAAGTGCAAATATGCGAGTAATTTCGCTAAGCAATCTTTTTCAATTAACCCATGAATTTTCAATGAAAAAGAGTAATTTTATTTACTTGCACATGAAACATATACTACACATCTATACTAGGGCTCGAATATTCGGTTAATCGACTAGTCGGTTGTAACCGTTTCCACGGTTATTAGTCATTTTGTGGTATTCGAATAGTCGCTTAGCAACGACTATTCGACTATTTGCTTCGCTTCGACTATTCGACTTTGTTGAAACTCCAATACTCTTAACCGAATTTTCAATGAATGTTGCGTCAAAAAAAAATAAAAATTTCTTGTCATATTGATATATGAATATTAATAAAAATAATATTAAAAATAATATTAAAAATATTAAAATTATATATATCATGAGTCTTAGAATAAGTTTGATGTCGCAATTTTTTGAAAAATAATCAATAGATGGGCAGTCGTTTTTTCTTTCTGCCAACTAGCGCCAATTGGAAACACCACGTAATGGATTGTCTACTCAGTCCGAAGTATAATTTTTTTGGAAGAGAATGCGCTAACTCTTTGCATGATGACAGAAGTTACTTCGTATTGACCTCGTTCACCACCAAACCAATTTTCCGCCTCTCTTCCTAGTTTGGAGTACGCATAAGTTAGTGCGCGGCTAATGATATCAATGCGGTCTGCATACGCGAACAATTCCACACTTTTATAAAATATTGTTCCACCGCGGTTATGTCCTGGAAAGTGGTTATGTTCTCGAGCATCAAATTAAAGATATCGCACGATAGGAGATCACTCTATCTGAAACCTCGTTTAGTTTTGAACTGCTCGGAAAGATCCTTCCCAACTAACAACTTCCCACGCGAATTTTAGAATTATTACTTCTATGAGAACTTAAATATCGCAGGGTTAGTTCAACGAATTGCATTTCTTGAATTGGTAAATGCGTTGTCTGTACAATCTTACCACCTATAGGGTCATGACTACTAATTAATTTAAAGTCAATAAAAACTAAATTCAAAACGAAAATATGAACTCAATACAAGGTCATCAGCGATTGTAATGCCACTAGAAAATTAAAAAGTGAAACAGAAAACAGGTTCATGTTCATTATAATCGAATAACCGAAAATTTTCAGTTAATCGAGTAGTCGAAAGTGGATGGTTAGTCGAGTAACGGTCATCAGTAGACTGTTCGAGTAGTGCTAGTCGACTTTTGTAGTCGACTAATGATGTATTCGAATAACTCGGTTACTCGACTAACCGAATAGTAAGAGCGCTAATCTATACATATAAATATTTAGAAAAATTCTTAATTGAATTTCATTTTCAGACAAATTTAAGATTTATACGCTTACAATTTGTTTGTTTGCGACGTCACAAATTAAATGTAAATTTGTCATGTGCAAAATGTAAAGCAGATGAGCTATAGCAAATGCAAAAATTATTTTTTTCTTCACACATTTTTGTAAGTATAGTAAAAAAATAAAACAGTGAAATAAGAAAACCATACCAATGTTTAAACTTTAAAGGTTGATTACTCTGAAACGACCAACATGACAAAAAAATTTTATAGCGAACGTTTTGGGTTTAATTTAATTTCCTACAAAGCTATATGCAGCTAAATTTTTTTGCTTCAATGATTTAGCAGTTTTAAAGAAAGAGTGAGATCAGTCCTACAAAATCTTGACTAGCAATGAACGACCTTTAGTAACTGAAATTAAGATCTGTAAATTTTAAAAAAACTTTTTTTGTCCGCTCTAGACGCACGCATAAAAATAATTCTCGTGCTTTTACCTTAAATTTAAACGCTTTTTCAACTAAATTTTCATTTGTACTCTAGCAGGAAATTGCATTAATTTGATATAACTTTTTCATATTTATTATTTTTTTTTTTTTTTGCTTTTATGTGCAAAAAGAGCGTTCATATGAAAATTTGTAAATTCCTAAAAAGCTCAACACATTGAAATATGCTTAAAAGATTTTTTATGCGAATTATACTATGTATATACAGCTGTGTTCAATATAATAGTAGAGAAATTAAAATAGGTATCGTTCGACGAAATAAAAGTTGTGATTTCAATAGTTTTCATTTAAAATACTCGTATAACGAATTCCATGAGAAAAACCATATAAAAGGAAATTTCAAAGTGTATTCAAAGTTCAGGAAAGTTATTTGAATTTTAAAAAATTACCATCAGAATCTACAAATTTCTTGACCGAATTTCTGGAATAGTTTCGTAGACCAATCAATTTGAGTATAACATTATGCAAGTTAAAACTCGCTCAAAAATTTCCCTGAATTTTCAAAACTTTTTTCGTCAATTGTGTTGAGAGATTTTTTCCATACAACGCATGAAGAAAAATTAATTTTGTATGAAAAAAATATTCAACATACTTGACAAACAAATTTTGTAATACTTAGGAAAAATTGTATGGGACTTCTAACTTGCACATTGTTATGCTAAAATATGACAAAATCACTAAAGCGTCACTTAAAAGTCGTGACAAAGTTATGACTACCACAAATTTCATACTCTAAACTGTGGACTACCACCAGTGTTGAGCGTAAATCAATTAAAATTGTAATTGATTTATTAATTGATTGAGGAAGTAATTGCAATTAAATAAATTGATTTACAATTAATCGCAATTAAAATTTTAATTGCTTGTTGCAAATAAATTTTTTTTAATTAAATTAATCAAAATTCTAATTAATTGTTTAATTTTATTATGAAGCAATTAATTAATTAACCAGTTTTTACAATTACTCGGTTAATTCTTGATTGATTTCATTCAAATATTTAACACAATTTATCAGGGTCGCAGAATTTTCACAAAAGTGATATTTGAAGAAATCAATCAATTTTTTGCCATATACGAGTATATAACCTATATGTTCTTGCAGTAGAAGTTTGTCACAATAAAACACCCCGATACCCGGCTAATAATATACTAGATATCGTCCAAGTAGCGTGTTTACTGTTAAATTCATAAAACAATTGTAACTAACAAATTGTTAATTATAGAGAAACATAATAAATAATTAATTAATTGTTAATTGCGGGCATTCCAATTGATTAATTGTTAATTGTATATTTTTGCAATTACAATTAAAAATTGTCAATTGTAAAAGTTGCAATTAACAACTAAAAATTCTTATTAATTGTTAATTGTAGAAGTTACAATTACCAATTAATTAATTGTTTTAACAATTATAATTTGCCCAACACTGATTGCCACATCACGGTTTTATCTACAAATTGTGTATATTGGATCCAGTGTTGCCAACGCAGTTGTTTTACGAATAAACTTATTGGCCTCAACAATAGTGGAAAAAACTAATGTTTATAAGGTAGGATTTTGCCAGTGGAATGGCCCCCATACTATGGTCGGACATCAATTGATTTCCTTTTATTAACTAAAACTTTCTTAATCGAGTGCTTTTGTGGAAAGATTATTAAATGCTTTCGTAGAAATATAGATTTTTTAAACGATTAACGCACAGTAATAAAAAAAATTGTTTCCAAACATATCAAAAAAATAATTTTTTTTAAGTAATCAGTTATAAATTAATGTGTGCAATAATTGTAAAAGAAAATTTGCTACTGGTTTTTGGGTAGAATGTAGAAGACTTCTTGGTGAACAGCTGTCTCTTTATTCTTTCATTTCAAAATTATTGTGTGTCTGTGTATCCTGATGTTTATGAAATTATATATAGTATATTCTTGGGTTCACTGGTTACAGCATATGCTATATATAGTTTTGGAAAAGTGGACGGTGCCACACCCCCAAGCCATATAAAATTCCAATTCGTCTGAGCTCTGAACGTATATGGTCTAAATTAATGAAATGTGTCACTTAGTCAAGATTTAAATAATTTTGGAAAAGAGGGCTGTGCTACGCCCGCATATTTTGTGTTCTGTTTGTCCTTTATTAATATCCACAGTTTAGTTCGTTGGGCACGACGCAGGCTATATATAGTTTTTGGAAAAGCCCCCAGGTTATATAAAGCTGCAATTCGGTGTAGCTAGGAATTTATTTTATTCATGTTAATGATATTTTGTGTATAGATATGAGTTCTAAGTAAGCGGTGCCAAGATCAAAATAAAGTTAAATCGCTATATCTTCGAAACTATGTAGATATCAGTACCCGGAGAGGAAAAGGTAGACAATTTGAGATATAGACGATGTACAACTTGTTAAATGTGGATAAGTCAAATTTTAGGCAGGACAACGCCTGTTTGGTCTGCTAGTTAAATATAAATAAGTACCCATCTGAAAATAATCATTAGTCGTAGAAGCTACCTCGCAGCAACTTCGAATTTCTCAAAAAAAATTTTAGTCATGGTATGAGCATGAATACACAAATTTCTTACTCGTCAGTAAACAAGAAAATCTTCGAAAGTAGTAGTTTGATGAAACTGTAATACAAATAATAGCACTGCAGTAACTTACCGCCTTCATTATACTTCATAAATCTCATATCGTTCACTCTCCCGTTAACTGCCAATAAGCATACTGATTTATATCAGCGTTTTGTTTGTCAATGACGTAACTGCTAAACTTTAGACATCACGTAGATTTCCTTTGAAAAGTAATGTGATAATAGCGCTCTAGAGCTTCCGTGTAATTTTTTTAAATGTGCATCTCTCTTCAGCTCACTGAGCTGCTTATTCCATTAGAAATAGGAATTATTTTAATTGGCTTCAAATTGTATGAAATTATCCTGCGCAAAGTATATCTCACAATATTTTAACTCTTTACTCATGACCGAAATAATATTTACAAACGCCATGTTACTAATGAAAATTTCAGTAATTTGTATTTGATTGAAATCAATATTTCGAACATAGAAAATGCAAAATATTTTTTTTAATAAAATAACATGTGTCCAGGTCTAATACAGGAACTGTAAATTTTGTTATAAAAATTTTAGCAAAAGTCAAAGAAAATTGAAAGAAAAAAAGCTGTCAATTCACATAAGGACTTGTCAAATATGTAAAAATATATTTCGAATATGTGGAGGCCGTGGGATACCAATACAGGTAACATAAACTCAGCAGCTGATTCGACTTTTTCCATTTAAATTTTCTCTAAACTGTCAAACTTGTTTTCAATCGGTTTGTTTACACTTTAACATATACTATGCTGTTTTGACGTTTTAGAGGAGCGATTTTCAACGTGGTCGCCGTGCTATTAGCTGTTTTACTATGCCATGGTGGAGGCAAACGAAATCGCGCGGGTTTCCCATGCACAATAACATTTATCTATATTTTTGCTTGTATGTTAAGAGGTTTACGTGTCAAATACAAATGAAAATTGAGAGCACATTTATTATTGAAATTCATAAATTTTAATTAGTCTGCAACTAATACATACATATCCTATATATTTCAATTACTAATATATATAGAATCAAGTTTGTTTGAGTAAATGATAAACGGTTCAATATAGTTAAACTAGACCATATTGGAAAAACTAACGCTCCTTGTATCGCCTTTGTAAATTGGTTTAAAAACAAGTAAGGACTGTGCCGAAACTTTATACCTGTCATGAATACTCATCACGGTTTTAAGTGTCCGATCCTTACTTACAATTAGTACAAACTTTGCAAAACTGTTTCATTTAAAGATACATAGTCTTAACTCTATTTATCGAAACAATCGATTGTGTGGGAGCAAATGATTAATGTTTTACAAAATGCAAATTTCGCCGAGATATCTCAAAAACTGAGGGACTAGCTTGCGTTCAAACAGACGGACAGACGGACAGGCGACCATGGCTAAATCGACTCAGCTCATCGCCCTAATTATTCCGGTATACTTATTGGTGGGTCTCCCACTTCTTCTTCTCATACTTACAAACATCGGACCGAAGTCCATTTCGTGTTCGTGAAAAGTATAGAAATTGCTCATGTTGTTGTAGTAGTTTCACTCAATAAACTTGTGCCTTATACAGGGAATTGTGAAATTTAGGTTTTCGTAAACATTATAACCAGACTTGCTACATTAGATATTATTACTGGAAGTTACGAATTCTTACTAACTGTTTCGTTAAAGTGTTCATTAATTAAAAAATTTGTAATAGAAAAACAAATCCAGAGCGTAAAAGCTTGAGAGACTTACTTATCCTTACAAGCAAATTTCTTGCATTTTCAAGTTGTTTCCCTAATAAATTTGCTTCGCTCATGAAACATTCTGTCATTTGCAGCAATTTTTTGTGGAGTTTTGGGGTTTCATTTTTGTCCGCCGGCATCTCAAGTTTTATTTATGCTACCGTCTACTTTACGCTTTTTTGTACTTACAATTAATATTATTTATTTTTGCAAAATTTATGAAATATTGTTTTTGGTAGGCTCATTATTTAAAATTTGCTTTGCCGCTACGACCACATTGTTATGTATTAATGTACATACATACCTACCACATGGAAGCATTGTCCAGTATTATTTACGTTTTGCATTTTAAAATATTAGCTGTCGTAATGGCAACAAAAGAAACAACAACATTTGCTATGAGGGAGGTGTTGAGTTTCAAATAGTCAAGCAGAAACACTAAATAAAACAAAATACAAAAATAATATTTGATATTTTATTAAGTTAGCTGGTTTTGTGTTGGTTAGAACTTTTTCAAATTTATTTATTTTTTATTTTGACTTTTTATTATTATGCAACAAATTCCATTAATTTGCCTTTAGAGGATGCAGATTAGCTTTTAAGAGGAAATTATTGTTAAAAGAGATTTTTATCAGTCAGCGAAAGTATAATCGATGTGATCATCTTTCGAGGGTAGGAAAATATTTTAAAATTTTCTATTTACTCAATGCTCAGTACGCTCTTTGTGCAAAAAGTAATTCATTTACCCTCTCGTACTCTGTGGAGGATTGTTAGCGATATTATTCGTTCCTTTGTGGACCCAACGAACCTTGCCGAACTAAAAGCAAAGTAGTAGTAACGGAGATTGGAACCTTTAACGTGTAACGAATTTGTAACTGTCACAAAATGTTTGACTTTGATGAATAAGTAACTTTATTTGAGAAATTATCAGTCGCTACGAGGGAGTGTCAAAAACTGTAAAATTACAAAAGACAATAGCGGCCACTAATTTATGTTACTTAATTCCAACTTTAAAGTTGCAACTACTTTTGGTATATTGATACACTAGCAACAATTGTAATAATTGTAGCATGTGGATTATTTATTTATTATTGAAGTTAGAAACAACAAAATTCGATGCGCGGTGGGTGCAGAAGAACCCCCCCTGCGGGTTAGGGGCTTAGAATAAACCCGAGGTAGGCATACCGGTCGAAAGAGGCGACTAATATGCACAAAGGTAATGACGTGCAACTCGATGGATGAGCTACGGATATGATGCCTCTCACATCTCATTACCCATCTTATCCTTCCTTACGGAAGGAGGGGTAAAATGACCTAGAAGGTTTAACTGGTCATAAATCGCTACCACAACAGTCGGGCAGTACCGCAAGGGAGTACCGGAGCGTACCGGGTTCAAATCTGGCCAAGGACTGTTAATTCGACAACACTCCCCAAAACCTTCGGGGAGTGTTTTTGTCGTTACCACAACCACAACAACAATCAATTGTATCTTGAGACGAGATGGTAGGCGAAGAAGATATTGGGCCAAAGCCATCCGAGATGCTGCGCTCTCAAATTATATGCGTGATTGGGGTTGATGAGCCCAATATGTTGCTGATTCCTTGCAAACATTTGAAAATTTACAATGCTTGTGTTCTAAAACTGCAAGCGCAAAGCGTATTGACCAAGGACTTCAAAACTATGAACGATCAATTATTTTCATTCAATCTTTCATAAATGGGTTTCCACATCCCTATACTTTGAAGCTCCTCTCTAAACGGCACCCCCTCACAAATATAAGTCTGACTAAGCTACCAATAATAACGGTGTCCCGGAAATTACTTTTATTTACCTAATTAACTTTTTTGTACAAAACATCAGTTGATAAAATATCGAAAAAAATATGATGAATAAAAATTCTTCTAAAATAATATAATTTCTTGTCTTCTTACTCGTTACAGCCCCGCAACAAGGAACAAGAACTTGAAGTCCTCACATGGATTTTTGCTGTTTTGGGTGAGAAAGTACCCGCTGGCCAATATGAAGATATCCTTAAGGACGGCATTGTACTCTGTAAACTTATCAACAAATTGGCTCCAGGCTCTGTGAAAAAGATACAAGAACGTGGCACAAACTTCCAGTTGATGGAAAATATTCAACGTTTCCAAGCGGCTGTCAAGAAATACGGTGTACCTGAGGAAGAAATTTTCCAAACAGCTGATCTTTTCGAACGCCGTAATATTCCACAAGTGACATTGTCGCTCTATGCGCTTGGACGTATCGTAAGTTTATTTGATTAGAAAGTTCAATTGGCAAAGGACGATAGCAGTAAATGTTTGTTCTTCTTTTTATTTAAACAGACACAAAAACACCCAGAATTTACTGGCCCGTCACTTGGACCCAAAATGGCTGATAAAAACGAACGTGAATTTTCTGAAGAACAATTGCGCGCTCACGAAGGCCATCTTAACTTGCAGATGGGTTACAATAAAGGCGCTTCACAGTCGGGGCATGGCGGTTTCGGCAATACGCGTCATATGTAAACAGTCTCTGTTTCTTATTTTTAATATATATATGTTTAGTTAATAATGCATACATACATACAGTGTCTAAGATAGATTTGAATTAATCGTTTTTAATCAATTGAGTTTTTTAGTTTTTTTGGGGCACTTTTTTTTTGATTTTTTAATATTCATAAATTGTAAAAAATACCAAAATAAATAAAAAATTCTTAATTATAGTTTCGGTATTAGTTTGATTTTTGGTGACATAAAACATGCATTAAGAGCTCCCAGACTATCTGTTTTCCATGATATATAAGGCGCAAAGTCAACTTTTAAATAATTAAATACAAATTGGTGTATATCAGAGAACGCAATAGCTTAGAAGTTGTTTTCAAACTATATCCACCTAACTCTCTTCACGGCTGTAATATCTGAGAATTATACTCAAAAACGTTCTTGCTCATTTCAGAATGTTTCGAATTTAGTTCGAGATTTTGCAAAAAAATATTCAAGTAAAGTTTTTTCTTGCTTTCTTGCAACAAATAAATGCAGGATAGCACTAAGGGACATGGGAAGTGCTAGATATGTGTGTATTAGAACCCTTATCAGCCATTGTCAATTTTGGTTTTGTGACAACCAGTGTGATTAGGTAATAGAAAAAAAGAGGCTAAATCGGTAATTTCAAAATCAGTGCAAGATTTGGGTAAGTGTTATAACGAACATCTAATATTAAGCAGCAGTTAAGCATTTTAATTTTTAATCTGTTCCTTAACTTAGTTTTTAAAATCTTTATGGCACTAAAAATTCTTTCAACCTCCCCATTACTGAAAGGTAATACCAAAATGCTAAATACGAATTCGACCAGTTCTTAAAAAGGGGGTTCGTTTAATGAATTTTTATGTTCTCGGACTTCCGCCAAAATTCTATGATAGAGGTCGCACTTGTCCACTGTACGGTTATTAGCTTTCGCCACTGCAGCTCAAACAATGCTACTTGACTTGGAGAATACCTAGACTTTTCTTCTTGAAAGGCAGCAAATACATCGAGCTTTGTAACTTTCAAAGAATCAACTGAAAAAAAATGTATCTTTTGTAAAAAGTTCATATTATCAGGTAGGCGATGTCGCAATTGGGTTATCAACTCCATTAAAAATACTTCAAAATTTTACGAATGATTTTCTGTATTTCGTCATCAATACTACCTTCCTTTAACTTAAATTTTATATTAAAACCAGTAAGGAAGTCTAAGTTCGGGTGAAACCGAACATTACATACCCAGCTGTGCACTTGAAACGCTGTTATTGTTTGTTTTGTGTGATTAATGGTGCTGCGCCATAATACATATGTATATGGTTCTATCCTGAACTCATTTTCGTTTAAAAGAAGCAAACAGGATACAGAGGCTAACACTAATGACCTTGAGCGGGTAATAACGCAGTTTTCCTTCAGATATGGGGATTTCCCTACAAAACCTGATATAACAGAACAATAAACATAAACACGCAAGTGCTATTGTACAAGGTGGCGCAAAAGTAAGCTTCCGATGTTAAGCATATCGGGTGTGGCACGTGCAGTGTGTGCTGTTGCACCGTCTTGTTGGAATCACATGTTTTCCAACCCAATTCATCAAGTTGCGGCAAAAAGAACTCGTTGATCATTGCTCTGTAGCGCTCACCATTCACAGTAACCGTTTGGCCCCGACCGATTATTGGTCAAATAAATAGTCAGCAATATTCCGCGTTCTGGAGCAGTATAGCGTAACATTGTTTATTAACGTGTATTTCGCATGTGTTTACTACACAAATATCAAAACAGAACTGACTTTAGGGGCCAGTCGCAAAATTTATAGCCTTTTCTGATAGGAGGATTACTTTTGCGCCACCCTGTACTAAAAAGATTATTGCACACTAAGGGTTGTTTTTTACCTGTCTATGCAATAACCAAAAACGCCTCGTTGCAACAGTACTGTGTGTTACATAGTAGCAGGTAGTAAATAATTTAGGATTTTGTTAACTGAGGAATTCAAATTTTTTGTAGCCATTGTCCCGTTAAATATCTATGTGGAAAGGGTGACCCAATATTTTGAGTAAAAAGTTAAATTTTAGTTTAGTATTGTTTGGTCGCTTAATAATTCAAATGCGTTTTTTTTTTTCAAAACGTTAAAAAAACCCAAAAAAAGTTTTAATAAACATATATGTCAATTCAAAGAGTGCTAAAGCGGAATACTAATTACTTATATAACATTAACTAAAGACTAATTATTTAAAGAGAGTGATTAGTGTTATTTTTTGTGCTCAAAATTCAAACGCGTTTTTTTCAAAACGTTACAAAAAAGTTCGAAGAAAAACATTTATTGAAGGAGTGATTTGTGTTCGCGTTATTATCAAAATTGCGTGGAAGCAGTTCGAAAAAAGCGAAATCCATCAAAAGAGCTTACAGTACAGACGAAAGAAGGACCCAATTACCATTATCACCAGAAAATCCCCAAAAGTTTGAATAAAGTAAAACAGAATTGATAAATATTTTATATACATGCATTTCACATTAAGTTACCTTTAGCCTTATATATACATATATTTCATAAACCATGCCTAGGCTAAGTAGAAAATCTGGTAATCTTAGACGCGTCGCAGATAGGAGAGGAATGTGCGTACTTCGTGGAGAGGAAGAATATAGAGCACTTGCACAAATCCAAAATACATTAGACCGCAGAACCCGCATCGAAAATTCCCAAGTACGCTCTACTGAGCGCAATAGGGACACATTTCAGCGAAGAGTCCGTCGCGAAAATTTAGAAATTCGCTCTATAGAGCAAATTAGAAATACTGCAGAACGTAGATCTCGCCGTGGAAATGCAGAGAATCGCTCAGCTGGGCGAATTATCGATTCACAGCAACACAGAGTCCGTCGCGAAAACTCTGAAATTTTCTCTATAGAGCAAAGTAGAAATACTTGTGAGCACCGATCCCGCCGCAGAAATCCAGGGAATAGGCACCGAGAACAACAAAGAAATACTCTTGCTCGTAGAACTGTCCGTAGAAGAGCTCGAGTAGAAAGCTCTAGACGAAGCCGTCAAAGTCAATTCCGAGTAAATCGTAATAGAGTAAATTTACAAAATAGACGAAATGAAAATGAAAGGCAGGCAGATAGAAACCGCTCAATGAGAGAAAATGAGGGTCGGGCGAACGAAGATATAAAAAATGATTTAGGATTGGCAGATTTTCGACAAATATATTTTAGGAATATTAAGAAGGACCAACAGAGGTTTGCATTTGCTGCGGTGGGCTATGGTTTCTATACCAAGTACAGCCGTTAAATTTTAATGTAATTTGCCAAAGTAATCCAGATGCTGCATCTGCCTTTTATTTATCCGATGAATTTCCCGTTGAAGATGGGAGCTATAAATTCTGGGCTACTTGGCGAAACGCAATTAAAAGGAAAACCTTTCCAAAGATATGCTTGGCTAATGGTTTAGATTTTCCTGAGCTCCCAGAATGCCTAAAAGGTCGTACGCATTTAGTGGAACGCCTAATATTACCAAGATTACCTTTATGAATATTCGCCCTTTGGGATACCAAGGTCAGGGCTCATTAAGGGGGGCAGTTGTTAACACTCCTATTTCAGGTAACGAAATTGTTACTTCCTTCCCAAGATCATTCGATCAAGCGCATGTGATTAAAATCCATTTAAGAAGATGCATGGAGTACAATCATGACTATATGACTGATACCATACGTCCTGCGAAAATTATGGAAGCCTTGCGATATTTAGTGAATACTCCATTATATCAAGAGCACAATATATATATTAACGAAGAGTGGGTTGCAGGTTTTGGTGATAATGAAGATATTCCCATTTACTGCATCTATTAAAGATGTACCCGTGCTTCAAAGTTTGCGACATTGCCCAGCACATAATAATCCCCCCTTAGAGCTTGCGATTGAAGAAATAAACCCATTTGGGCTTGAGACTCTTGTCGATAATGTTCCAGTAGAAAATATGGACATAAATCGTTTGATAATTGCACCAGGTGAAGGCCAAAGACCCCTGGATATCATTCAAGACAACAACTCTAAAGAACTTTCATTTGTAAGTATTTATGCAGGGCAGAAGCGAACTTATACAGAGACATACAGCAAGATTGTTCGATCTAAGATTCGCCGCTACGATAGAAGGACTTGTACTATTCCTAAGCTTTTCTATAGTTACAAGAAGCTAAAACTGCTTCAGATTAAGAATAGTACATCGATTTGCCTACGAAAGTTTTCTGAAAGCAATCGAATTACGGCCCAAAATTGTTTAAATGAAAATTTTGTTCAGAATTTGATCCAGCATGACGATGGATATAGAGTTCTTAAAGATGTTTGATCTTCCCCAGCTCACTGGGGGGCAGAGAAAAAAAATGGCAATGGCCATGATCCGCCAATTCGGCCTTCCAACCTTCCTTTTTTATAACGTTGTCTGCCGCTGAATCTCATTGAATCGAATTACTGGTTATTTTGGCTAAATCTGTGGACTCAACAACTATTTCTGAAGAGGGCTATAATTTATCTACACAAGAACGATATCGTTTAACTCGCTCAGATGCTGTCACATGCGCTTGATATTTTGACTATAGTTATCGTCAGTTGCTTAAGCTTTTTAAAGAAACTGGAGGAAGGAGCTCACCTCACGTGCATGGCATGTATTGACTGAAGAATGCTCCTAAGATCGATCTTAGCGAACCTGAATCTTTTCCGAATGCTATTAGTTTCATTGATAAATATGTCTCTACAGATGGAACCATAAGTCATTTAGAAAATTTCATTGAGTACCAAAGACATAACCATGGCCGATCCTGTACCAGAGAAATAAGAGGACATCAAGTTTGCCGATTTGGTATACCATATCCACACATGCCTTCCACCGAAATCTTATTACCACTCCCAGATGACATAGAAAATTTAGAAACACATAGGGAAAACTACTTAAAGATTCAAAATCCTTTAAATTCTAAATGACTAAATTATTTTGAAGTTTTTCTTTCTGATACGAGAATCAATTTGTCATTCGGTGTCTATTTACTTGCTCTCAGACCTATAGTTTTTCTTAAAAGGAAGTTCCAAGACCGCTCAATTAATGCTTATAACCCGCTTATCTTAGAACTACATAGAGCCAACATGAATATTCAATTCATATTGGATGCATTTGCTTGCTGTTCCTACATAATAAATTATATTAATAAATCAAATAGGGGCATCTCTAGGCTTTTAAATGAGGCAATGGTAGAAGTTAACACTGGAAACTACACAGTCAACCAGAAACTTCAACATATAGGCCATAAATTTATTTCCGGAGCAGAAATTTTCACCCAAGAGGCAGTTTATTTCCGCATTGGTCTTCATCTTTCGGAAGCTAGCAATACAGAAATATATATTAATACCTCTCGTCCTGAAGAACGAGTGCGGATGGTAAAACCTAGAGCACAACTTCAGAATCTTGCTGAAGGTTCTACCGATATTTTTGTGCCGGGTTTGTTAGAGCATTATACTAAAAGGCCTACCCTTCTTGATAATGTTTGTCTAGCTGATTTTGCAGCTTTGTTTACTTTTGTAAAATCAACAGGTATATCATCATAAACCTCCTAAGAGATTTTTGCGCCAAGCTTCTCTTCCAATTTGTGGTGTGCGGATTTGAATTTTTCCCTACAAATTGGTGGGACCTACAGTTTTTTGCCGACTCCGAACGGCATCTACAAAGGAGACGAATTTTTGCTGAGAAGCCTGTCATGGCAGAAATACACTCGGAGAGTTTGCCAAACCACTGCCGAGGGGCGACCCCGTTTTGAAAAACTTTTTTCAAATCACTTTTGATGTTACCTGTACCAGGGCTCGAACCATGGACCTTCGGTGTGGTAGGCCGGCAACACTACCTTCACACCACGGCGGCCGCATATTTATCTGATTCTTAAGAAGTATTATATATCAACATTATTAATTTATGCAAATAAAATAAGCCTTAGTTTTAAGTAAATACATATAAACTTATTAGTCAAAATTAAAGCTTAATATACATGCGAGTATATATGCGAGGTGTGTTCAAAAAGTATCGCGAATTTTGTGTTTTTTCAAAAATTATTTATTTATTCATGAATATCTATTTTGTCCCCTTCAAAGTAGTCCCCATGAGATATTATACACTTGTGCCAACGGTTTTTCCAATCTTCGAAGCACTTCAAAAAATCATTTTTTTGTATCTTGTTCAGCTCCTCCTTCGATGCCGTCTTTCTCTCGTCAAGAGAAGCGTAACGTCGTCCTTTCATGGGCCTCTTCAGTTTAGGGAACAAGAAAAAGTCACAGGGGGCCAGATCTGGGGAATACGGTGGCTGCGGCATCATTAGTGTTGTTGGCGGTTTATAGCGGGTTGCGGGTGTAAAAAAAGATATACTTGCCGATTATCGCGGATTAAATGAAAAGACGTCCATTTGATTTCATAAAGTTTTATAGAGAGAAAAAAAGGCGGAAGTAAACAATGTCTGACAAACGACAAGTGCTTCCAAAGTTAAGGAATGTCAATAGAAAGAATAGATCAATTACAAGGTTGCCAATTAGGCGCGAACATGCCGGCCGCCTTGAACAACTGTTCAAAATTACAATAAATAATTTACAAAATTAAATTCAAAATTACATCAATTTGAAAATATATCTGACTTTGTAGGTAGAAGCGATAATTTGGCAATAGGTCGTAAGAATTCCCCTTCTGATGTTCTCAACTTCACTACTCGAACATGATCGTCCTTTCCAGGATGGGTGTCGATTACACGTCCCAATTTCCACTTAGTAGGGGGTGCGTTATTATCGTGAACTATTACGATGTCGTTCTCTCGTAGGTTTTGCGTTGATCTATACCATTTCGTTCGCTTCTGCAGATTGACGAGATACTCGTCGCGCCAACGTTTCCAAAACTGTTGTCTGATCGATGAGATGATTTGCCATCTTTGAAAAAGTGTGCCCTTATAGACTTCCATGTGGGGGTCAGGTAGCCCCTTTAGCGGTTCACCAATGATAAAGTGCCCCGGTGTAAGCACTTCGAAGTCATCAATATCGCTTGGTATCGTACACAAAGGGCGTGAATTAACGCATGCTTCGACTTCGGTGAGTACGGTAGAAAATTCTTCGTACGTCAGCAGAGTAGAATCTAACGCTCGTTTAAGGTGGTATTTTATTCGTTTGACGCCAGCCTCCCAAAAACCGCCCATGTGAGGAGCGCTTGGCGGATTGAAATGCCAGGTCGTCTGAGCGTCTGCGAAATAAGCGGTGAGTTTTTCATCCCGGATGCATCGTTCATATGCGGCACGTAACTCCCTTTCGGCACCGACGAAATTCGTACCGTTATCCGAGTACATGTGTTGGCAGTACCCTCGACGATTTGTAAATCGCTTGAATGCCGCAATGAAGCTTACCGAGGAGAGATCGCTCGCTAACTCCAAGTGCATCGCACCTGTGCTCATGCAAATAAATGACGCGATGTACGCCTTCGTAGACTTAGCGCCTCTGCCTTGCGAAAACTTGATATTGTATGGGCCAGCGCAGTCGACTGCGCTATGTAGAAAGCTGCGAGTGCATGTGACACGACTAGACGGAAGATCGGACATGAGCTGACGAAGTGGTTGCCGGTTTAGTCGTTTGCACCGTACGCAATGGCGATATATTTTTCTCACGAGATTTCGCATGCCCGGTACCCAAAACCGGCGTTGTAAAGTGGCTTGCATAATCTGCGGGCCAGAATGCAACGTTGTTATGTGTATTTCCGCAGCGATTAGCTTAGCGAGTGATGAATTCTTTGGTAGTATTATAGGGTGTTTGATGTTATATGAGCAGTTTGAGTTCTGTATACGGCCCCCCGCGCGTAGAATACCTTCGGTATCTAGGAATGGATGAAGTCGTACGAGGCTACTACGCACCGGCACTGGCTTGTTCGACCTGCAAATATAAATTTCTTGTTCGAAAGCGTTAGACTGAGAGTATCTTACCAAGATTAATTCAGCTGTGTGAAGCTCAGCGCAAGTCAAATAGCCTGTACTGTGGTTCCCAGTGCCAGAACGAGCAGCGTTGATGCGTGCGTTGTTAGCAAAACGGATTACATATGCGGTTACCCGTTTCAGCTTGTTGTATGAGTGGTAACGGGTGAGTAACTCCCATTCTTTAGCGGTCTGCGTTACGTGAGACGCTTTTTTAGTTGATTTTAACTCCAAGTCAGTAGTTTGTTCGGGGGGTGGATGAGCCCAGCCGTGGTTGGTTTCTCGAAGCCAGATAGGTCCATTCCACCAAAGCGGATGTGATAAAAGTTGTGAGGCCGAGATGCCTCTTGAAGCGCAGTCAGCAGGATTGTGCTCCGACGATACGTACCTCCAAGTTTCCGATGCTAACACCTCTTGTTCCTCAGATACGCGGTTCGCCACAAATGTAGACCAGCGGCTTGGAGCTCCTTGTAACCAAGCCAATGTGACCATAGAATCGGTCCATGCATACAACTTTTCCATTTTGCCATCGAGACTTGATTGGATTTGGCGGACCAATTTTGCGCCTAGATGAGCAGCGCAGAGTTCCAACCGCGGTAACGACGTGGTTTTGAGGGGTGCTACTCGGGTTTTCGCGGCGACTAGTAAAACCTTCACGTTTCCATCTCGATCTTGAGTGCGACAATAAAGAGCTGCCGCATACGCAGCCTCCGAGGCGTCTGTAAATACATGGAACTCGGGAGCTGAGGTGGGGCAGGTGCCCAACCAACGATCCAAGTTGAGAGATGAGAGCTTCGTCAGCTCATAGCGGTGTGTTGCCCAGTTTTCTGCTATTTCGGCGGGCACTAAGTCGTCCCAATCCACATTCGAGCGCCAAATTGATTGAAGCCAAATTTTAGAGCGTATTGTACACGGAGCGACTAGTCCAAGCGGGTCGAATACTTTACTAGTGTCAGATAGGAAGGCGCGTTTTGTGAGCTTGTGGGGCATGTCGTCTAAATTGACTGCGATAGAGAGCACATCGTTGTTTGTGTGCCAGATACACCCTAGCGTGCGAACTTCGTTACCTTCAGCTAAAAGATGCGACACTTGCTTGGATACGTGCGGTAATTGTTGTTGTAACAGCTGAGAATTTGTCGCCCATTTGCGAAGTTCGAAACCTCTCTGAGAAAATACGAATGAAACGTCTCTTTGAAGAGCAGCGAGCTCTTGAAACGTGTCTGCACCTGACAATAAGTCGTCCATATAAAAAACGGAGACAATTACCTTAGCTGCGACCTTGTAGTTGTCGCCTGCATCAAGCGCTGCGCGGTGTAGTGACTTTACTGCGAGGTGCGATGCCGAAGCTACTCCATAAGTAACTCTTAGAAGTCGATAGTCACGGATTGGCGCTGATGAGTGCTCGCGCCAAACTATACGTTGTAGATCCGCGTCCTGAGGTGCAACATAGACTTGCCTGTACATCTTCTCGATGTCGGCGATGATTGCGAATCGATGCGTTCGAAAACGCACTAATATTGAAAACAGGTCTTGTTGCAGCTGTGGACCTACCATGAGAGCGTCGTTTAGCGATTTTCCGGACGAGGTCTTCATCGATGCATTAAATACCACCCTTAGCTTGGTGGTAGAGCTCGTATCTTTGACCACTGCATGGTGGGGCATATAGTACGTATTACATTCAGCTGCGCCTGCCAGTTCCATATGACCGAGATCGATGAGCTCTTTCATGAAGTCGCTGTAGTCATTTTTGAGGTGCTCGTTAGCTACAAACCGTTTCTCCATACGTATTAACGCGCGAACTGCTGCGTCTCTAGATTCCCCAATTGGAATCTCCTTCTTAATTGGCAGCCGTACGATATAGCGACCGTCTGCAGCTCTTTCGGTTGTTTCATCGAATAGTTTTTCGCACATGATTTGCTCAGAAGTGTAGTGCTTTCGCGGTTGTAGCTCCTCGAGCTCCCAAAACTGGCTGACGAGTTTACTTAGTTGCGTGTCGCAGAGGTAAGTTGAAACGGAAACGGGATGAGCTTTCAAGGCAGATGCGTTGCCAAACAAAACCCAACCAAACGCGGTGTTTTGAGCCATAGGCGTACCAGATTCGCCTTTTCTAAGACCATTTAGAAGAATTTTGTCCATCTCGTCCATGCCGATAAGGATGTCGATGGAACGCGGTTTTGAGAAATTAGGGTCAGCTAATGGTATGTTTTGGATATGTGGCCAAGATGGTATTGGTACTTCGCAGTTAGGTAGATCGTTAGTAATATTTGACAAGATTAAAGTACTCACATGAAACTTTGTTTGCAATGAGCGCGGTGATATGCATACCTGGACTTCCCCTTTTGTACGCCCTCCTTGTAGAGAGCCAATACCTGTGACGCTTGTTGTTGATGCAGTTCTAGGAAGTCGCAGACGTTGGACGCAAGCCTCAGTGATGAACGACGCTTGAGAGCCGTTGTCCAGTAGCGCGCGAGCGGGTTGCCAACGACCAGTGCTGTCTTGTAGCAAAATTTCTGCCGTTGCTAAAAAGGTGATACGATCGGTGTCAGCGTAATGCGATGAAATGTTGATGTTTTTATCTACAGTGGTTGTAGCGGGTGCGGTGGACTGATTGCTATTAAAGCATGCGTGTAACATAGTATGGTGGCGTCGCTGGCATATGCGACACGATGACGTACTTCGGCATTTGTCGAGCATGTGTCCCTTGCTGAGACAATTTAAACACGAGCCTTGTTGTTATATAGCGGATAGCTTAGCAATTGGAGCGAGTTGACTAAACTTCAAGCAGCTGTAAATTTTATGATCGCTGCCGCAAAATGAACATGCTAACTTCTTAGCAGTATCGACCGGTGCATTACCTTTGGATTCAAACGTGGTGTGAAGCACATTTTTAGCAGTTGGTTTTGTGCTGGCGGCTGCAAGGGGTACCATCTCTAAAGAGCGTGCGCGAGTTTCGAGAAAATCCCGAAGATCATTGAACGATGGTAGCTCATCGACTACTAATGATAACTCCCATTGCTTGCGTGTTTCATACGCTAATTTTGATACGGTCAAATGAACCAGCCAGTCATCCCAGTATTCAACTGGACGTTTTAGTGCACGTAGCGCACCGACATGTTGTAGCGTGAGGTTTAATACGTGCTTGATGGCCTTGGCTGAATCTTTCGTTGCCCTTTCAATTGACGACAGGGCTTTGATGTGGCTGTCTACAATAACTCGAATCACTTTGTACCTTGCGATCAATAAATCCCATGCTTCGATGTAGTTATCGTCACTCACTGCTAAACTGCTTACCAAGTCTAATGCTTCTCCCTTAAGACAATTGCGCAGGTAATGCAGCTTCTGCCCATTTGACAGACCTGTATTTGCATTAACGAGAGAGCAAAATGCATCATGGAATGGCACCCACTCGGTGGGATCGCCGTTGAACGAAGGCAGTTGCAACTTTGGTAGCGGTACTGAAGAATGGATTACTGGGGTAGAAAATGTTTGAATTGGAGGCGATTGCTGTGTAGATGAAATAAGGCGCTTAAAGTTTGCCTTTGCAGTGGCATACCACTCTTCGCCTTGTATGCGCGATTGTTCTTCCACATCAAAGGCTGCAGCACCGCATTCAAACTCCACTTCTTGTTGCGCTAAGCAAAAGCGCGCCCACTGTTCTTCGAGCATTTCTAAATAGGTGGATGCAACCTCCCTATCCACTGCAAGCGCATCAGCTTTGCTTGATTGCAAATGGCGTTTGATTGCTTTTAACGCGGAGTCTCTAACTTTCAGGGTAGACATTTGCGCAGAAAAATATGTCGTAGCGATGTAAAATATAAAATTTTTGAAATAATGCGGGTTTTTAGTTATTTGGTTAAAATAACGTGGTATCCGGGTTGAAGGACCAGTTTGTTGGCGGTTTATAGCGGGTTGCGGGTGTAAAAAAAGATATACTTGCCGATTATCGCGGATTAAATGAAAAGACGTCCATTTGATTTCATAAAGTTTTATAGAGAGAAAAAAAGGCGGAAGTAAACAATGTCTGACAAACGACAAGTGCTTCCAAAGTTAAGGAATGTCAATAGAAAGAATAGATCAATTACAAGGTTGCCAATTAGGCGCGAACAAGTGTGTTGTTTTTGGCCAAAAAGTCGCGCACAAGCAACGATGCGTGAGCAGGGGCGTTATCGTGGTGCAAAAGCCAATTTTTGTTCTTCCACAAATCCGGGCGTTTCTGGCGGATTACTTCTCGCAAATTGCGCATAACTTGCAGGTAATATTCCTTATTGACCGTTCTTCCCTGTGGCAAGAACTCATGATGCACCACGCCCCTGCAATCGAAGAAAACTGTCAGAAAAACTTTCACATTCGACCGAACTTGGCGCGCTTTTTTCGGTCTTGGTCCGTGCGGCAGCTTCCATTGAGATGTTTGAGCTTTGGTTTCCACGTCATAACCATAAACCTACGATTCGTCACCAGTTATGGCCCTCTGGAGCAGATACTTTTTGAACACACCTCGTATACTGGGAAAAAAACTATACACTACTGATTACAAAATATCAAAAGTTGACTTTTATAATAAGATTTAATAAACATCGCAGTGATAAAGTTAGCATCAACCAAACGATATCAATATGGGACGGTTATTATTTCAAAAACCTACTTAGGTTTGGGGATATTGACCTAAATTTGGATCCTAGAATGTCTTTATACTATATAGGCGTTTTACACCTATTGCATTGGCGAGGACATAAATATAAATATATGTATATTACTTACTGTAAAGAAATCATTTTGTTTCCGAGATATTGACTTAAATGTGAAACTAGGTAGGACATTTATGTATTTGTGAAACATGGTCATCAAAGGAAAGGTATGAGCAGGGGACATACCATGGTTTTTAATTTTACCACAAATGATTCTGAAATACTGATTATACCGATGCATATATGGTCCAATACACATATGTGGTTCATAATTTCTAAAAATCCTATATACCTGCTGGTTACGTGCCAATTTTATTACCATAATAATTGGCAAAGCTTACAGCAATATATCATACTAAGTCAAAAACATAAGCAATATTACTTCCTTTGGGATAGATATGTAAAAGTGAGTGTGGTTTTCAATCGATTTGCTTAATATTTTGTCACGCTTATACTCCAATGTCACAATAGTACGCTCACCATTCTTAAATACAATTTCTCTTCAAACTTAGGAGCAATCGCTATCGGGAGACAACAGAAACTGTCTACCCAAAAAAAGGCTACCGTCCTAGACGTCCACTACCAATAAATATTTCATTTATTTATGTAAGACTTTTCGAATTTTACAAACACTTTTTTCAAAGCTAATATAAAAACGAAAGCGTGGCTTTCAGCCGCTTTCGCTCATTTTCACAGCAAACAGTTGTCTCAAATTTCAATTTTATATCTCCAGCGGCTATTGATTTACAGCTTGTTAAACTTCTGAATTTGCTTCTTCTAAATGAACTTGTGTTTTGCGTTATAAAATCAATCACCTACCAAATTTCAATAATTTAGTGGTATTCGTTTGCGAATTATCTAATTTTTTCAATTTTTCGATAGTTTCGATATAGGAAAAGGGAGCGTGGTTATCAGCCGATTTTGCTCATTTTTAATACCAATCTATTCTGCGTCTAAATAAGCGTGGTGAATATACAGGGTGGCTGATGAAAGCCGCTACCAAAAAAAAATTAAATAACTTTTTTCTATTTAATGAATCTGGTTAATATTTTTTTTATTTTGCAGATTGACTTTTACATTTAACAAAAATGGATAACTGGGACACTGAAACAAGAATTTGGATTGTCCGCCGCTATCACGCACTGGAGTCCGTAGTTTCGGTTCAAAGAGAGTATAGGCGCACGTTTGGCGGCAATCCTCCGAGCAGATGGACCATAATAAGACTTGTAAACAATTTTGCCGAGCATGGGACAGTCAACAGAAGACCTTACCATCGACACCCTTCAGTTCGAACGGAGGAAACAATCGCTGCTGTAGCTGCTGCCATACAAAACAATCCACGTGTTTCGACAAGAAGCTTATCTGCTCAAATGGGTGTAAGCAGATAGTCATTACAGTCAATTATGCACAAAGATTTGGACTTATTCCCATATAAAATTCAAATGGCCAACAAACTGAACGCTGCAGACTTGCCGATTCGCTTGGAATTTTGCCAGAAGATGCTTCAAATGGTGGAAGAGGATGGAAACATGTTGAACTGTCTTTTTATGTCTGACGAGGCCCATTTCGATTTAAACGGCAACATAAACAAACAAAATTGTCGAATATGGAGTGCTTCCAACCCACAGATACTCCATGAGACGGAATTGCATCCACTTCGTGTCACAGTGTGGTGTGCAGTTTCATCACGCTGCATTGTCGGGCCCTACCGTTACTTGAGCATGTTGAGAGAGTTTTTCTATCCAGAATTACGCCGAATGAGAATTTCTTTCAACTCTGTGTGGTTTCAGCAAGATGGTGCAGCTCCTCATATAGCCCAACCTGTTATGACAGAATTGCGACGAAAATTTCCCAATAAGCTGATATCCAGAAACTCCACATTCCGTTGGCCACCCAGGTCGCCTGACCTTACTGCACCTGACTTTTTCTTGTGGGGTTATTGCAAACAGGAAGTCTTCAAAGCAAAACCAACAAATTTGAATGAACTAAGGCAATCCATTCGAGAAACAATTGCGGCTATTCCTGTCTCAACTCTCCAAGCAGTAATGAACAACTTTTTGGTAAGATGCCGCACATGCATCGACGAGCAGGGGGGGCATTTAAATTCCATTATTTTTAAAACTAATTAAGCTATATTTAATAAAATTTAATGAGCTTTAACATAAATACAAGAAAAGTGAATTCTATACACTGAAAAAAAATTATTTGAGTTTCTTAATGTAGCAAAATTCATCAGCCACCCTGTATCTGAATATTTGCTCAAGTTATCGTGTTAACGGACAGACAGACGGACATGGCTCAATCACATTATTTTTCAATCCTGATCATTAAGATATATGGGAGTCTATATCTATCCGATTCCTTTATACCTGTACAACCAACCGTTATCCAACCAAAGTTATAATACTCTGTGTACAAGTACAGCTGGGTATAAATATGCTGTTGGGACTAGAAAGGTTTGGAGTAAAAAAGGCGGAAAAAAACCACGAAGCTAAAACCAAAATTATGAGGCTAAAGGACAAAAAAAAATGCTAAATCTAGCCTCGAAAAGGCTAACCTGGTCACATTGGTGACAACCCGGTTTCGGCGTTGTGCCATCTTCAGTGCCTTTAACTGCCTTTATATTAAGTCCCTTTCGTGTTTCTTCGCGAAATTTTTAAATCTTGCTAAGTCTTATATTTTCCAAATTCATAAATTGATAACAATTGATATAACTAAAATTTAGAAACTAAATCGGCATACGCCTTTGTTGAGGGATTAATTTGCAGCTGATTTCTGAACACACATCATATTTAAAATTATGTTATCACTCTTTTTTTTGTTCTGATCTGATCTTTTCTCTCTCTAAAAATTTTAACAATTTCTGAGTACATAGGCCCGTAATCACAGTCATTGCTTAGCACGCGTTTTAATGAAAATTTTTACATAACTTAAAAATGCATTTAAAATGTTGGTCAATCATAGTCATATTAAGATTTAAGCTAAAAAGAAATGTAATTTTTTATGTTTTGCAAGGTTGCCTTGGTCAGCTATTTTATTCACAAACCATAGTATACTATGGTATGGTATAGTATATGTCTTAGGGTAAACAATGTCACAAACAAAACCATAGACACATACTGTAATTTCAAAATGTTAAAATGACGTTTCCGTCATTTTAAAATTAAAACTCCGTCTTAGACATAAAATCCTATCTTATAACCGTAAACGAGTTATTCTTGTATACTTGTACATATATTTGTATATCCACTACTATCTCAGGAACGACTTAACCGATTTGGATGAAATTTGGCATATGGGTAGTATCCTTTGTTTTAAGATTTTCTAATTTAGTGTTGCCACTTGGGGTGGTTCACAGGGTTGCCACCTATATCAATATTTTTTAAATATTAAGCAATATATGGGAATATGGGTATCAAATGAAAGGTATTTTAGGCCGTATACCAACCAAAATATTTTCGAGTAGGGTTGCCACCTAGGGTTGCCACCTGACCGCATTTTATTTATTCCTTCAGATATCGACCACTATCTCGGAAACGGCTAAACCGATTTCGATGAAATTTGGTAGATTTCTTCTAAGACCTTATACTTGGATGTTGCCACTAAAGGAAGCTTAGAGGGTTGCCACCTTTCCGATTTTTTTTTAAATATTAAGCAATATATGGCAATATGGGTATCAAACGGAAGGTATTTGAGGCCGTATACCAACCAGAATATTTTTAAGAAGGATTGCCACCTGACTGCATTTTAATTATTCCTTCTTGTATCGACCACTATCTCGGGAACGGTTTAACCGATTTGGATGAAATTTGGAGTGCGCATGTGGACATAACTTCGTGGCATCTCGAGGTACTTGAATAAATATAACATAACATGGCAAACATCACTCAAAAACTTAAAATGATGAATTAAGCTGAATCTACATGGCACGACAAAATTGTTGCCTATTTGATCAACTATATCGTGTCGTATGGCGCTGCTGTCGCTAGGTGTAATATGCTCCTTAAGAATACATGCAAAGAATACTTTGTCATGTAGTGTAGTGCTGCTAGATGTAGCCCCAGATTTAGTTGTTTATGTTGTTTATTTTTAATAATTTTTATTCAAAACTTACTTGATCTGTAAGTAGATAAAAAAACTTACATTCCAGAAAGCGATATCAAATATGCCTGGGTGAAGCTCAAATGCCTGACAGTTCGGCTGTACCATGCAACGGCACCAATTTCCAGTAAGACCAGCATTTGCCATGACTGTGCACAAAGCTAAAGGCCAAACTTTTGAATTTGTTGGAGTAGACCTAAATTCACCTGTTTTCATGCATGGTATGCTATATGTGGCTTTTTCCAGAGTTAAGCGATCAACTACATTAAAATTACTACTACCACAGGAGAACGAGGGAACACGGTGTGGAAGGAAGTATTGGCTTAGGCTTTCAATTTGCAATGTTCAAATAAATGGATAGCATTACCTAAATAAATTTAAAACATTTAAAACAGAAAATTTTTGTCGAATCATCGAGCCCTAACAGCCAAACAGGCTTAAGTGACTTTTTGTGGTTAGTGTTCGATATTTTGGAAATCTATTTTGGAAATTTATGCTCTTGGTAAGTAAGATTATGCGACAAATTCGAAAAATACCGAGCAAGGCTCGGTCACCCAGGTACAGTACTTTAAGTTGACTATGACAGACATGGAATGATGTTTATTTTAGAATCATGTTTAAGTAGATTAAACTCTATTTTAATTTGTCTATGACTAAGGGCCATAAAGTTTCTAAATCAAATGTATTTTATATTATGAAGTAGGTAAGAATAGTTACTTGATATTCCTTGCTTATATGTAAACTTGTAGAAAAGTGAATTCTTCCATCTTTTTCTGTTTCCTATGTGAACTTATGCTCACGCGTTGCTTGTTGGGAAACTCCTGTATACGCTGCTCGTTTTTTTGGTATATGACACTCAGATGATGTCATCAGATTACCTAGCGCAGAACACCACATCTAACTCGCTTTTCAATCAATTATTTATTTTCATCCCAAATTTTGCAAGAATGCTTCTTTGAGAATGCCAGATAAAAAGGTTCTTTGTGAATTTAAGGGTCCCTAAGACTTTCGATTAATTATTTTCTATGTAGTGCATAACTCGCTTCCGACTTAAAATCACCTCACTACAAAACTCATCTACCAAAGGAGCAAGCAGGGTTGCAGCAGTATTCATTATTGTATACAACTTACAGCATTTCTTATTTGGCGTCCCCACAATAAAATGTTTACATTTTTGATTAATATCTAGCTGCGTGTATAAGTTAGCCAATCGCGATATTTGTTTCATTTAATTTATGATGACAGTTATAAAAAGTAACCGACAGGTGATTTGTGCGCATGCATTCATAAATACATATTTCTCTCTATTAGTTAATATTTCAGCTTAACAGATTCTCTCCCCCACAAATACCATCTAATATTACAATTTATGAGTTTTCAACTCGATTATTGCTTTGCTGATTTGCTTGTTTTGCTGCTCTCTCAAATGTCGCTCAATAACTCGAGTATTGAAATTGCATGTAGTTTTTGTTTTAAACAGTAAACTTGTATGTCATTTTTACAACTGGAGCCTCGACTAAGATAGAAAAAACAAGTAGAAGATGCCTTGAACTCTATTGCTCTTTCGAATTGACTTCACTTATTGGTTGCATTGTTAAGCACCAGCCAAAATCGCTTAGACGGTTATGAATGAGTAAAAGAACATATCATCCATATATTAATATAAGATAAATAATGAACCCGATCACGGACTTAGGTAGCAATATCCCGCCTCAGAAGTAAAAAAGCGTATATGTTCAAACATTAAATTGAGAGGTTGGAGTTCTTATAACGAATCATAAATGAGTTATCAGTCCAGCTTCTGAGCTAGTAAGACTAGCATCGTCCAGATTTCCACGATACGCCATATCGCGGAGAAGATTCTTGAAAGGTAAATCGATATATAGCATCTCTTTATAGATTTTAAAGCAACTTTTGACAGCGCCACAGCGAAGTGCTCTCTCTAAGAACAAGGATCACGCTATAACCTGTACGAACTTTTATCAGATATAACAATAGCTCATCTGTGCTAAGTCATGTCATGCGAAGGAAGACGATCCTGCGTAGTTGGTGATCGTATTGACAAACGAATCCTTCAGCAGTTGAAGTGTGCCTCGGTCCTTCCTGATTTCGGTTTTCGTCATATATCGGCATAGAGTGATAACTTTCGTGCTTAGAGCCCCAATGTTGTTGATGATTACGCCTATAGCCACAATATCGCAGAACAAACCATATAATTTTTGGTTTCACCTGGACTTACACTGCCTAACCTGATCTAAAAAATTTTATTTTTATTAGGATCACAATCCCTTCTACTTCTTTAAATAGATATCAAGATTTAGCCTGTAGGGTGACATCTCTTTTTTCTTTATGGCGCGATATACAACAGGTATATCATCATAAACCTCCTAAGAGATTTTTGCGCCAAGCTTCTCTTCCAATTTGTGGTGTGCCGATTTGAATTTTCCCTACAAATTGGTGGGACCTCCAGTTTTTTGCCGACTCCGAACGGCATCTACAAAGGAGACGAATTTTTGCTGAGAAGCCTGTCATGGCAGAAATACACTCGGAGAGTTTGCCAAACCACTGCCGAGGGGTGACCCCGTTTTGAAAAACTTTTTTCAAATCACTTTTGATGTTACCTGTACCAGGGCTCGAACCATGGACCTTCGGTGTTGTAGGCCGGCAACACTACCTCCACACCACGGCGGCCGCCATAAACACAAAAAAAAACAGGAAATATTTTAAAAAATACCATAACATGGCATTCCAAAACATTCGTTTTTTTCAATATATACTGGCAAACATTAACATATCAGTTACATACCATCGCCATACCATTACCATAGCATCAACATACTACTTACATACCATTACCATACTACTAACATAACATTACCGTACCATTACTATACCATTACCATACCGTTACCATACCACTACCATACCATTACCATACCGTTACCATAACACTACCATACCATTACCATAACATTACCGTACCATTACCATACTATTATAATATCATTACCATACAATTACCATACCATTACCATACCACTACCATACCATTACCATACCACTACCATACCGTAACAATACCCTACCATTAACATACCATTAACATAAGATTACCATACCAATGAACGCCGTTATTCAGGAACACGCTCCACCTGTTGCCGAAGAGGAACGCGAACTGCCCCACTTCGTTCTAGATACTGTAACAGGTTAAACTCCTACCTAACCAGACTGAACCCCAACATGACAAATGTCTGCCCGGCATGCGGCGTGTCTTCCCAGGTAAGGAAGGTGATTATTAGGCAGGCTAACTATCGCTACAGCAACAACAACAACAGGCTTCTAAGCTAACATAATGCTTTATATTATTTCCAACTCACAAGCGTCAACAATATTGCCCAAACATTTAAGATATATTGTTTCTTACGTCAAGCTATCCTAGTATTGTCTCTAAAAACAAACAACATTATCCCTATCGAAATCCTTAAAATATGCCAATTAAATTTCTTACTTTTCATGCAGGTATGCGATTCCATAGCAATATATGCCGCTGTGTTACTTACATATTGGCTGTTACCATTTCCAACACATGTGCTTACTGATACTGATATTCGAAAAAGCACATTCCTTGGCTTATTCATTACACTGTCGCTTGACAACATATGCAAAAAAATCATTCGAAACACGCAATTAAAACATACCTGGAATTCCATTTATACTTGCTGCACAGGTTTTCTCTATGTAGGCACCTGACAATGCGAGCAACCCACATTCTAACTGTAGCAATCTTACTTCACACAGTGCTGGGCCAAAGCAAGATTAAAGTAAGATTCAGGGTTGCAGCAGCTTACTGTCTCCAATATGATTTACGCAATGTGTTCCTTTTTATAGTGAGATTTTCAGTATTGAATCTTTCAGTAGAAAAAATCTATGAAATATGCAACGATTATTTGCAGTACTTAATTTCTATCTTTTTATTTTATCAGTTTTATGTAGTGATATCCGTAAATAATAACTGTATCTAGGAAAAATTAATTTGAAATGTGAAAAAAAGCAAAATAAACGTAGTAGAAGAAGGTAACATAATTTCCGTTAGCGCACTCAATGTAATCGGATCATATCAATTACTAGCCAGAATTGCAAAGAGCATCGAAGTGGATCAGATTAACATAGCACTCAGTTGCATGTAATGCTAAGAGATGACAAGATTAGTGAAAGGCAAGCGAGCAATTTTTTCAGAAATTAATTTAATTGAAATGAACTTTTATAGTATGTATTCTGAAACATTGTTTTAGCACGAAAAAGAGGCAATGCGTTTATTCGAAAATTTTACTAACTTCACAAAAATGTCCCAAACAAGAAAACCCGGAATCGTTTCGCTGCTGCGTCTCAGAACTTATAATTTACTAGGAACCATTTAAATTATTATATCTCCAAAACCACTTGCAACATGGAACTTAATCATAACGCTTATTGCAGCATTCATTAGCACCTTTCGTTTGATACCCATATTGTACTAACAGATTTGTTGTTGGTCGATAACTCCGAAACAGATGGAGTTATTGAAATGAAAGATGATTTAAATTTTAAGTTAGACTTTAAGTAATGTACCGGCTAAAGTTTCATTCAATTCTACTTTGCAGTTTTTGAGTGATACGCACCCAAACATACAGACAGAGAGACAAGTATTTCAAACCCGTTATATTCTCATTTCTTTGGCTCAATAATAATCTCTCCTATCGAATGTATATCTGCAGTGCCTGTCACGATTTCATTACATGTAAAGAAAGGGATGGTAAAATTTATCAAATAAGAGCGTTAATAGATTTATTTTCATTCGAACCCATTCAATCGAATATATAAATCTATACTGATTAATCGAACCAATAATCGATTTATTGTGAAATTAATCAAATTATAACTCTCTTCTATGTATGTTTAAGAACCGTTGTAAATATATCTAAGTTGCATACAATGGAAGTATCTAGATAAGCGGCCATCCCTGTTATTTTTTAAATTTGAATGCTTTTACTACACCTTTATATTTCATATATCTATATATATTCACCTACATTCTGTCTGCTGCTGCATGGAATATCCCTCACTTCCACTCGGAGACACTTATATCCATTTTGAATGCTCTTGGTGGTGTCGGTCGGAGGCATATTCGTCCAACCCGATATTTCTCACTTAATCCTTTTCTCACGTCCGCCAGACTGTCGAAAAAGCATACTTCCAAAAAATCTGAGTCGCTTAGACTGTTGTCCTGGGCATCTAGATATTCCTACTCATCCTTACAGCTTCTGCATGAGGATGTTGTTGGTATAAGTCATCGTCGAAGCATTAATGCGATAGTACAATATTCTGTGTAAATACTCTTACTGCAGATTTGTTTGAGAGGTAAGCTAATTCTTTTTCTAAACGTGGGCATATTCCGCTAGGTAGTCCCGGAGCGTACATGGTTCGTATCCGCCAAAGGACTGTCAGTTTTGACCAAAACCCCCCAATACCTTCGGATAGTGGTTTTGTCGTTAAAACAATAACAACAACAACCCAGTGGAGAGATGTTGAAATAAACCATATCCCTTAGCTGTGTTATAAGATTTTATAAGGTTAAATTCTGATTCCTTCAAACCAGCTTGGCTGTCCACGAAGATAGTTACTTTATTCGCTGGTACTTACGCTTAGAAGATACTGCACAAGTAGGCGAGTCGATATAGCTGATTTGTTTCAAGAGCTTCTGAGTATAACCCAGCTCCCATTCCATTCTCCAAATTTGATCCGACGGTGTAGGTTGTAAGCTCTCTTCCAGTGTCTAAACACTGTTCCCGTTCCTCCCTAGAAGGATACTCTACCTTCTGCTCCTAGAAGTTAATCCCTGAAGTGATAAAGTTGGCCGTTAGAAAGCACTCGTAACTCAAACACTTCATGATTTCTAAAGCCCTGTACGGTGTTCCCGCTTGAAAAATATTGCACAAGCGCAAAACATCACTTTAAATCACTTTTTTGATAAAGTAAAACGAGTGTTTCTTACATCATATTGCTATCTTTCTCTACACGTAAAATCAAAGTAACCCCATGAAAAATATATTCAAGCCGTAAAATGATGTCATTTAAATGGTTTATAGACCATATGGCAGATCGTGAGCACAGAACCAGGCTTAAGTGAATATGCTTACCTTGATATATTCAGAAGTAGATACTCGCTGTTCGGTGCCTCTCGGTTTGTTAGTTTCAAAAGTGTTCGGTCCCTTTTAAATTATCTAGATCAGTGCACCATCTAGCGGAATTTTGTGTGAAGCCACATAGTATCTAATTGTTTATCTATACACTAGGTTTCAAATCTCTAGCTTACCGAGCATACAAATTTTAAATGAACTTTCAATATATCTGGATCCATATTGCAATGTCGCGGAGTTCTGAACTATGTATGTTCCCAGTCTCAAGTGTCAAGGTTAACAGGAAAATAACTAAAAAGACTGCAGGATTCCAAAACTTGCCGTTCATAGTTCCGACATGTTTAACATTTGAGTGCCAGCAGAGTTTCTGTTTTTTATGTTTTGAAATGCAGTCTTTCCCATCAGACTTGAATTCACTAACACTGAAATGTGATACCCAATACCCAACAAAATGTTTTGAAAAATATTTCACTAAACATTCTTTTACAAAAATCGGAAGATAGCCACGACCACTCTTTTTACATCGACAATTTTTCAATATACAAAAAAAGTATTATTTAGTAAATAATACACCTATAGGCCGAATTTGGTATGTAGACTGGAATTGTGGTATTCAGCTTACTAAAGTGCAGCGGTTATATAATGGGACCTACAGATTATTAAGATGAACATCAGTGAAGTGGGATGCCATAGTAGATCACTAGTTGGTATATACTGTTTATTTTCACCAGAACTTAGAATTTCTTTCTTGTTGTTTTTTTAATGTTTACTACATCTCGATTAACGCATTTATTTCCCACCATACATAAACTTAACCCTTACTTAGTAAGAAAATGTTGGTTACCCTTAATTTAGTCGAATGCATATGGTACCGAATTGCAATTAATTTTAATAGTTGAAATACTACCAAATGATATTAAAAATGTTAACACTTTGTTCAACTTAAACATTATGGTTGAACCACAAAGAACTTTGACATCAATTTAAACAGATACGCGCTCCATACGTTACGAATCACTTAACCCTTTTCCCGCCCTTAAGTTCCACAAACTTTTTATATCAAGACCCTACTTATAGCACACATTAAACTTATCTGTAAAAGTAAAAATCTGAAGTTAAAATTCAATGTAAGTCGGCCTTTACACAGGTCTCCGCTTTATGCGCCCTTTGCCCTGCGCAACAAATATGGCATTCAGTTATTTTAAAATCGCTTTCGCTAGCTTTCGTTTCATTTCAACTGACAGACTCTTTGGTTTGTCTTAAAATAGCGCAGTGCGTAAGTCATTGAGGTAAAGTGCATGTCTCTTGGCGTTCTTAATAAACACATACTCGCATATACTCGTACAAACATATTTATATCAGATTGAAAATGCGTTTAAAAGCCAGCAGGAATCGTGTGTGTTTTTTTGCGTACACATGACGTTTGCGTATTCTGAAGTTTTTTGAAAGCTTTTGTAACTTTTGCCTACGCTTTTTCAATTTTTTATATTGTATTTCTGCATATTTTATGTGTTCTAAGTGCACTCGGATGTGTTCTAGGAGTATATCTGGCACTCGGATGTGTTGTAGGAGTTTTGGCTTAACTCGTATATATGTATGTTTGTGCGTGTGTGTTAATCATAAAAATGAAGGAAATTGTCAATGAATTTAAGACGACATGAGTTTTTGAGCATACACGAAATTTTATATTAAAATAAGTAAGTTAGAATAAAAGCGAACATTGTTTGTTGTGATCGATTATATACAATTTTTGCTTAATTTTTTTGCTAAACGCATATGTTTAACATACATAACAATTACAGTTTGTTCACAACTTTTTATTGAAATATGTTGATAAAGTGAGTTAGAGTATAATAGAGAAGATATGTATGTAGGTAACAACAACAATTTTCTCGTTATGCAGCAACAGATAATATACTCAATCCAATATCAATTTTGTAACCTTTCTAATAAAAATAAAAATTAGTTAAAAATTAAATAAATTAAAACAAATAATAAAAAAAATAAAAAAAAAAATAAAAAACAAAAAAAAAAAATTAAGAAATAATAAAAAAAATTAATAAAATAAAATAAAATAAAATAAAATAAAATAAAACAAAATAAAATAAAACAAAATAAAAAACATAAAATAAAAAAAAATAAAACAAAAAAAAATAAAATAAAATAAAAAACAAAACAAAAAAAAAATTTTAAAAATAATAAAAAAAAATTAATAAAATAAAATAAATTAAATTAAATAAAATAAAACAAAATAAAATAAAATAAAATAAAATAAAATAAAATAAAATAAAACAAAATAAAATAAAATAAAATAATTTTGTTGTTGGTTTTATGGTCTATTCATTTTTACATATTTTTGTAAGTATAACGAGCTCAAGACCAGTTGATAATAATTCTTAGTTAATTATTATTATTTTTGATTAAAGGAAAAATTGATAGCAACAAACATATACAGGCTATAGTTATAGTACTATTTCGAAAACAGCCACGATTTCTCGTCAGACTAATTCGTATAGTTTTGCTATTTTCAGAGGATATTGTGGAGATCGAACCCACTCACTCTGATTGCAAGCGCAGCCGCCTAACCCATAGGCTATGCTGCGTGTAATTTTGCAAGCTGCTTAATTCAAGTTTTCCTCTAATTGTTGTTTGTTATCTTGCCAACGGTATACACAATATTTTAGACATTCTGTCTATGTGTAAATCATGTATTTTGGTCTTTGTTTTTGTACATTCTTTTTTCTATTTTTATTTTATTGTACATAACCACGTGCTCCGGTATAAATTTATTTTGTTGTTGGTTTGGTTGGTTCGATCTCCACATTTTCACACTACTAACTCTCTCAAAGATATAGACCAAGTTTGATTAAGACAGATCTAAAAACAAAGAAAAATATTCCACCATAATTAAAAACATACATACATACGTATATCTGAGAGTTTATAATACAACGCAATACAGATTTTCCAAAAAAAAAAAATCAACATTAACGTTTCGCCACGACGACATATAATTCTATTTGCCACAACAACATGTCTAACAACAACTTAATATAATCAGCAAAAATAACAAATATACTAAAAAAAGTGCTATGCAAAGAAATAACCCCAATAGACAAGCTCTGCTGGTACTCTGTGCGAGTACTTGCGAGTTCCCAGTACAGCGATTTGCAGCGCCTGATTCTACGCAACGCAATCACTTAACAAACGACGAAGCAAGCAGCGCACAGCTTAAAGGAGGGAAGCGCATGCGGAAGGATGCAAATGCAAGGCGAGTAGCGGAAGATGCAATAAAATTTGAAAGAAATTGTTTGTAGATAGCAAAATGGAAAAGCATAAAAAAGTGCAGGAAATGCGGCACAAAGGAGGGCAAGGGTTTGGGAGCAAAAAGGCACCACTCACTGTCAAGTTAAGTACATATGTATGTAGAACGCACGAATGAAAAAGTCATACAGAGATATACTTGTATGTAAAAAAATGATAAAGTGTATGCTAAAAGTATTTCGAAAAAAAATAAAAAATTGAAATAAAACATGTAAGAGCGTTTATCTATGGGTGCAACTGAATGTTATATACTTAGCTGTGAGCCTTAGTAAACATATTTATAGTTATAAGCAGATATTTTTTTCGAAAGTTCTTAAGTGAGTTATGAATGAAATAACAAAATGAATTTTTTTTGCCAAATTTGAAATGTCTTTTAAAAATCAAATGAGAACTAGTCGCTTGCACGATAGCAGCCAAATTGTGAGCACTTATAATTTTTCCTGCTTGCTCTTTTTGTTGTTTTTAACTCAAACAGTTTTTTAGACAAGCAGACAAAAGTTTAGCTAGCAGCGAAATAACGAATAAAAAATGGCCATATTTTTCTTATTAAACATTTATTTCATCAATACTTAAATCTATGATAGTTTCTTTGATTGAGTTTATCTGTGTTTCAGAGTCTAATGAATAATAATAATAATATGGCACTATATACCACGGGGAGTTTGAGGCCGTTCTTATCAACTAATATGTGTGAGTTCCTGTTTTATTCCTACCAATTGGTGGGACCAACCATTGTGGTTGTAACAGTGTTTTGGTTAAATCTAAATAACTCTTTGCCGGTTTCATATGACCAACCGATTTCCGGTCTTTCATCTGCGTTCCTACATTACTTTTCTATATTTCTTCCACACCTCTTGCTCTGCCTTTTAATTGGCTTCTTTACCACTACTTCTTGTTTTTACTATTCATATGCAAATTTCTCTTCAAATTCTGTTTCACCTTTATTCTCACACATCTTCCTATTCCTATTCAACTCCGGATTACCCGAGTCCACATTTCTAAGAAATTTTAAACTAGCTGACCGGAAAGACGTTGAAATTTTTTTTATAAACATTTAGAAATTACCCAACCTCCAAATCTTCTCTTCCTAATCTTCACCTTCCTCGTCTTTTCAACCAAAAAACCGCGAAATACCATTGTTACATCTAAATGCCTTCTACACTTTTTATAACTACTAGTTCTCCAACAATCGAGGTTTAAAGATCCGATGTTCTATTTCTTTGCCATACTTGGACCCTTGTAACTCGGTAAGTTGATATGGTATGTTTATTTACTTTGGTAATTATAAAAGGAGCTCAAGTTTCCTGGAATTACAAATGGTCCACATTTCAGTCGAGATCTATTAAACGGGCTCGCGTGTTGATCTAAAAACCACCGTTTCCCTTTGTCTGTCTTTTTCACTCTGCCTCTCCTCCTTCGTCTACTTCCACCTAAAATTTTACCTCAACAAACCTTTTCTGCTTCTCTCTAAGTCTACTAACTCTATAACTATCTCATTCCTACCTCAATGTCAGCTTTACCTACAGTCCCTTTTGGAATAATGTTTTCCAAACAAAATAGAGATGTTGACATAAAAACCATCCTATATTATTATCCACGTTGGTTGGTGTTGCTTTTAGCGACAAAAACACTTCTCGAAGGAAGAAGAAGGTTTGTAATCAGAGGTGAGATTCATCATAGCATACCATCAAGTTGCACGTCATTACCCTTTGTGGATTTTAGTCGCCTCTTATGACCGGTATGCCTACCTCGGGCATATTCTAATCCCCTAACCCTTTAGCTTTATCCCTTCTAAACTTACCTACATCTACCACTAAGCTTACGTATACCACTTCTACCTCTACTTCAGCCTCTATAAACCTTTACCCCTTCCGTCTACTTATATTAAATCTCTATCTACCGCATTAGTAATTCGATGGCAGCTTTACCTATAATTACTTTTAAATAAATATCTTTCAAAGAAATTTACTTGAAAACAAAATCTAAGGTCACCCCTGGTCCACCTTTTGTATTTATCTTTGAAACTATTTTAGACGTTGTAAAGCGGTCACTCCATATGAAGTTCCAAATCAATGGCTTTGATTTGATAGCGATATTATAAAAACACGTTCTAGGACTACACTCATCGACTTTTTGGTCGATATTTCAAGACCCACGCTATCTTTTAAGTCTTTTCTTTCATAAGAACCTTCTCAAGCAAACATTTAGCTAATACTTGGGAAACAAATCAATTGAGAGTTCAAACATGGGCGGCACCATAAAAACTTAAAATTTATTTAACGCTAGAAAAACGCGCCACGTTTTGCTACGGTTCAGAACTAAGTTCGTTTTTATTCATGATATCTCCGAAACCAATCGAGATATGGCACCCGTTTTGTACCCATACTGTAATAACACGTTTTGGGTCACCGTAGACCACTATTGATAATTAACTCTAAAACCGGTCAAGCCGTCTAACTAAGAGATATCTTAGATATTAAGTTGGACGTCTAGTGAAACGCCCAAACATACAGATAGAGAGAAAAAATTTCAAAAATTAATCAATAATTCTTTTGACTCAATAATGATTCCTCCTATTTTTTCTTTTATATCTGCAATGCTCGCACATCCATATCTTGTTTCCTGCTGAACAGTTTACTTTAACTAAGGATATATCTATCTGGATTTACTTATATTGTTACGACCTACCGTTCGGCTCACAAAATTAATATACTTTGTGAGGTTTGCTCAGTTGAGTATAATTACGAGTATATCAATATGTATGCAGACATCAACGTCAAGATGTCGAAAGTGGAAGTCAAAGACAAATGCCATTGCGATTTGGGTCATTGCGACTGACAGCACAAATTTATCTTTACTTGGAACTGCATTTATACACAGGCAGACACGTAACTGTTTCTACTCACATACGAATGTTAGTTGCTATCCCTGTGGGGAAGTCAGCAACTAGGGACAATAATTTCTGGTTCAGAACTGGAGATAAAGTGGCTAATAAAAACTAGTGAGATAGTAACTAGACTTTCACTGGTTCGAAACCGCCAGTTGTGTTATCATTAAAATTTAATAAAATTTAGATTTGTATTTGGAAAAATTGTTTGTTCTTATAACGTTCTTTAAAGAAAGGTTAAAATTTTAAATCATAAATAAAAAAAAAATGTATCAGTTGGTAAGATTTGAACCCACTCAGCTGCGGCGCACGCATCAAAAGTGTGAGAAAAGGTTACATATGTAGACATTATGAAAGAATCTTTTAAAATTTAGGCTCAAATTATTAGCCGTGCATAAACTAAGTGCAATGGTGAGGCGGTAGTGTTGCTGGACTACCACACCGAGGGTCCAAGGTTCGAGTCCTGGGAAAGGTAACATCGAAAGTGGCGTGAAAAAAATTTTCAAAACGGGGGTCGACCTTAAGTAGTCATTTGGCAAAAGGTCCCCGAGTGTAGTTCTATCATGGAAGGCTTCTTAAAATATTTTTTTTTTTAATCCAAACTGTAGAATTTGGAAATGGTTCAGAACTAGAGCAAAAGTAGCAATAAACGAACTACATCCCAATTGTAGAATTTTTAACCAGTTCGGAACTGTCGAAAAGGTAATGCAGCGCGGTACAATTTTCACCGCCTAGGACATCGCCATGTCGCCAACTGATTACATGTGAAAGGGATTGAAGGCGAACTACTTGTGGTTCGAAATGCACTAGATGCGCACCAGTTCAGAACTAGAGATTTTCTCCACAGGGTATGTGAGAAATATTATTATTCATAGAGGAACTCATACTGCGCGTGTGTGCGCCTGATTATTTTATTGCCATTTGATTTGCAGTGACATTTTTATAAATTTCACAAATGCTCAAGTGCTAAGATATGAAGGTAGGTACCTGCAGTAAAAGTAATAAATATGTTGTTGTGAAATTAATGAAATTGTATCAAAAAGTTGGACTTTCATAAATTAAAAGATGGAAAAAAAATTTCAGTGCAAGTGAAGACTTGTAGACATATTCAGTTGTGGCTTACGATAAAATTGTCATCTGACACATCACTCTTGCTGTTGTGGCTTGTAAGGGAAAAAGCATCACCTGAATATTTAAGGATGTATAGCGATACATGGGTTGCTTCTGTCAGCTTTCAGAACTATCATTATCGCCATCAATTGGCGGGAAAGTCATATATTTTTGGTTATACCTTATGCAAATTTTAAATACCAAGGGGGACTACCATCTGTGCCCAACACGTTTTTTAGTTACCTGGTATTACAGATTTAGATCCACGGCAAAGTCAACAATTCTAACCCCGTTAGGAGAGGATTCATCGTAGAAGCTGAAATTTCCTACTGTACTGAACTAAATAATATTTATTTGCCCGCCTTAAAGCTGGTGTCTTAGATGAAGCCAACTGTGAGTAGTTTCAGTGCCGAGGTACCGCAATCAATTTTTCATAACGATTGTATAAATTTTTAGTCATCGCTTATGCCCAAGTAAATGTTTTATTCAATAGATCTCGACGAGATTCGTGGGACGTACCTGACAAGGCGCAGGTGCTCCGATTCTTCGTTTGATGGCAGCAACTACTTCATCTTTTCCTCGGTTAACGCAGCAACCACTTTCTTAGCTTCTTTATCCAGACCACAGAATGCAGAACTTACATTCCGCTGATTCCTATGATATCAATGTCATCGGCATACGCTAGAGCTGGCACGTTCTTGTAATAGATTGTTTACTGGGAGAAATCGAAAGAGATAGAGTTATATTGTCTGAAGTTTGGTTCGGCTTCGAAAGGCTCGCGGGGTTCTTCCCAATGCTGACAGAGCTCAACATTATTTATCATAGCCGTTTAAGCCTTGCCAGGAAACCTCATTCCGATGGAGCAGAAAATAAAAAAGAGATCGTACAAGTCGTTTCTTTTATCATAGGTCTTCTTCAAGAATAGGCCTATAGTGAACATTTGGTCTTTGGTGGACTTACCAGGTCTTTTTGTCTTTTTTTTGGATTGGGCAGATCAAACTTACTCACTCGCCAAAACGTATTCTCCATAACACTTGATGTGTGCTTTTCAACAGCTCTTCGCCTCCGCTTGTGACCAACTCGGAGCTGGGATACGGTCACTTCATCATAATCGGGTGGGACATTTTTACCGTCGTCATTGCTCCCTTGCACTGCATTCTTCAGAGCTTAGCCCTGTTAGCAACAGAGACATGCCGCATAGCGCAAACTCTTCTTCAAGGCTAGTTGGAACCCTATCTTGTCCTCAGCAGGTGGGAGAGTCGAGTGGAGAAATTATCAGCTGTGTGTGTCATACGCATAATTGATGAAAGGAAAAATCCATTTTTTATTCACAACCTTAGTTCGCATGAACTCATGAGAAAGCTAGATTGAAACTTGTGAGCTGTAAAATGTTAACATTTTTCAACTTAAGGTTCGAGTAATTGTCAATTAAGAATGCTTCAGGAATATTCTCCACAGTCAATATGTTCAAACCATACAAACATACACGTAATTGAGCATAAGAAGAAGGCTAATCAACATTCAGCTAAACACCCAACTCGCTCTTGTCATTTTGTTACATATGTACAAAGTTAGTTTGCCAGCACGTACATATGTAGTAGGTATAGGTGCAAATATGCCTGCAAGTAAATATGTAACTTCGGCGATGCCAACATCAACATTGAGTTCAAGCAAACCCAACATGACAGCTCTACTTAGTGACAAACTCAAACGGCCTAGTCAGCTAACTATATGGTGATGACTAAAGCAAGTCGTTGGATGAAATTCAAACACCAAAGGCACATACGGTTACAGTATTTTTAGCAAATGCATATGTATAAGTAAACATGTAAACTTATTGAACTTCAACTCGATTGTACGAACATGGGTTTTGTTATTATAACACTGATATATTGTAACAAAGTTTGAATTTGATCCATTGACTGATATACGGACGAAGTTTGTAGCCAATTAAATTTATCGATTGCTAAAAAGAAGAGAAAGACTAAGTTCGATTAAACTGTGCAAAGTTTATGTGGTTTATATTGGCAGTTTTAGAGCCGCTTTCATAAAAGCCGGTAACTGCTAACCGGAGTTTAATTGACGTATTTTGTACGGTTAGCTGTCAAATTAATCGGCGATTAGGCTTAACCGGCCTTTATGAAAGTGGCCCTTAGATGTGTTAACATCAAGTTGTTATTATTCGGTAATCATGCCTAAACACGATAAATGGTGTCAATGGGCAAAAGACGAAGGCAACTGCGTTTATCATAAATATAAACAGTGTTAACAAATACAAAATAAGTGGTTATTCATGTTGAATTTGTTTAAGCTCAGAATACTCAACAGGGTGTTTGAAATGAAATGCAAAAAAATATACTAATATAATATAAAATAAAAATAAAATAAAATAAAGAAAAAAAATAATTGATTAAAAGTACTATGAAACAGGAACGAAAAGGAAAGGAAGGGGAAGGAAGGAAAGGAAAGAACAGGAAACGATAAAATGTAATATATTAAAATAAATTTAAAACAAAGACTGTTGAAAGTAGAGAAAATCAAATAAAGCAAACATATATTAAAGTAAAGGAGCAACATAGAAAAGAAAGAAAAGAAGGTCAATAAGAGAGTAGCTAATAACTCAAATAAAATAAGGTTTTGTGATTGGAATTCAACCAGTAGGCGAGGTCTAATTTAATTAAATTTATGTACAGGATACACATGTTTACACATCAAACTCCACGATTACTTGGTATTCACGCCTTTTTTTAACGAGCTAAAGAAGGTAAATTAAATTTTGGGATTTACACAAAGCGCGATGCTGGCCTTCAAAACCATGATTGAAACGGCGGCCGCCATGGTGTGGCGGTGTTGTTACTGGCCTGCCACACCGAAGGTCAGATGCAAACAAGAACTCGAAACGGTTAGATAATCCAAAATTAGAAACAACGCCTAAACAAGAACTACCCCCGGTACCGAGAGTAAACCCCGTACTATAGTAGTGAAAGTTACCAGACCAAAACCGGTGCTTGTTATCGAAACTATATTTTAACCGAAACAGAAAGTGATGGTTAATCTTAATTGTAACTGAAACCAAAAGTGGATATAAAACCAAGCCGAAGCTCTAAACGGATTTCAACCGAAATCGAAATCAGGACCAAAAACAGATTTAGAATTTAAGCCGAAACTGAAACCTGAGCGGTAATAAAAACCAAAACCGAATTCTGGGCTTATACCTTAACCTGATCTAAACCGGTAACCGAAACTGAAATCAAAACCTGAAGCGAAAGCGGACTTGGAATTGGATGTGAAAATTTCAAGAAAAGCGGATCTAAACCAAATTCCAAACTGAACTTACAGCAGCAAACGAAACTTAAACTCAAATCGAAGCTAAATGCTAGGTAAGTAACACAGCTAAAATGAGAACTGAAGCCGCAATCAAAAGTTGAACCTACATCGAGCTAAAAATGGAGCATAAACCGGAATCAAAAGCAGATTTAAACCGAAACTTACAACCGAAAGCAAAGCAGATTAAAAAAAAATCGAAACTAAAGCGGAAGCCTTTGAAACATAGAAAGCGAAAACGAAACTGGAACAGTCTCTTAACCGCTGTATGAGATTAAGTGGAACTGAAACCGATGTAGCACCAGGTAATATTATTGTTAATTAATGGGGATTTATGTATCAAATCTAGTAGCTGAACCATGCTATAAAAGAAAGTATTCCTATTAAAGGTCAACTGAGGAATGACCTAAGCTTCCTTGCTATTATTAGATATTGGGCGTGAGTAACAACAAAACCCAGAGGATCTAACAAAATTTATGAGCAAACTGAAAAAGGAACAAGTAAGGAAGTCTACGTTCGGGTGGAACCAAACATTATATACCTAGTAATGATCTATTGTGTCATCCCAATTCATGCAGGTCTATTTTAATACTTTCAGTTCGTATTTGCATTCAAATATACAGACGGACAGACAGATAGACGTATCGAGAGACGGACATGGCTACAGTGACTCAGCTCATCCTCCTGATCATTTCAGTATACGTACAAACATTTCATGTATGAATATCAAAAAAGATATATAACTTCTGGGCGTGGACTTTACCCGATTTCGCCCATTTTTACAGCAAACAGTTACCTTTATATATAATTTCGTTATATCTTGAACGGCTTTTGAATTATGATTGATATTATTTCTAAATTGGACTTAATAAAAAGTGGGCGGTACCACGCTCATTTTCAAAAATTTCTTGAAAAATTTATTTTATGCCTCAATCTCAATGTATTCACCAAAATTGTATCCTTAGAGGTGTATTATGTATTGAATAATCACTTTTTTAGTTTTCGAAAATATTCTATATATAAAAAGTGGACGTGGCTATCGCCCGATTTCGCCCATTTTAAATAGCGCTCGGAGATGAGTGCCAAGGAACCCGCATACCAAATTTCATTAAGATATCTCAAAACTTACTCAAGTTATCGTGTTCACAGACGGACGGACGGACGGACAAGGCTTAACCAATTTCTCTTTTCCTCCTGAACATTTTGATATACATAAGTCTATATCTATATAGATCCGTTTATGCCGTTACGTACTGCCGTTAGGCGACTAAAGTTAATATACCTTGTGTGCTTAGCATTACTAGGTATAAAAAAGAAAACTTTTCAGATTACCCCTCCCTCTCTTGATTTATGCATAATGCGTAACAAAGTAGACCAATTAAATGTTTTTTTTTTTCTTTTTGCAAAATAAGGCGGCATAAACAAGTTAAAACAACAAAATAAAATAAATAGGAATTAGCCTTCAGCGTGTTGATGCAATTTCTAATTAAATTCAACTACGTTTAGTCAACTAAAGTAAATTTTTAACGACAATTTCGTACGACACCGCACTCAGTTCAATTTAAAGTAGAAAAAAAGAAGTTAAGTGGGAAAATGCATTTAAAATAAATTAATTCTACTTTCAATGACCTCTCGAGCGAGAGTGCCGATAATTAGGTGAGTGTGGTGGGACCGAAGATAAATAAAAAGGAAAAAGTGAATGAAACGAGGTGTTAGAAAAGGATGGTATATGAAGTAAGAGAGGCAAGATGCTACTGCGTATAAGTACATGGAGACAGCCTTGGATATATTTTTTTATTTTTTTTGTAAAATGTGCATATACGAGTACAGTGGAGAGCAAAATTTACACTCTTAAATTTTTTTTTTTAAATTTACATATTTTAAAATTCGCGTTGGGAATTAGTTGTATTGGACGCTTATTGTATTACCCGGTGAATAAGGTAGAAGCCACTTTAGTTTCAATTAATTCCATATTTTTTGTTGGTATTAATGCAAATCTATGGATTTTTATGGCGCTTTAATATATTTGAAATCCGATATTTCCTCGTTAACCAACTCGCTCACTAATTGATAATGCGGAGAACTACTATCTACATAGTTTAGGTACGCTCATGTGCCAAATCTCTGAAAATATTCTTGCCAGCCCCGCTTTTAGATCACAGGAGAGTCGGGTGTTTTGGTGGTTTTTTTTGTGCTTTAAGCTGGTATTACAGATGACTATAATTAGATCTACGACAAAGTCAATAAACCTTATCCTCTTGGAAAATTTTTCATTGTATAAAGTAAAATTTCTAAATGTTAAAACAAATAATCATACTTTGCCCGCATCTTTGGTAGCGTGTGATGGGTTTAATATGAGTACTTGCCGTCGTCGGATGTCAGCACAGCTGCCCAACACCGCTTACCATTCTTGCTCTCAGGCACTCCAAGTGATGCTGAGGCCATTTATTCGTACAACAGGAGGACGGCTCCGAAACAATTTGCCCTTAAACAACATCGTCGTGGGTTTTCCCATCGATATGTCAGCATCCACATTGCTGTCCTAGTTTGCCATTATAATGACTCACTGAGGCGCTTGACATTTGCTCTTGACTATACCTCCACCATAAGGTGGAGGTCAACCGCATACACACCTAGCTTAAACAACGTTTCAAGTTATAATGTTCCGTGTACATGGTCCACAGATTGATCCATAGAAGCGGCAACTATAGTCTTTTGCCGAATCCGAACAACATCTGCAAAGCAAATGAATTTTTACTGAGAATCCTGCCATTTCAGAAATTAACCGGAGAGTTTGCCTAATCACTGCCTAAGGGTGACCCCGTTTTGAAAAAACTTTTCAATAGACTTTTGATGCTACCTCTCCCGGTACACGAACCTTGTATCTTCGGTGTGTTACATAACCGATATGTTACTGCAAAGTCTACCTTTGATTCGGGCATGACCAAGGGCTTGAAACAACACAACTTGTTGGTACAGTCTCTTTTCATAACTACTTATTTGTCTGCTGACTGAAGTAGACGTCAAAAATTCCAATTTTGGTATTGCCTTGCCTTGACCATTGCATTTGTTGTCGAGAGGTGATTCTTCGGGGGTTTCTTTCAAAAGAGCACGCACTTGCTTTCTTAGTAATCTTACAGCCCTCTGGACATTAGTTAACATTTTTCAGTTCCCTTTCGTGTGGAAGTTCGGCCGGTTTTGACGTATTCCATGATTAGCGATATTTTAAAGAAAAAAAAAAAAGTAGATTTTTCTGCCCACCCTAGTATATAGATATGCTACTAGGAGAAAGTAGCAAAGTAGCTTATAGTTCAGTTCAAGCCAGGAAAATAACGACGATGGTTTTAAAACCTGAGCGAATGTTACACCCAGTTTTTTCGGGCCTTCGAGCATACCTGGAGTAATATGTGACTGCGATAAGGGGCGTCTTAAGGTGACGATTAATATCTGGGTCAAACAAATCGCGCCCTATCGCTTTTTTATCACTTTTAATAATTTTGAATAAATCGATTATAGTAATTACATATTTTTAATCGATTTTTCTAAATAGATCACATCTGGTCACTCTCGATTCTAGTCAAGTGGTAGGTAACACTGAACATTTTTGGACCTTATTTATTTGAGTTTTAATATTTAAATTGGCATTTTTCGTTTAAAAAATCGAAACGAAACAAGATCTGCTATTGTCGTTTAAAATCGATTTTTCACAATGTTATTTATCTTTAAGCCAAAAAATATCGATTATTGAGTAATCGATTTCTCCTACTGCAATTCACATCAATCAGCAGTATTGTGGCGATTATTCTCAAGCATGTACCATCCCGAACTCAATAACACTCCCACCACTAGTTTAACACAACAGAGATAACAATGGCTACTCTTAAGTGTGCAAGTGTGTATCTAGGAAGAGGAAGAGATATGGTGCGAGTGTTTGCGAATACGGTGCAAAGAGGAGATGCCAATAAATAACACCGACCCTTCCAGAACACGAAGAGCGAACAACCAAGAAACTTCTAGGTGCGTGCGGTAGCACCCTGTCGGACTATATAAGGCAGTGACCAGGCAAGGCAGGTTGATCAGTTTATTTTCAGGTGTTGTTCAGTGAACTATTGCGAAGTTACCCAACTCTTAAATTTGTTTTGCGTTTATTACTCGTAAATAAAGCTAGCTATTAGTTACAATATCTGTGCGTGTGTTTATTTGACTTTATAGTGATCGAATTTGTCACAATAGTTTCAGTCTGTGCTTGTCATAACCGTTGCAACAACAATTTAATACACTAAACACATGTACATGTATAATGCTTAAACTTTTTACTTCACTGTAAAATTTGAGTCTGCCTTTACTTGCGTGCTTATGTATGTATGTATATGCACATATTCTAACATTGACCACACCCGAATAAGAAGTGTATGCATTTAAGCTTACAATAAAACAACAAAAACTTTACAGCAAGATATATTTTGCTGAGAATAATGACATCGAGTTCAGTTTTACTGTCACTTGCATTGTCGCTAATGCTGCTGCTGCGTCTAATGCGAGTTAATTACAATAATGAATATATTGTTACTGGAAAAGAGAGATGTCTCTATTAGACTGCGAAAATTATTTGTATACCTTTCATAAACATGAAATGGTATTATAACTTTGGTCCGATGTTTGTAAGTATGAGAAGAAGAAGAGATAGACCCACCAATAAGTATACAGAAATGATCAGGGCGATGAGCTGAGTCGATTTAGCCATGCCCGTCTGTCCGTCTGAAATTTGCGTCCCCAATTTTGTTAAACATTAATCATTTGTCGGAAGCTACAAGATCGGACCAATACAACGCATAGCTCCCATACAAACGATTGTTCCGATAAAAGGATTTTGGCCTATAACTGTTGCAATTAAAAGGCTAGGAACGTAAAATTTTGCAAGCTTCGTACATATTATATACAGGGTGGCTGATGAATTTTGCTACATTAAGAAACTCAAATAATTTTTTTTTTCAGTGTATGGAATTCATTTTTTTTTTATTCATGTTAAAGCTCATTAAATTTTATTAAATATAGCTTAATTAGTTTTAAAAATAATGGAATTTAAATGCCCCACCTGCTCGTCGATGCATGTGCGGCATCTTACCAAAAAGTTGTTCATTTCTGCTTGGAGAGTTGAGACAGGAATAGCCGCAATTGTTTCTCGAATGGATTGCCTTAGTTCATTCAAATTTGTTGGTTTTGCTTTGAAGACTTCCTGTTTGCAATAACCCCACAAGAAAAAGTCAGGTGCAGTAAGGTCAGGCGACCTGGGTGGCCAACGGAATGTGGAGTTTCTGGATATCAGCTTATTGGGAAATTTTCGTCGCAATTCTGTCATAACAGGTTGGGCTATATGAGGAGCTGCACCATCTTGCTGAAACCACACAGAGTTGAAAGAAATTCTCATTCGGCGTAATTCTGGATAGAAAAACTCTCTCAACATGCTCAAGTAACGGTCTCCAGTAACCGTAACGGTGTGACCGTTTTCTTCGAAGAAGTAGGGCCCGACAATGCAGCGTGATGAAACTGCACACCACACTGTGACACGAAGTGGATGCAATTCCGTCTCATGGAGTATCTGTGGGTTGGAAGCACTCCATATTCGACAATTTTGTTTGTTTATGTTGCCGTTTAAATCGAAATGGGCCTCGTCAGACATGAAAAGACAGTTCAACACAGCGTTCAGTTTGTTGGCCATTTGAATTTTATATGGGAATAAGTCCAAATCTTTGTGCATAATTGACTGTGATGACTGTCTGCTTACACCCATTTGAGCAGATAAGCTTCTTGTCAAAACACGTGGATTGTTTTGTATGGCAGCAGCTACAGCAGCGATTGTTTCCGCCGTTCGAACTGAAGGGTTTCGATGGTAAGGTCTTCTGTTGACTGTCCCATGCTCGGAAAAATTGTTTACAAGTCTTATTATGGTCCATCTGCTCGGAGGATTGCCGCCAAACGTGCGCCTATACTCTCTTTGAACCGAAACTACGGACTCCAGTGCGTGATAGCGGCGGACAATCCAAATTCTTGTTTCAGTGTCCCAGTTATCCATTTTTGTTAAACGTAAAAGTCAATCTGCAAAATAAAAAAAAAATTAACCAGATTCATTAAATAGAAAAAAAGTTATTTAATTTTTTTTTGGTAGCGGCTTTCATTAGCTACCCTGATGTAATGTTTGTAGTGAAATCACGCAGATCGGAGCATCATAACATATAGCTCCCATATAAGCGATTTTTCCGATAAATGTAGTTTGGGCTATATATCTTCAAATTAACAGTTTTGTAAAGTTTGTACTAATTGTAAGTAAGGATCGGACACTTCAAACCGTGTTACGTATTTATGAAAGATTTAAAGTATTCGACACAGTGGAAGACAGCCCTTTCCTTACTTGTTTTATCTTAATCTGTTCAGCCTTTCATAGAATTATCAGCAGGTACTTTACTGTCGATAATTAAACTCCCTTGCTCAAACCAGTTCTGCAGTACTTAGCAGCTGCTGCTCAACCTCACCTAATATACTTTTTTGCGCCAGATACACATTTCACTCTAACAATATTTTCATATTCGATTCTGGGAAGAAGAATCCGTTGTATCTAATGAACACAAACTTTGTTAACCATATATTCAATCTGAAATCTCAAACTAAGCTAAACAACTAGCAAATATGCCACTTTTCAATAGTCAAATGCGAGAATTACCAAACGAACTATTCACCCCACCAAAGACTTGAAAGCGTTGTCCCACAATACGCTTAGTCGGCGCCCCGCAAGCACTATTTGAGGCGAAAACGTTAAGTGACTGGAAAGCTTGTTGTTGTAGACATTAACGTGCACCATGTTGCAAACAACATAGAACAATTCACTTAGTCGGCAAGTTGTACTAAGAGAATTTCAGCAAGCTGCCCTAAGGCTTGGGACACTCTCTGTGACGGCTCAGCGCAAGACGCCAATGGGATGTAACAAAGTAGCATTGATAACAGGGACCTTTCAGCAGTAAGGCTTATGTTGTTATATTGCTATTTTGATTGTCGTCTAAAGGAGCCAAGCAAGCTCGCAATTTACCCGTAAGTTGCCCATAGCAACACGATTTACGCATGACATGTGTGCAGACAACTGCAATCAATCAGAAATATTTCCGCACGTGTTAATCTCTGAGCTAAATGTGTATGTATAAATAAATTGTATCGAAAGAACTGAGAAATGTCACCCGGGAATATGGTAGTCAGTCTCGTGTTACAGCATTCGAAACAAGAGACTTGAACAGCTGAGGTGAAAACGCGACAAGTATTTCGAAGACTGCCCAAGTGCTTTTTTGAGGCTTTCTTCGGAAATTGTGATGTGCCTCCAGTGAGGGTAGTCGTTGAACAAATTCACTCTGGATGATTTATTGCTATTTTTTATATACTTATTTTCGAGCAGCGGTAAAAAGACTCTTCGAACAAGCAGTGAGGCCTAATTCACAATCTGTTCCGCTTTAAGATTTACAGAGATACGGATATAGCAGTATGCAGGCAGCTGTTTAGAAATCAACAAAAGGTTGGCTTTGCTGATTTTCTTAACATGGGTATGCTCTAAGACTAGGTGTATGGTAAAGGTTCGATCGGATTGTGGACGATGGACTTGACTCTTTCAGTTAAGACCTTTACCACCCTTCTATGGAAATAGTCTACGAAACCATAAGTCATGGCCAAGGTACTCAATGCTACTCATGTAGTAGCTTTGATTTTAACTTTTCTAAAGCCGACCACAAGAAATTAAATAACGAGCTGTCTAAGTTAACTTGGCCTGAATTCGGTAGTAATATCGATCTAAACGTCTCACATTTCAATCAAAATATTTACTGCCTATTTGAGAAGTTTATTCCTTACGTAAATTAACTGATGATCATCCTACGCAAGCTTGGTCTACTTAAGAGCTTACTGTTTTGAAAAATAGGAAAACGCGATCATTTAATTTGTATAAGATATCCGGATTAAATAAACATTACTTACTGTATTCCATTCTACGTCAGAAGTACATAGATTTAAATAAAAATTACTATAAAGCTTATATCTCCTAAACCAAAAGAGACATTATTCTCAATCCAAAGTCATTTTATGGTTTCGTAAATTCTAAACGTAAAGTATCAGGGGTTCCCTCAGCGATGAAATATCAAGACATTATATCTAGCGATAATCAAGATATCGCAAATTTCTTTGCTCAATTTTTCACTTCTAACTATTCTGCCGTCACCAATTCAAACTTTCAAAATTATTCTTATAAGCTACACGGGACAAATTTAATTAATCCACCAATTATATGCGCCAAAGATGTTCTAATGTACCTTAAGACCTTAAACGAATCTTTTAAATATGGTCCTGATAGGATTCCTACATGTTTCTTGAAAAAGTGTGCGAACCATATTTACCAACCCCTTACCAATTGGCTCAATATATCACTAAAGTGTGGTGTTTTTCCAACTGCGTGGAAAGAATCGTTTCTTCTACCGCTGCATAAAAGCGGGAGTAGATCTTCTATAGAGAACTATCGTGGCATAGCAAAAGCTTTCTGCCATCCCAAAATTGTTTGAAGCTATCGTTACAAATCAACTTACGCGTCCGATCTCTACTTTGATAGATGACTGCCAACACGGGTTCAGTAAGGGAAAGTGCACAGTTACGAATTTACTTGAGTTCACCAGTCATGTCTCAAATGGCTTTAGAGAAAATCTGCACACCGACGTTATTTATACGGATTTCAGCAAAGCTTTTGACAAAGTGTGTCACTCATTACTTATTCATAAACTCGATCAGTTGGGCTTCCAACCGGGTCTCAATCGCTGGATCTCCTCTTACCTTAGTGACAGGACACAAAGAGTAGTGTTTAAAACTTTAGTATCCGATGTCATTTATGTCTCTTCAGGAGTTCCTCAAGGAATCCATCTTGGACCGATTCTGTTCTTGTTGTTTATAGATGATACTTCTACAATAATAAAATTTTCAAAAATATTAATGTATGCTGACGACGTAGAGCTTTTCATGTCAGTCGCGTCATTTGAAGTCAGAAATAAACTACAATCAGATCTAGATACACTGGTTACTTGGTGCGATTTATGCCACTTAGCCTTAAAAAATGTAAATACATGGGTTTTTCGCGTGGAATTTCTCAGCCGGCTTCCTATACAATTAAAAATTATGGTCTTGAGCAAGTGTATGATTTTGTTGACCTGTGGGTTACTATGGACTATAAACTCAGTTTCAACCGCCATATTAACACAACAGTTAATAAGGCTAGAGATGTCCTAGCGTTCGTTAAATGATGGTCTAAAGAATTTAGCGACCCTTATGTAACTAAAGCCCTCTTCACTACATTAGTCAGACCGACACCTTAATACGGTTCTATAATTTGGAACCCGCGTTACAAAGTTCATGTAGATCGCCTTGAATCAGTTCAAAAACAATTTTTACTATTTGCCTTAAGAGATTTTCATTGGGATCCCTTGTATAATCTGCCACACTATACGAATCGTTTAAAACTCATTAATCTGCACACACTTTATAGTCGGAGGGAAATGCTTGGAATTGTTTTTATGATTAAATTGCTAAATGCTCCACCACATTTCTTCTAAGTGAAGTGAACTTCAATGTACCGTCTCGTCCTTCAAGGCATTTTAAACCTCTAGTCTGAAAACAGTGCCGAACCAATTTTCAGTTAAATGATTATTAAAAAAAAAGATAGCCTTTTACGCGGTATTTGGTTCATGGCATGGCCTTAATTGTAGTTTGGGTAGATCAAGCTTAAATTCCAATCTTAGGGCATGCACTCGTCCGAACATATTATGCATAGGAGTTGGTGTAGGTCTTTAGACAAGTTAAGTAATGAGTCTTTTTCCGCCGGTTTTGTTTTTTCAACCCGGAATATTGAAAAGCCTTACCTCATAATAGTCGTGCGTCGATATGTTTTCCAAATTCAAGGTGGTTGGTTCATGTTCTATGTGTGTGGTCAACATAAATATCAGATCAACACCAGTAACTTATGTGTGTGATCAACCTTAATACAAGACCAACACTAATATTCAACTTAACTCAAAATATATCATCCCTGCGGATTATCAAATAGAAATCAATTGGCAACCCAATCGACGGTTAGGGACAAAGAGTAGGGTCTGGCACGCGTCATGAGTAACATCGGTTCGCTAACGAAGCATAATAAAATGAGATAATCAAATTAATACTACTCTACTAAATACAACATATCTTTATTTTTTTATCATAAATGAACGTGAATTATAGGCAATGTACAAAAGTGCATAAATTGGCCGTGTTTTTAATAATTAGACTCCCGACAAAACGAAGTATAAGCCCTTTGAAGTGAGTAGTTATGTTCACTCGATTATTTAAAAACTCTCTGTATGCCAGTTGCCATATCATCGCTGCAGTCTCTGCACCAGTTGTCTCAGTTTTAGCGCCATCCTTTCTGTCTACAGTTTTCTGTAAATACCTCCTTCTTAAGTCTTGGCTGAACCATAACCCTCAATTGTACAGCTGTGCGCTCAAACGCACTGGGCGCCCTGCTGCTTGTTGACTCACGAGATCGAAAATTGCTCTCCTGTAAGAGCTCTAAAACTGGTGGGAGAACCGAAACCAAAGGTAGTAAAAAACTGCAGCTGAGTATTATAGCAGAAGTCAGGTATTACAGAATTTCAGAGATATTGAAGCAAAATTATCCAAGGTTCGGATCATTTCAAAAGGGTTTTCAGGGGTTTTTAGGGATCATTTCGGTACAATTTCATGACTTTTTCGGGTTGGTTTTCGAAACTTAGTATGCAGTATAGCTGTACTTTTTCGGGATCATTCCGGGATTGTTTATTTTGACTTTTTCAGGAGCCTTTTCCGTACTTTTTAAGGATAATTTCGGAATTGTTTTCGGGACTGTTTTGGGATAATTTCAGAATTATTGCAGTATCATTTTGAGATTGTTTACAAGACTTCTAAGGAACAGTGTTATGGATTTTTTAAGGCTTCTTAAGGGTGTGTTTTCGGGCCTTTTCAACACCATTTTTGCTTTCGGGATCTTCTTTGGTATCGTGTCGAAACTTTGTTTCGGATAATGTCGGGACTCTTACTGCATCATTTCAGGACTTCTTAGAGACTATTTCGCAATTGTTTTTGGGACCATTTCGAGATTGTTTTCTTGAATTTTTCTTAGCGTCAAGATAATTTTCGGAACAGTTTGGGACTATTTCGGGACTATAATTGCTTAGGTACAATTTTAGACCTGTTAATTTTAAAAACCGTTTTTTATTCGGCACTTCGATGGTTAACAAAGTTTTTTTGTTTGCCTAACATTGATTTGAAATTGGAAATCGGAATCTTGCAAAAGCTTTTTAGGTAACTTTCCTTTGAGCTAGACGCAAGAAGCTTGTAATGTGAAAGAAAAAAATTTCCGCTAGGTGGATCGAGATGGAAAATTGATTTAAAATTTTGTATTTGCTATTGATTTTTAAGTAACTTCCCGGTAAGGTAAAGCATTGAAACTTGCCACATTGATCTACAACGAAATACCATGCAATACCCTGTACACAAACTTCCGCTAGATGGAGCGCTGATCTATACAAATGAAATCATTAAAAAACGGGTGGGAATGCTGCGTTCCATTTTTGAGTAACTTGACGGTGAGCTACAGACTTGAAACTGGTCACATAGTTCAGAACCCGGTGACAATGTAATACTTTGTCACAAAAAATTTTGAAAGGTGGTGCACGGATCTACCTATTTTGAAAATGCGTTTGAAATCTTGAATCATGCAATGTATTTTTAATTTACTTCCTGCTAACCTAGGTACTCAAAATTTAGCACATAGTTCAGGACACTAGGACAATATAATTTTAGAAATCAAGTGGCACGCTGATCGAGATAACTTAAACCCGCTGACAAAAGGGATTTCTGAGTAACTTTCCGGTGAGCTAAAAACTTTTAACTTGAGAAATGTCGACCCATGTTACATAACATTTTCACTAACAACTGTTGTCAAAAAAGCATTGCGAGAATTCAAATCTTTTGTATGCGAAACGTCCTGTAAAATACGTACTTATGAACTCAAAATTAAAATAATTACAATTGCAATTGCCTTTTTATAGGTAGCACTAAAAAAAATTTTAAGACTACCTTTATATTTATGTGGCCAAAAAAACAATATCAAATTTGTTCTTAAACAAAGACATGGTACCTGTGAATTTTGGTTTTGAAGTTTTAATCATAACAAATGTAATCAATTTATGAGATTTGAAAATATAAAGATGGAGAGCACTTTTCAAACTAAAGCAATACATTTTTAGAATCCCAAATTGAAGTTCGGCAAATGACAAAACATTTAAAGCCATTTAATTGCATTCCACCCCTATATTTTAAAATTTCAAAATTGATTACAATTGGTATGATTAAAACTTCAAAACCAAAACTCACAGGTACCATATTTTTGGTAAATTGCAAACTTGTTGCCCCATTTTGGCTACATAGTAAACATAGAGATAGTCTTTGAAAATTTTGTATAATCTTTTTATTTTGTCTTCATTCTGAAAATAGTATCAAAACAATTTAACAAAAAATATTTTTTTTTGGCAAAGTCTTTGTTAAAGCCTGCATTACCATCTCGACTTCACCTGCAGATCTCGCTGGAGTCCAGTCGCTACTTCCTTTCCCTTTCTTTACATCCTCTCTGTTTCGTTACACCTTTTGCTTTTGTATGGTTTCTTCTGTCGGACCTATATAAACCATGAAATGCCCTAGACTCCTTCTTATTCATCTACCAGCGACAATTCAGGTGAGTGCCAATTTTATATATTTTTATATAGTCCATACATTTTTAAATATACAAACATATATATATATATATTAGACTGGGTCGATTTATTAACCGATATCGCGCCATCGATTTTTCGATGGGTTTTGGGCTCCACTACGCATACCCAAAAAAATAATTTTCGAACCTGCGGTTTTTTGAAAAAAAATTTTATTTTCGGGTTTTGGGACTTGTTTTAGTCGAAAAATCGACTTTTCCAAAACCCGAAAATAAAATTTTTTTTTCAAAAAACTGTTATCGACAAAGTTTTTCGCGCATAATTTTAAGTGGGACAGGAAATATGAGACAAATTCGTTTTCATCGAAAACATTTTTGCATGTATGCTGAAAAAACCCTTAAAAAAATGGCGAAAGGGTAAATTTTTTGACCAAACCCCAAAAAATATTTTAACTGTTATCCCCAACGTTTTTAGCGGACATTTTTGGGTTGGACAGGGTATACTACATGAAAATTTTTAAATCAAATGAAATTTTTTTCAGTAGGTCATGAAAAAAAACCTTAAAAATCAAAGTCGAAAAAAGTCAAAAAAATGAAATTTCGGAGGCTCCAAAATAATTTTTTTGGGTATGCGTAGTGGAACTTTTTTTTCCTGAGCCCAAACCCCATCGAAAATTCGATGGCGCGATATCGGTTAACTTTCGTCCATACAAATCGACCCACCCTAATATATATACACTAGCCATTTGTTTGAATGTTTATTGTTGTTGGACAAGGTCGGGAAGCTATTTTAGATTGCGATTGTTTTCTTTCTAGAAGCATCAATGTGCCAGTTTTCTGATTTTGAGTTAACAGACTCACTGGATTAGTCTTTTGCATGTTATATATTTCACAAAAGTTACGAACACCTAGCGTGTCAGGCCCACTATATTGTTAAATCTTAAATACCTCAAGCCAACCAAAACATAGTTATTTTTCAAAAGCAATAAGCTTTTAAATTTGATTTCGCATTTTCTTTTTAGCACATTAACGCTGCTGGCAAAAGGACGACATTGTATCGTAGGAGTAATAATTTTCCTAAATCTATTTTTAGTATTTAGTATTTAATAAACATGTTTATATGCAAACACATGTTTGTAATTGCTAAGCATCTAGATTTACATATTTGTGAGAACTTTTTGTGCGAGCTTTGGCAGCCATAACCATGTTTGCTTTTGTCCTAACATCTGTTTACATTGTGTAAACCTGTAATCCTTAATGCTTTTAGTTTAACTTCCCGGAACATGTCTTTATATAAGCACGTAGATACGAGGGGCAAGTGATAAGCTCGTAGTCTAGGTGCTAATAATTTCTTAAAATCGAGTAATAGGACTTATCCGCGCAGTTGTTAAGGCCATTAATCCCTCTGTTGTCAGCATACGCTAGGTCATGATTCACCGCCTTTAATAATAGCGTCACAGGTTTATCAGCCACTTCTCGTAATTGTTGTGGCATATGTGTTGCTTTTAGTAAATCTTGTGAAACCAACATTTGCATTTCTCACCTATACATTCGCAGTTGCATTGGTGTGTGTCCACAAGCAAATTTGTTTAACCAATGTCAACGTTTGTATGACTTATGCGTTTGCTTACCAATAAACAAGAGAAGCCAATGCATGTAAATATGTTAAGCACCCAACAAAAAATTATGTGGGAAGGTAGGTATGCTTTTAGAAGATAAAAACTGTTCTGGAAATGAGCAAACAATTTTGGCGAAGATGTGCCTACGCCTCCAAGTACCGTTCACATAGCAGGTCACCACTATCTGGAATCTAAAACCTCCTTGGCGAGTTTAACCCTTAGTTTATAGGGCATCTATACTGGATCTATCGTGAGCCAGGAACTGTCAAATGAGAGTTTGACCGTTGTGATGTCGCCATTGCTTTATTAGTTAGGAGAAAAATTAGTAGCTCAGGCCTAACCAGAATACAGTTTATTACTTTACGTTCTACCTAAGCTCGTATGAGTTCGAGCTGCTTAGTCCCCAGTCCGCAAATCCGTGAACTATTCACCAAGGTTTTTTGGATGAGGATCACATCGACGTCGCCTTGAGAAAGGCTACTAATCAGAACATACGAGGCTGCCTTAGATTAATGTAGGTTTAGTTGAATAACCATCACCATGAGTGTGTCCAGACTCCCCTACCACCATCGTCACGTCAAGATCCCGTCCCTTTTCGGCAGGACATCCTCCATTGCCAAATTGTTCAAAGACAATATGCTTTCTATGTCGGAGAGCTGCGCTTTATCTTCGGGTGTTTCGATGTCCGTATCCACTAAAGTATCCAAAAAAGATGCGCGGTAAAAACCATCCTTCTATGGTATTGCTGTGTGGTAGCCCGCGCTCGAGCGAATCAAAAACATAGGCGAGATGAGAAAAGTACAGAGTCCGGCGGCATTGCTTATGACAAGGGCACTTCCATCACTTTGGAGGTTGTACTCAACCAACTTCCGGTTGATCTGTGTGGAAACTCCAAGCAAGCTGTAGCGCAGTCCGATTGAACGCCGTTCAGCGCTGGAGCGACAACAGATTTGGACATGCAGCCATCCTGGAGACTATACTCAGAAAGCTGAAGGTAATAAGTTAACTTGCCGATGCCGTCATACACTCACGACCATTACCCCGCCTAAGTGGCCCGAGAGTCTCCCTGCTCAAAGCCAGAAGCGTCCCCTACCTGAGTGCAGAATCCCTAGAACTTTGTCAGGTTCTGCTGGAATAGGTGGGAGCCATGTCCTAACCCTTGGCAGGCCTGGAATGACCTTTTAGTCGACAACCTATATTATAGCCCCAAATTAAACTGGCCTCAGCTTTGCAGCTGCTGCTTTTTAAAGTGCGACATATCCTGCATCTTTGCAGGCGATGATCTTGATCTGACTCTGATACCAGCCCGCGTTGGGACCTCGTGGCGGACTAGCCGGAGCCTCCATCAGCACTTCGAGATGGCGTTGCCGCTGGCATTCCGGACGTACGGGCACTAGTTTTTGAGGAAGGCACCACGGTCACTTCCGCGGTGCGAAAGGTGACAGGTAACAAGATCAATGGAAATAACGTCAAACGACGCTATTTCGCATCGTAAATGGAAATAACGTCAATTGATGTTATTTCTACTTTCTAAAGAGAAATAAGGTCAACGAAAATTGGGAAGTATAGTCATTGATGACTAAGCTCACGCACCACGGCGAGGTATCTACCCTTTGAGAGGGTTTCTTATTATAAATATAACAGTATTACAATTGGTTTTAAGGTTCTGAATTAGTTTCTGGAATGAAAAAAGTATGTTTGTATGCATCACAAAATTAAACTAAATAAATGTAAGGCGGTTTTAGGGCTATCTAATTCTCAAGATAAACCAAGCAAGGGATATGTATAGTTGCACATCTGCGACTTAAGTCAAACATCAGCAAACGTAGCCACATAGCAGAAAGAACTTAGTATACATTAGAAAATTGGTCGTAGCTTTGCTTCAGCTACTAAATGTTCCAAATCTGCTAATTGTGGTAAGGTATGGTTATGGATATGGTTATAAAAGAGAGCTGGTTTGCATGTATATCCATTCTGGTATAAAAGGGGCACACTTGGTATATTCGCAGAACATATTCGGGCTATGACTTATCAAATAATTCAATGCAAAGAAACGATTAAAGGTGTAGTTTCGAATGCATTCCGGACCAGTTGCATTTTTTGCTCTGTTCGTAGATTACGTTGTTCTGCAGAAATACATATGTACATACATCAGCACGCAGGTATGTATTATCCAAGCGCTCATTTCATATGCATTCACACAATCATTCCTTTGTCAAAATTTTTGTTGCAACTCAAGCACGCACTAAACCCTTTTAGGTGCTATGAATATTTGAAATAGAAAACTGCAAGTGTGGCATACATTTAAATTTAATAGATAGTCTGTTGCCATCTTCTGAGCTATGTTAGCATATATGTACTTTATACACTTTTGCATGGATTTTACATTGTAACTTTTGTTGAATGGCGTGAAGGAATTTAGAAAATTTTGAAGCACTTTATTACTGCTGCATATTTGGGTAATAGATTTTTTTGTACTATACTATTGAGTGCTAACTGTAGAGTTCAGTAATAACTTTGTTTGAGGTGTTAAAGTTAACCAAAGGGATAACAGAAACATACGCACGTATACGTACTTTAGAGCGCCTCAGCAAAACATGTTGCACTTTTCTATTGGAGTTATAAAATTTTGTGAATTTCACGGCACCATTAAATTTATTTTAATTATTTATTATGATATTATTATTAAATATGAAACAATAAAAGTTAAGTTCGAGATAGGTCGAAAGTTGTTATCACGATTCTCGATTACCACATACTTCAAATGCAAAAATAAAATATAAAACAAAAAAATCGAATAAAATATAATAAAATAAAATGAAATAAATTAAAAAAAAAAAAATATAAAATAAATTAAAATAAAATATACTCAAATAAAATAAAATAAAAAAAATTAACTAAAATATAATAAAATAAAATAAGATAAAATAAAATAAAATAAAGTAAAATAAAACAAACCAAATTGAAATAAAACCAAATAAAATAAAATAAAATAAAATAAAATAAAATAAAATAAAATAAAATAAAATAAAATAAAATAAAGCAAAATAAAATAAAATTAAATTAAATTAAAAAAAAATAACATGAGGTAAAATATAATAAAATAAAGTGAAGTAAAATAAAAAAAAAGAAAAAATAATATAATAATCAATAAAACAAAATAAAATAAATTAAAATAAAATCAATGGAACTAAAATAAAATAAAATAAAACAACATTAAATAAAATTTAACAAAATAAAATGAAATAAAACAAGATAAAGTGAAATAAATGAAAGCAGAACAGATGACACCAAAACCAGCGTATTGTTAGCTTAGCAATGCGTGCCAAAATTTGTCTGATGAAGAAGCTTAGCAGCTTCCGAAATGGATCTCTAAGAAAAGTTATGGCGGTTGTCCCTTAACCTTTTTCCTACTCTATTCAATTAAACAACTTTAAATAATAATTTAAAAATTATTATTAAAAAATAAAAACAATAATAAAAATTCAAAAAGTGAAAAATTATTTTTCTTGGCCTTGAGCTCATTTCAGGAATACTTGAAAATATACAAGCCTTAAGTCAACAAAAATTGTTGGTATAAAAAAACAATAAAATAAAATCAAATAAAACAAAGTAAAACAGCATGAATTAAAATAAACCAAAATTAAATAAAATAAAATAAGACAAAATAAAGTAAAACCATATCAATAGGAATAAAATAAAATAAATCAACATGAAATAAAATAAATAAAATAAAATAAAATTAAATTAAATTGAATTAAACAAAATAAAGCAGAATAAAGTGGAATAAATTAAATACGATAAAATAAAATAAAATAAAATAAAATAAAATAAAATAAAATTAAATAAAATAAAATAAAATAAATTAAAAGAAATAAAATAAAATAAATTAAAATAAAATCAATGGAAATAAAATAAAATAAAACAACATTAAATTAAATAAAATAAAACAAGATAAGTTGACATTAAATGAAATAAGATAAAATAAAATAAAAGAAACTGGAATGAAATAAATTTATTTAAAATTATTTAAAATAAATAAAATAAAATAAAATAAAATAAAATGAAATAAAATTAGACTAAATTAAACAAAATAAAGTAGAATAAAGTAAAATAAAATGAAATAAGATAAAATAAAATAAAATAAAATAAAATAAAATAAAATAAAATAAAATAAAATAAAATATTATAAAATAAAATAAAACAAAATAAAATAAAATAAAATGAAATAAAATGAAATAAAAGAAATTAAAATCAAATCAATAGTAATAAAATAAAACAACGTGAAATGAAATAAAGTAAAATAATAAATAAAATAAAATAAACAAATGAAATAAAATTAAATAAAATAAAGCAAAATATAGTAAATTAAAAAAAAATAAAATAAAATCAAATAAAATAAATTAAAACAAGATAACATAAAGTAAAATTAAATAAAATAAGTTAAAGTAAAATAAATTAAAAAACAGTAAAATAAAAAAGTAGAAAAAATAAAATAAAATAAAATAAAATAATAATAACTAAAATAAAATAAAAGAAATAAAATAAAATAAATTAAAATAAAATCAATGCAAATAAAATAAAATAAAACAGCATTAAATTAAATTAAATAAAACAAGATAAGGTGAAATTAAATGAAATAAGATAAAATAAAATAAAACAAATTGGAATGAAATAAATTTATTTAAAATTATTTAAAATAAATAAAATAAAATAAAATAAAATAAAATGAAATAAAATGAAATAAAATAATAAAATAAAACAAAATAAAATCAAATCAATAGTAATAAAATAAAACAACGTGAAATGAAATAAAATAATAAATAAAATAAAATAAACAAAATGAAATAAAATAAAATTAAATAAAATAAAGCAAAATAAAGTAAAGTTAAATGGTGGCCAACAAGTTTATCAAACATTCGGCGAATGGAGGAAGAACTTTGGTAATCTACATATAATTCATACTTAAATTATGGAGTAAATACTTCAGATCAAAGAGCTTACTCCATATGGCTCTTATTTTGTATGTCCGGTTATATGTTTCGACGTCATGTATTGTGTTCAAAGACGAACGAACATGGTATAAAAGGAAACGATGATATTTGGTAGTACAATATACAGATAATACGTACATTCATATACATATGCGAGTATAGGCTTAGATATTAATAATGACCTGCTCTGCGCCACTGGCATATTAAAGTACAAATTGATGAAATTGGATTAAAGCATTCAATACCCAGTGGAAATGTCCGTCATGCATGACTTTAACGACGTATGTGGAGGCATGCAGCCATTAAACAACTATCATTTTCAATTAAGAGTTCTCTTTAGTAGCTTCCAACAAACGAGAGATCGGTCCTATGGCTGAATGCATTATAAAAACAGTGAACTAGACATGTCTAGGCTCTCATCTTCAGACTCAAATATGAAAGCCCGAATGCACGTTTGCATGCATCACAAAAACAAGCGAAGTAGTAATGTTCGTCACAGCTTCCGAGGTACGAAATCCAGAACGCATGCTAGGATGTATCGCGAAAACAGAGAGTCGGTCATGTTTTTGATGTCTTTCTGAGTCTCCCTAGTGAATATAACAGTAAAAGTATTTTCTTACTTTCATTGATGTATAGTATTTTGTTATTTTGTCTTAGTTTATTGACCATGACCTTGTCCGTATTAAGCTAAAACAGAGCGCTCATAAAATGCAAGTTCTCTGTTTTTTGAATGCATTCTGGAATCTATAGAGCCATGTGTATCAGGATACCAGTTCACTGCATTAAGGACGCACGCTATCATGTGTCCTCAATCCCATAGCATAAGAGCTCAAACTGAGAACACAGCCATGCCAAATTTTTCCTTTCTGCATTACCCTGGAATTTATAAATAGATACATTACATTCCTAGGATATCGCCGTAAGGAAAAAGATGCATTCTGTGAAGTATAGCGGCTAAGACCATGACCATTTCCCACTAGGTAGGTACCGAAGCAAATATAATATGAATACAGTATTAAGCTTAAGTGTATTTGTAAATATATATGTATACCTCATTATAAATATATATCGTCGGCGACACTGCAAAACAGCGTAACGCATAAATGCAAAACCGCGTAGGTGATGTTGTTGTTGTTGTTGTTAACAGTGCTTCGCCCTGCCCCAGATTGGACAGGGTTACACTGAAATAACAGCCCTTGGCCGGGTGAAAAAACCCGTGTCATTCCGGTGCGATAGAACCGGCTGTTGTGGGAATGCCGCGTAGGTGATATCTCAGTTCGGCTGTTTTGCCACCACAAACTCCTTATTATACCTAGTTTTTTAGACAAATATTGACTTTACGGAAAAAGTTCTAATCAAGATCGATTCTTTTAATTATTTTCCATACCAACATGTAGTTTCCTTGAGAATAAATCAATTGATCTTGAAAGCAGGGGCATATAAAAGTTTTTGACACAAATGTCACTTATGTGGTATTGCATTTATGAGTTACGCGGTTTTGCAGTATCACCGACGATATGTAGGTATTCATGCAGGTTATTGTTACAATAAGAATATGTAAAAATCATTTGAGTTATTTTACACAGCAAAGAGAAGGCGATATGCAAGGCCTGGCCCCTTTACCCAGCAAATCTTCTTCTCTTAAAAATAAATATATTGTTATCTTTTGGTTTCATTTTCTTCGTACCTGGATTCAAATCGTTTAAAAATGTCATGCTTATGCTGACAAGTGGCAGGGCTGGTTTATAATAGGTGCTATATGTTCTTTTAAAAATCTTATATATAGAGAGCAGGGTCCGCAATCGAACGAAGGAGTGCATCTATTTAATAAATGAAAATATAAAGGTATTTTTGCAAAATGTTTCTTTTTTCATTTTATTTTAGTAAAAGGAATTTGCATTTCCAATTCATTCTACAGTGTAACATTTAAGCTTCATTGCATTGTTAATTAGGACTTAATTGGTTTTTACATGCTTGTATGTCGATATGTTGCTTTCTACGGAATGGGCTGATATGATTTTCATTATTTGGAGTCTTTAATTCGAGTGTGTTTATATCATCCTTGATTGCGTTCGTTCATTTGTTATGAAATATCAACCGAGAATCGAATTCATTTCAGTAATTTGGTGTGAATGAGATTTGTATGGTGAAGTGTGCCCATTTCGATCTTTTCTATTTATTTCAAGTATTTTATTTAGTTCTTCCAAATTTATGTGTATTTTAAGAAATTTTTCAATTCAAACAAATTAGTCGGCCGTTGAAAAACCTTGGAAGGTTACAAAGAAGATCCGACCTATTTAAGGGCTTCTCTATTTTTTAAATGGCTCGAAATTCTTTTATTCTCTATGCCAACTGGCACAAATTGGAAACACAATATCATGGCAAATCGGTATCCACTTGGTCCTTCCTTGCTTGGTTCCTCTTCTTCGACTTGCAGGTCGATAAGAAAACCTTCTGGTGCGGAGCACAACATGGTCTAGCCAAACAACGAAGCTGGGCTTTAGTTCATTGAATTATGTTCGTGTTTGCATACAGCTAGTCATTAAATCTTCTTCGGTACTCGCCTTCACCAAGGCCTTGAGGTCTATAAATACTCGTATTTCGAAGAACCTTTCTCTAGAATACTCGCAGAGCAGAAGTGGTCTACTGAAGACATAAATGTAATGTCAAACACAGATTATATCGAATGGGCATTATTGTACCTACATAGTAGTGCTACGCACTAACGGTTGTATGTACCGGCGTAACGGATAAAATAGATATTGACTTATACATATCAAAATGTTTAGAAGGAAAAGACAAATTGGTTAAGCCATGACCGTCCGTCCGCCTGTTAACATAATAGTTTCAGTAAATTTTGAGATATAGCAATGAAATTTGGTATGCAGATTCCTTGACACTCATCTCCGAGCGTTATTTAAAATTGGCGAAATCGGATCATAGCCACGCCCACAAAAAAAGTGATTATTCAGTACATAATATACTTATAAGGATAAAATTTGGTGTGTACATTAACGTTAAGGCAGAAGCTAAATTTTTGAAGAAATTTTTGAAAATGACTGTGGCATCGCCCACTTTTGATTAAGTCCAATTTAGAAATAATATTAATCATACATCCAAAACCGTTCAAGATATCGAAACGAAATTCAGCACACATATTAACACAAGGAATATTCCGGAAAAAAATGGGCGAAATCGGTTAAGAACCACTCCCACTTTTATACGAAAGATTTTGAAAAGGATCATAGATAAATTTAATAGGCAATAACTTTGGGTACAAAACCTTTATATCATTTATATTTCACTTCCAAAGTGTCCGTGGACGAAGAATTTTTGAAGATGGGCGTGGCCCCTCCCCTTTCATAGTGGATTATTCCACAAAACTTTTTATGCCATAACTCCAGAAAATCGAAACGATATTTGGCGAAAATGTTGAATGTATAACGGTAACTGCTTCTTTTAAAAATGGGCGTAATCGGTCAACGGCCATGCCCATTTTTTAACATAGTTCTGAAACATTTGCTTATAAAGTGTAAAATGCGATATTTCTATAACTAAGCAAGCTATATCAAAAAGATCTTGCACACATAATATGCTAATGGATTTTGGGTAAGTGGTCGTGGCACCGCCCACTTTTCAGCATACAAATTCTGCTATTTTCAAAGGCGATTGCTTATAATTTACAATGGATATTTTATTGAAAATTGGTCAGCTGATTCTCAATAGCATGTAGTATAAAAAAATTGGCCAAATAGGATAACACGCAAGCAAAATATCCGGGCAAGTAATTAATGCCCCACTGCAGTTGGGAAGTTATATAGCTTTTTGATTTTCATAACTGTCATGAACATGAAATGTTTGTAGGTATGAGAAGAATAAGAGGTGAGCCTATTAATAAGTATACTGAAATGATTAGGACGATGAGCTGAGTCGATTTAGCCGTGCCCGCCTCTCCGTCCGTATGTGCGTGAATTGGTATTTTGAAAAAATGTGGTAACTCAGAATTCATAACAAAAGTGTTTTTATTGAAAACAATCACCTGGCTTTATAACACGAACTAAAAAGTATTAAAATATACCTGCATAAATTGGGACGCCATAATTGATCACTACTAGGGATTTAATGTTCGGTTCCACCCGAACTTAGACTTTTTTAGTTATTTTTCAAGTAGTAGTAGTCGCATAGATCTCCTTAAGCGATTCAAAATGGGCGAGCAATAGTTCTTGAGCACAGATGGGCGATTTATAGACAAAGTAAGGAGTGGGCGGGTTATGATTGGGAGCATTTCAAGCAACAATGTATCATACATTTGTCTTTCAAACTAATATAATTTTCTAATATTTAAAGGGAAATAGCTTATGTGGAAATGTTATGCTAATAAATGCATATACTCATGGAAGATCTATATATATATATATATATATCATTCTGAATACCTTCGCATATATTTATACGCATTTATAGCACAACTCATATTGTAACTTGATTCCAATTGTTGGCAGAATTTGTTAATCTTACGTATGTATACAATCGATAGACAGTTCCAAGTGTTGAGAGCAAATTGGATTCCCACATCCTCTGGCATATACCACTGCACACACATGGGCACACTGCATTTGCGAACATTTTCCGGTATTTGTGTTGGTTTATGGTTTATGCATAACTGTAATTTTTTGCAATTACTTCTTGGCCTATTGTCATTGTCGAAAATTACCATTTGCCGTAACCAAAACTAGCAACATAATCTTAAATTACGCTTACATTGTCACGTGCTATTTAATGCGTTTATGACCGAATAACTTTATAGTTAGCTAGTTAATAGAGAACGGAAATCATTTTTGGATTACGCTAAATGCGGATGACGTGCAATAATTTTAAGGAAATTTAAGTTGCCTTTGAAAGGAATTATGTCAAGAAATTGAATGGCAAAACTAAGAATTAATAAAAGTCAACAATAAATAACTTTGCTTGTCTGTTTTCCATGAGATGTTTGGCTTTAATAGTGTTACCTGGCGTGAACGAAAGTTGAGTATTGTGAGTGAACATAGCCATGCTTGCCTGAGTTGATGTTATTTTATAAAAAGACGGCATTCGAAGCTCCTTGTGATCAGCTCTCATTGAGAGCACTAAGGGATGCAGTATTGGAAACATAACTACAGCAGTATAAAACATGAACAAGTATGTAAACATCAGCAGAGATGATATAAAAGTGGTTACAGAAACAATATATAATGAGAGTATTCAATACAGGAATAACCTTTATGGTTTCCTTTTTTTTCAAATTAAAAAAAAAAAATTAAATAATTTAAATAAATTATCAAGCTGTTTGATGAAATGGTAGACAAAGTGAAGGAAAGAGGGGGAGCAAAAGGAATAAAAATAATAAAATAGAAAAGAACGGATGGTATAGAAAAGTACCAGCAAAGAGAGCTACAGAAATAAAGGCGAAAAGAACAGTAGGGAATGGAAACGGTTAACCAAAATAAAATCAAATAAAATGAAATAAAATAAAATAAAATAAAATAAAATAAATAGAAATAACATAAAATAAAATAAAATGAAATAAAATAAATAAAAACAAAAAAATAAAATAATATAAATTAAAGGAGAAAAATAATAAAATAAAATAAAATAAATAAAAATAAAAAAAATAAAATAATATAAATTAAAATAGACTAAAATTAAATAAAATAAAATAAAATAAAATAAAATAAAATATGATAAAATAAAATACAATAGAAAGAAGAGAAATAAAAGAAAAGAAAAGCAAAGCAGCATCAAAAAATTAAATATAATAAAGTAAAATAAAATAAAATAAAATAAAATAAAAGAAAGTAAAATAAAATAGAAAGAAAGGAAAAAAAAAGAAAATAAAAGCAAAGCAGCACCAAAGCATAGTACGAAAATAGATTTGAAGAGAAGGAGCATCAGGAAAAGGAAACGATGAAACATAATTAAGTATACACGTAATAAAGTAAAATAAGACGAATGAAAATTGAAATTGAGCTGTGTTATTAGATGGTGTGGAAATAAGAGGAAGGAAAGTACGGAAAAGAGAAGGAAAAAAAATATAAAAAAACGATCAGCACGAAAAGGAAATAAAGGTGAATTAAAGGAATTACAAATAACTAAATTAATTATATTAAAGTTTTGTACAAAATAACTGAGATAGATATAGAGTTCTGTTAACAAAGAAATTTATATGCATACGTGACATATATTTGACAAAAATGCAATATTATTTTGATATCAAACTTTTTGCTGCAGCGAAAACAAAATCTTTTTAATATTTTTTTTTGATAATTAACAAATTCAAAAAGTTTTTGATATTTTTTTTTGATATTTGTAGAAACTATTTCTGTTTTGCTATACACACAACTTTCAAGACACTATTTATCTCAACAAAATCCAAATATTACTTTGCGTTTTAATAAAAATAAAGTTATTATCGAATATGATGAAATCTCCACAGACATAAATTTTTTTCTAGGAAAAGATAAGATTAGTAAGTGGAACCGAAACCCCCCTCTGAGTAATGTACGTAGGGGAGCTCACAACATAACTACCCACTTACCTGGAGTCAAAGGGAATGCAAGAGATGCTGGTACTGCTGTTGATATTTGGAGTAATATTTTTACAGAAGACATTTTAAACATAATAGTAACGTACACGAAACAATACGTTGATACAGTTAGACTTAGATTCTCTAGACAGAGGGACATCAAGCCCACCTTATAGAAATACTGGCTTTTATTTGGTTATGTTATCTTGCAGGAGCATACAGGGGGAATACAGTTAAACCGGTTTGAGAAGACTGACAAATTTCGAGTGTAAGAAATGTTAGACACCACTGTGTTTATCCCATGGTGTGTGAACAGTGTTATGCACCAGAGGACGAAGATACTCTCTCTGAAGAGGCTTGAAATCAGCGGAATAAAAAAATTGTTTGTCTATTATATTTTGATTGTACTTTTATTTTTATAGTTTTTTTATTTATTATACTTCTCAGAGATTGAATTTTTAAAGCTTTTTTCCATTTTTTCTAAACTATTTTACGTTTTATGTTTTACCTTTAAATTGTTTACCTTTTTTTATGACTTTTGTTCTAACTAATAAATTTTTGATAAATAAATGCATTGTTATGCAAACTTTCATATTTATTTCTTATTCAGATCCCTAAATATCATGCCTGTAATTCTCAGATGTATTAACAATAAAATTGAATGTTTATTAAGCGTTTTAAAAATGTGCCTGTTAGGCACATTGCGCCCGAAGTTGAGAGCCTGTATATTGCGCCTGACGGAAGGTTATGCAGGCCTGATATAGATTTTCGATAAATTGAGTAAAATTTGAGATGTTCGAATGAAGTTTAACACACACGCTATTTTTCGACCTAGCTGGGTTGCTATTTAAAAGTGGCGAAATCGAACATAACCACGACCCTTCTTTCGGTAAAGAGTACGGTGTAGAGAACGTTCACTGAAAGTAAGCTGAATCGATTGACAACTACGGCCATTTTTGTAGAAAATATTTTTTAAAGCTGGGTGTATAATGTTTGGTACCACTCGAACTCAGACTTTCCACTTGCTTTATTTTATATTTCTTCTACCATCCATCTCTTGCCTTGAATATTTTTGTCTTTTTTGGTTTTCACTTTCCTCTTTGCACATTGTAGCCGTCGGCTGAACGTCACCTTTCTCTTTGTTTCATCGCTTTGTATCGCCGCTGCCCCAGTTATATTTGCCGCATGTCAAATAATTAATTAATTTCACTTTAGTTCTCTGTTTTTGTATTTGTTTTTGTTTTTCGTGTTTGTGGTCTCTTAGTAAATTTTTGTTTTTGTAGTTATTACCAATTGTGTCCTATCACCCGCATCTGGTCATGTTTGTAACAACAACATTCTTCTACATTGACACGAATATTCCATTCAGTAGCACCTTTGTTAGCGATCCTTTTATATTCAATGATTTTCCTAATTTTTAATGTACTGGGGCGAAATTCGAAACTTCCGTGACTGGGGATTTCCTAATGATAGTTGTGGCTGTTTGCTGTGTCGTTTCCGACACTTATAAATCGCCAATCATTAGTGGTTTTCTGAAAATATCAATTGAAGTGGAATAAGAACTGACCCAGCGGTAAACATTATTTACTTGACTTTACCACTAAATTTCTGTGTAGCATTTTCATTACATTCTAATAATAGTAATCGAGTATGGTGGACGTTATAAAATATATCAGTGCTCCATCATAAAAAAAAAATTTAATTCATTAGGAGGAACTTTGATAAACGGGAAAAAACAGAGAATTTACTAGCCTCTTTGTTGCAGGCGTAAAGATAATTGTAAGAAAAAATAGATGTAGGAGAGCGGATAAATGGCAACGTCCAGTTATAGGAATGTTTTAGAGTATTTTCTAACGTACCTAAACGAACGTAAAGAGTATTTTTTCTGAATGATTATCAATAGTCGGAAGTGGGAAGTCAAGAGAAGAGCATTTAAAAATTAACAAAAAATTCTATTTTTTGATTCTATGAAGTGTTTTGATAAAAATTTATGCAGATATATTTACATAAAATTTGTTTTCAATAAAGAACTGATGGCATTATATTTTAAAAATTATATAAATAAAACTCTATAAACCATAAATAAGAGTACTTTCGGCTGATTAGTAAAGCACAGATAAGAATCCTAACACATGTATAAAGCTTCATAAAAGATTCAATGAAAACCCTAAATATAAGGCCAAAAATTAGCTAAAACCCATCAAAATAAAGGCAAAACTTTTGTCTCAAAAAGGTCAAAGAACACACCAAAAACTTCAGAAAAGTATCAATAAAAGTCTCCAATATGACTTCGAAAAAGATCCAAAATCATCAAAATGGAGAAAAACAGAAAAAAGTTTCCGAATAGCGTCAAAAAAAGGTTCCATGAGTCCAAAAAGACTCAGACGTTCATTTAAAAAGAGTCATAAACACTTCAAATCCATCCCATTCGGAGTTATCTTGGATTCTTTGCCATGAATTCTTTTAGTGGGCTCACCTAGAAGCATTTCTTTATTCATTTTGGGCTCCAAAAAGGCTCCTTCGGGGGGAATGCTCTGAGAAATGTGCTCTTTGCATCCCCTATTTATATTTTAAACACAGCTGCCTGCCACAATCTTGTTATATGAGTAGGTAAATATATGTATGTAAATATGTTTGTACCAATTGATAAGTATTACAAAACTTTTTAATAACATTTTCAAGAAATTTAACTCAAATCAGACCTTTTGAAAATTAAATTCTGATGACATAATAATTCCACAGTACAATCCTTCACACATATTTTCCTACCGCCATTTATTCACTTCAATGTAAAAGTAGTATTCAGCTGTTGCATCAAAATATATTTATATGCATACATACGTAGCTGCATACTTTAAAAATATGCATACATACATACTTATACAAATGAAAACTGTATAATGAAACGTACGAAAGCAATGCATTAAAATTAATGCTACTGCTTATGTTGATGGCGATGAACGATGTTCCTGATGATTGTTGCTGATGATGCATTGCAGCTGTTGCAACGATGAACATTTTTGTTGCTCTTTTTTGTGAGCTTTCCACACCTCATACGTACATATTGAGCATGAGCATGTATGTGTGTGTGTTTATTGTTGCACACTTTCTCTGCGAATTGTGGAAAAATTTAATATTTCAAAAATTTATGTAGGAATTTTCATGCACAGTAAGTATCACGCACACATAAACCTAGCCACTTACAAATAATAACATTCATACACATTAAAAATTAATATATTTTCCACACTTCAAATAGGAAAATCAGTTTAACAAAGATTTCCTGTTAGGGACTAGCAGTAGAGTGCGAAACAGGAAATAGTTAAGCGATCCCAAAAATTTTTCGACTTTATACTTCAATCACATATTTATGTAGAATTGAGTTTTTATTCATTTTTGTTCTAACATAATATGGATTATATTTTTGTCGAATATTTGTGGAGTTTGAACAAAAAAAAAATTAAGGCCGTTCGGCGCCAAATTTAAGGTGAGGTGTGGATGTGAGTAAAGTTTTGGGAAATGTGTTGACAAAAAAAATTAAATATACCATACAAATATATAAAATTCAAACGTGTTTTACTCTGTAATCTTATTTGCTCACTTACTCTTATACAAAAGTACCCCGCTCCGTTATTGAGTCACAATTTTCCGTTTGGTAAAACTTGAGACTCTATTCCTACTTTAATATTATGAACGGGAAAGTAATTTTATTTGTTACCTTTTCACGCGAAAACTGTTCACCCGATCATCAAGAAGCTTTGTACACATAATCCTGGAGTTATTAGATCAAACATAGGATACTTCTTTTCCGAGAAGAACAATTATTACTACGACATTTTGCTCGAAATTTGTTGCATTGTTAACCCTTTGCTTTTATAATATTTAGAACTATTCTTTTTTGATTTTGGTTGATTTAGTTCCACTTTTCCTCCATAGCGATTTTTGAATCCTTTTCGGAGTCATACTGAAGGCTTCTACTGACACTTTTATTAAGAATCCTATCTGTGCCTTACTTATCAGAAGAAAGTACTCTTTTTAACCCTTCACGGCGTCTTGTTGCAGTCCTGCAACATAATTTTAAATTTACGATACCTTCCTACATAGAGCCACAACAGCAGTTACATAAATCTGTTGCGCATCTGCAACATTATTTCTCTAGAATTACTCAAGCGTTTTCACCAAAGTAACTGTAAATTAAAATGAAATAGTAAAATTTCGCACTAATATGCAGTTTTCTGAGAGGTGTTGATCAGTGTGAGCTAAACATTCTGTTTATAAGTGCAAAAAATGAACAAAGTTTTTGAAAGTGTATTTTTTTGGAGGTATGTGAGTGTATTTTTGCATAAATGGATATTTTTATTGAAAAGTATATCGAAGTATGATATACTATTAGTTTATATAACTGTTGGAGTAATGCAACAAAGTGCTTAGTACAGATGACAAATAGTGCATTTCACAGAATAAAATTTTCGCTGTTTCTTGCTTAGAATGTCTACCAGACGATTGAGATCCGCTAAAATAAGTTATGGTCTGGAAGACTTGGAGAGTTCGCATGATGAAGATTTTTCAAGTGATGACAACCGGACTATAAGGAGGACATAACCAATGCGCAAAGCGAAATTGACGACACAGATGATGAAAATAAAAATGTGGAATGCTGCGAAAACCCGGAAGTTTTGCCAAGCACGAGTAAACATCGCCACGAATGGAAAAAAATTTAACATGGAAAAAGAGCGATTTACTACTGAATGAAAACCAACTAGCCTTTTTAGGAAACCTGATGCTGCCTGCTGATCTTATGGCACTTTCAAACCTCATACAATTTTTCTTTTACCTGTTTCCGCAGGAAATGTTTGAGATAATAAGGAATTAAACTAATATATACATACGCCAAAATGATGCCAATTCCACAGCTTGTGTAAGTGCTTTGAAGATACGTAAATTCGTTGGAATTATGCTCTATATGTCGACTATGAATATGCCAAACGTTGGAAAGTATTGGTCAGATGACATAGGTGTTGAAATGGCTTAAAATACCATGTCTCAAAAAAGATTTGAGTTGATCAGAAACTCTATTCACTTTAACGACAATAAAAATATGTGGCCGTTATCTCATCCAAATCATGACCGACTATTTCACCCTAGAAACCCACCTTCGATCACTCCCTATAAAACCTAACCATTCGTCGATTCGACAAACATTCTTTAAGATCCTTATATCTAATATAGTTATTTAATTTTTGGTTTGATTTATTGTACGCATATGTGTACCAGTTTTTAGTCCTCGAAATAAAACATTTTTTTATTATTTTGGAACAATTCAGACATATATTTTTTTATGTCTTTAGAAAGGTAGTCTTAAAAAGAGACAGAATATTGTCAATAGCGTATTCGTCGAATCGGCAAAGGTTACGTGCCTAGGGTTAAGATTAGGCTACTTGTTGATGAACTAAATAAGAATTTTCAAAAAGTACCAATGGAGCAGTTCCTTTATGTAGACAATCAGATATGTTCAACAAAAGCGCGTAATCATATGAAGAGGTACAACTCTAAGAAAGCCCATAAGTGGGGCTATAAAATAATGGTGTTAAGCCTGACTCGGGATGTGAAAACATAGTAGGCATTGGAGAGCCAGACCTTGGCGCTTCCTCGAACGCTGTGATTAGGCTGTGAAGAACTATACCCAGGAACTAAAATTTCCGTTTATAGTTTGATAACTATTTAACATCCTTGCCTTTGCTAAAGTATCTTTCAAAGGAAGCGATTTTAAGCTTGGGAACTATAAAAAGAAGTTGGATTCCGAACTGTAAGTTGTCCGATCAAAAAGCTTTACGAAAACAGTCATGTGGTCTTTCAATAGAATATGTTACTTCATGTGATGGTGGGGATATTTCTACCACTGCGTGGGTTGACAACAAAGTTGTTTGTTTGGCATCGACTTTTGCAGGAGAACTTCCGAAAGATACTGCTCAACGCTACGACCGATCCAACAAACCTCATATTCAGGTAGATAGACCTTTTGCAGTGGCTCAATACAACTCATACATGGGTGTAGTTGATTTGATCGACAGTATTAAGTGCCGGTATAAAACCAAAGTACGGAGCACTAGATGGCAAATTCGTTTGTTTTATCACTTGATTGATTGAGTCATTAGCAATTCTTGGCTTCTCTCCAAGCGAGTTCACATAGCTTGCGGATCAACTGAGAAACAATTGACCTCTGCAGATTTTCGCCCTCATGTAGCAAAAGTCCTGCGGAGTTCTAGCTTAGAAAATGAGCTAAGAGCGAAATCAATCAAAGCTTCGGCGCAGCACATAACACAACAGCCAGTACGTCAAGAGCAGTCCGGTCATTGGCTTACTTGGACTAATAATCGTATGAGGTGCAAGTTTCCAAAATGCACCGGATATACACAAACATTCTGCAAAAAATGTGGAGTATCTCTATGTTGCGACAAAACCAACAATACTGTATCGAAACTGTTCTATGAACACGCCTAAAACTATTCCACTTTCCTTGAGTTGACATTTAAAATATACGAGTATGTACCAATGAATGTATACAAGGAATAAAGCAAACTAGCTGGACCCGTGCGCTCCTTGCGCAAAAAAAAAAAATACCAAAATGGTTTGAAACCTTTTGATATCCAGGTCCAGGATTTTTCAAACCTCTTTCTCAAATTATAAAAAAAGATTTTCAGCTACACTTGTTGTGAGACCACAAAAAATGGTAATTCTATACGACAGCACGTAACTGCTAATATAGGTCCAAAAATCTCGGGGAAGGTATCAAACGACGCGTTTTGATCTCTGTATCAATAATCCGAAAGCGGAAATTAAATAATTTGTTTCAGTGAAAAGTTATTGGTAAAAAACCCAAAAATTGCCTGGGTCCGATCCCAAATAGGGGACTTGATCCAAGGTATTTATGCGCACAACACCTTTCTGCGTAGGCTTCAAAAAAATAACCTTAGCCGGTCCAACACCGGCTACGCGGTCCACAATATTTCTGCACAGAACACATTTCTGCACTTTTCGGTACACCCTAATCTGTGATTACAACAACCACATGAAAATGACAGAAAAATTTCAACTTTAATTGCAAATATCTGAACAGACATAAAATATCGAATTTCCGCTTTCGGATTATTGATACGAAGGTTAAAACCCGTCGTTTGATACCTTTCCCGATATTTTTGGACCTATATTAGCAGTTTCGTGCTGTCGTATAGAATTACCCAAAAAATTATACAAATATGCGCAAATAGCTATTTGAAATTCCACCACTTATATTACATTCACATTAAGCCATAAACTTGAGTTGATTGCCAACATCAATATGAATTAACTCAAAAAATGTCCCTTTAACTCGAGTTTATGACCCAATGTGAACGCAGTCTTATTCACTTATTTTAGCAATGTTCAAGTGTAGATGGCGCGATCGCCTTTAATTATTCTAGCACTGTCCAGTCTTACTATTCAACTGTAGATGTCGCGAGGCATATGAATGTCACAGTCACAATAGCGTTGCAGTACAAATTGATTTTTTTGTGCATTCACAATCGTTTATTTTAAAGAATTTATTTTTACAAAATACGCTTAAACAAAAGCACTCCGCTAATTAAAACATGGTTTCGCATGTAGAGCTAACCCCGACCTTTAAAACGATACCTTATTTATTAATATTGGTTCCAAATGAGAGCAGAAAATTAGGAAATTACACAAAAAGACTTTACAGAAATAATATTTATGATGATGACACATTAGAGGAAAAATGCTTCGTGACAGGGCATCATAGCTTAGTTGTTCGAGTACTATAACAGCGGCTTTGGTGCAGACACTTGGGTTTGTATCCCAGTGTCCTAGAAGGGGTCTGATGAGAAGTTGGGCACTTCGAAAAATGTCATCCCATACCATCGCTGTGCATATCGTTGTAATTTTTCTCTAATATCAATCAACAAACAAAACATAAAAATTCGAGCACTGCCCCAACAACAATTACCATAAAACCAATAACTGATTCACAAATTTTAATTTTCAATAATTTTCATATAATCTATTGTAACCTTTTTTATACCTTTCATGAACATGAAATGGTATTTTAACTTTGGTCCGATGTTTGTAAGTATGACAAGAAGAAGAGATAGACCCACCAATAAGTATACCGAAATGACCGTCTGTCTGTTTGTACGCAAACTAGTCCCTCAATTTTTGAGATATATCGATGAAATTTGGTATGGAGCCGCCATTTTGCCTGACATTAATCATTTGTCGGAATCAGCATGATCGGAGCAATACAACGCAGAGCTCCCATACAATCGATATTTTCGATAAATGGGTCTTGGGCTATAAATTTTGCAATTAAAAAGCTAGGAACGTAAAATTTTGAAGGTTTGGTACCTATTATGTATGTAATGTGTGTAATTAAAATCACCCAGATCGGACCAACATAACATATAGCTCCCATACAATCGTTTGTTCAGATAAATGGGGTTTGGGCTATGTATCTTTAAATTATCAGTTTTGCAGAGTTTTTACTAATTGTGAGTAAGGATCGGACACTTAAAACCGTGATGCGTATTTATGAAAGGTACAAAGTCTTCGGCACAGTGGAAGACAGCCCTTTCCTTACTTGTTTTTTACTCAATAAAACATTTGTTGTAAATATGCAACATAACATTTTTTTGAAAATAAACGGATTGCTTCAAAATATCAAAAAAACCCAAAACAAATATTTTTAGCTATGAGGTTTTCCACCAAAAAAAAAAAACTTTTAGGAATAAGTAAGTTTTTGCGCTTTGAACGGTTAATGGTTTTTGTATATACAGTTTTACTTATATAATTGTTTTAATACTTTTTTACAGCAAATTGTATGTAAAAAAAAATTTGTATAACGAAATATGTGGGCAGTTTATCCGCTCTACAATATTCATTTCTTATTCCAAGGCTCCCTGAATTTTCATAAAAAAGTTGGGTTTTTGATTGATACTAAATAACACTACAAAAAACCTCAAATTACGTATTTTTGATCAGTATTTCGGGGAGCTCCGACTTTGGTTAGCTGGGTTCGATTTCCAAATTAACTATATGTTTGACAGCTTTAGCCTCCAGGCCCTGAATTCACTTCAAAATATATTATATACCCCATAACCCACTGCTTGTTTTCCATCTAGCTCTTCTCCGAAGTCTACCTCTATTCCACTTGACCCTCTTCTTAACCCTTTAACTCTGCCTCTCCACCTCGCAACTGAAACTATTATTACAATAACTGCAAGCGAATTAAACCTTTTTAGTTTCTTTGTTCTATGCTTGTTGTATTTGGGTGTATTGTGTTCATAATTAGGTCATTTAGTTGTTGTTGGATGTGTATATCTAAATATTCCAGTCAATCACATTTATTGATTTGTGATATTGAGTTGAAATTGAACAAAGGCACTCATTAAGCGAATGTATTGAATATGATAGTTGTTTAGATGAAAATAAATATGTGTATATGATTCCAATTTACATATTTGTTTAGAAAAGCATTTACTTAGCTCTCGATCTTTTCTGAATATGAAATAAATCAAAAAATCGTAATACTTGAACCAGAATGAAGTTAGCTCTGAGTGATATAGATCTTTAAAGTCTCAAAAACGAGATGTATATTAGAACGATTTTAAAGCAAAGGATGATGGCGGACCGCCTTACGAAAGGAGAAGTGACATGACCAAGAGAGTTGCACTGGTCATAAGAAATCGCTATCACGACAGTCGGGCATGTAACGCAAGGGAGTACTGGGTCGGACCATTTCATATTCGGCAAATTAGTGTTTTTACGCTTACAGAAAATTTTCTATTACTCAAAAACGATTTAACAAAATTGTAAATTTTTGCTCCAATTTTCCATCGCTTAAGCTACCTTAATACTATATGAGCCCCAATTTTATCGAAGGCTTTTTCGAAGTCAAGGTTAAGTACTGAAACGTGTTGACTGGATGCTAAAGCTGTGGTTGCGAAATGCTCGACAACTCCTATGTTTTTTTGAAAGCCAAATTGATTGGGACTAGTCAATCCCTTTATTTTGCCATACCACATGATTCGGGCAGATATAATTTTTTCGAGGATTTTTGACGTACATGGGAGCAGGGATATGGGTCGGAAGTTGGACACCTGGGTTGCAGGTTTGTTGGGTTTTGGTATTGGGACTATTGTAAAGGGTGTTTTTTTTACAGGTTTGTTTTTCGAATAGAGATAAAACTGGCACTTTGTGGTCAAATCTGGCAACTCTAATGTCATTTATGTTCAGTTTGGTTTGCCATTTCATCGTGAACAGGTTGACAAAAGAACAACGCTTGCAAATCGTACAAATTTATTTCGAAAATAATGGTTCAGTTCGCGAAGTTTACCGTGAGCTCCGTCCATTTTATGGTCGACATAATCGTCCATCAGAGCAATTAATTCGGTTAACCATGGATCGTTTTCGCACTACGTTTACTCTATGTGATAATACGCATCCGCAGAGACGTCGAACAGTGCGCACCGAAGAAACAATTGCCGCTGTAGAGCAAAGTGTTGAAGAGGACCCGAATGAATCGATTCGCCACCGTGCACAGCAATTGGAGCTTTGTCCATCAACTTTATGGAAGATTTTGCGCAAAGATCTTGGCTTGCGACCTTACAAGATCCAGCTTGTGCAAGAATTAAAGCCGCGAGACCATGCAATGCGTCGTGATTTTGGTGTATGGGCCGAAAATGAGATTGATTTCGATGCTGATTTTCATCGCAAAATTTTGTTCAGTGATGAGGATCATTTTTGGTTCAATGGCTACGTCAACAAGCAAAATTGCCGCATTTGGAGTGAAGAGAATCCACATGAGACCCTTGAAACGCCATTACATCCACAAAAACTGACTGTTTGGTGTGCTCTATGGGCTGGTGGAGTCATTGGGCCATACTTCTTCCGCAATAATGCTGGAGAGGCAGCTTCCGTTAATGGAGACCGGTATAGAGCCATGATAACCGACTATTTTGTTCCCGAATTGGATGGCATGAATGTGGATGAGTTGTGGTTCCAACAAGACGGCGCTACATGCCACACAGCGCACGTCACAATCGATTTATTGAAGGAAACATTCGATGAGCGCATAATTTCGCGGAATGGACCTGTCAATTGGCCACCAAGGTCGTGTGATTTGACACCATTGGATTATTTTCTTTGGGGATATGTGAAGTCGCTCGTCTACACCAACAAACCAGAAACGTTAGGGGAATTGGAAGCCAACATTCGTGGCGTTATTGCCGACATACGGCCCCATATGCTCGAAAAAGTGGTTGAAAATTGGACCTGTAGAATTGGCTTTATTCGAGCCAGCCGCGGCGGCCACATGCCCGAAATCATATTTAAAAATTAATGGCATAAAATTATCCTTCCAATAAAGCCAAATTTATGGACCTTAAAACGATTTTCTTGTGTTTTATTTCAATTCAAAGTTCTATACCCCTAAAAAAAACACCCTTTAGTATAGCCAAAATAAATGCACACATAAATGCATGCATACTTACAAACAGTCGGCACGCAGCTATTAAAAACTGTCGAATACGCTTTGTCAGCAAAGTCACACGCTATACGGCAATGCCCACAAATGCGTTGCAATCATACGAATATATGTATGAACATATGTGCGAATGCACAAGCCAATGTTTGTGTATGAATGTAGGTATGAATGTACCAGCGAGCGTTTGCATACGCTGGCTTACATACTTTGGTTGAGCTTAGAATTTAGGTAAATATGTATTATGGTAAATAAGTAGTATATAAGAATTATTTGTATAAATAGAACAAAAAGATGTTCAATAAAGCAATTGATGTTTGGTGCCGATTAAAGGCACAACACCAATCAAAATAATTTGATTACATGGCGATCCTGCCTGGTCTGCTGCCTTTAAAAAAGCAGACTGCCTGTTTAGATCCTGCCAGATCCGCTGAACAAAAGCGGAATCTTTTTTTTTTAAATCCTGCCAGATCCGCTGAACAAAAAGCGGAATCCTTTTAGGATCCTGCCGAAAACCTTGAGCTGCCGAAACTAAGCCGGCAGTCTCTTCCAAAACATCCTGGTCTGCTGCTTGTAATATATGCAGACCTCCTTTTTAAAATCCCTAATATTACATTAAAAATCCGAAACATTGGAAAGAAAAAGGAGAAAAGAAACAAAAGCGACAACAATGGAGATTCATCCTTATTGGAATTAAGGCGTCACATAATTTTGGGAAATAACTGCGTCACAAACATTTTACAATCATACTGAACATTTAAAAAAAAAAAAGGTTGGCAAGGACAAATGTGGTCGGGATCCGGCAATACCACATATGCATAACGAAGTGGAATAACGATTCTGGCCTGAGCACTAATCCCGCAGCAAGGGAAACGCATAGCGGAGTGGAATAACGATGCTGGCCTGAGCAAGGGAGACGCATAACGGAGTGGAATAAATATGATTCTGGCCTGAGCAAACAGATCTAATCCCGCAGCAAGGGAGAGACAATGGAAATCAGAACAAATCCCGCAGCAAGGTAAAAATTCAACTGAACAAAAACCTTAATATTTAATTATTTTTATCCTCCATATTAGAAGCATATAGCAACCTAACGGCTGCTGCCATTAAGGGCAAAAAGTAGATTTTTGAAGGTAAATTTAAAAAAAAAAAATTTTTTTTTGCAAATGAATGAACAATATATTAATCAGGAAGAATATTAAGCAATATTCTTACATAGAAATTTTTAAACTTCTGATTAGGGAAAAATTATGAATTTTTAAAGCTAGTTTCCACGCAAGAGTAAACCCAACAACCCTCGTGGAGTAAACAAATTTTGTGACTTCTTAATTTTTTTTTTGAAGGAAGGAAATTTTAAATTTTTCAAACTGGCATGATGGAAAACCATACTGAATGGCATTATGATAGGTATCACAGGATAAGAAGTAGGAAAAGAAAGTTCAGAAAATAAAGTACCAGAAAATAAAATACCAGAAAATAGATTAGTAAAATATGAACCTACAATCGAATTAGATAAGAAAAATGTACCCGATACTGCAGATAACTGGCTGATTGCTTTCATCTGCATATTTTCGCTTAAGGAGATTAAATAGAGCACATGAGCGTATTTAAAATACTATTGTTTTGTGTTTAAGCTACATAGGCTTTGTTTTTACATACAAGTTTGAATTCAAATTTCCATTACAATGACTAACTGGAAAAAATTTGCAGAGAAAAAAAAATTAATAGCAGAAAAATCATATAAATGCATATACCAGAACTTTAAGAGGAACTATAGAATGAAGGAAATTTATAGTTAAAAATGTCTTTAAATTTATTTTGCACAATGTATGAAGATACATTAAAAATCGAGATATATTTGTTTTTTATCTCATTTTCCATTCAAATCAAGATGGGAGCAAGTTTTTCAGAAAGCAATCCTTCTTTGGAAAAAGACAAAAATAAAACCAAAGGTAAATTTTTGCCTTGTTTACCCTTTTTTAAAGACAAATGGGAAGAAATTTTAAAATTAGTGGAAAAATTGTGTAAAATCATAAATAAAATAACAGGAAAAAGGAAACGGCTGTCAAACACTAGACAATAATAATAGATTCGCTTAACAATTTAGGCCAAACAGAGGCGAAACAAATGTTTCATGTAGACAGACAAGTATACCCGCTATTTAAATGCACCATAGAACCGGCAGAGCCAACTACTTTCGAAAAAGATTTTCAAATTACTTTTAACAAATTTTTGTTGAAAGACAAAAAGAAAGTAAAGAACAGAGATTTCCTTTCGTTTTTTCCAAAAATTAAAAATAACGGCACAGACAACAAAACATACAAAATTCATTAAAAAGTTCGATGGTAAAGCAGAAAACCTGCCCAGCTTGGATACTTGCAATATACCCGACCAAATAAAAGACAGCCGTGAGGTAACCCCGATATTCATCGAGAGACTTAAAATAAATGTCTCTAAAAGCATGCAAATAACGAAAAGACCAGTACAAATATTAAATAAAAACCAAAATAATATAAATAAAATAAAAAGTCACAAAGAGAACACTAAAATATATATATATGAAGCGCTATATAAATGTGGAAAAATAAAAAGACTAGTCCAGCTCGTTTTCGAAAGAAAATTTGTAGCGAAATAAATATAAAAAACCGATTGTTGAGGCGAAGATTGACTTAGGACAATTCTTTGCCAGGCTGAAAAAAGCCGGCAATCTGGAAAAAGGAAAAATACAGTTGTCCTTAGGGACAAATCGTTTAAAAATAATTATACTCGAGTAGGCACATTTAAAATAAAAATAAGGTACCCAAGTTCTTAAACATCTAACTATAGCATTAACTCTGCAGGTTATGCATGTGACGAAAATGAAAAAATATATTTTTTTTTATATACTAAATAAAAGTATCACGATGATCCTGTTTTTGGTGGCCGCCCAGGAATCAAACGTATAACTAATAAAATAAAATAAAAAGAGCACTGTAAATGCATGACAAATGATATCGGAAGAAAAAAAAGGCTCCGATTGCAATAAAATAGAATTAAAAAAAAAAAAAAACGTTACACCCTAATGTTAGAAGATTCAGCTTACATATAAAGGGTGTTTTCTTTAGGGGTATAGAACTTCGAATTGAAATAAAACACAAGAAAATCGTTTTAAGGTCCATAAATTTGGCTTTATTGGAAGGATAATTTTATGCCATTAATTTTTAAATATGATTTTGGGCATGTGGCCGCCGCGGCTGGCTCGAATAAAGCCAATTCTACAGGTCCAATTTTCAACCACTTTTTCGAGCATATGGGGCCGTATGTCGGCAATAACGCCACGAATGTTGGCTTCCAATTCCCCTAACGTTTCTGGTTTGTTGGTGTAGACGAGCGACTTCACATATCCCCAAAGAAAATAATCCAATGGTGTCAAATCACACGACCTTGGTGGCCAATTGACAGGTCCATTCCGCGAAATTATGCGCTCATCGAATGTTTCCTTCAATAAATCGATTGTGACGTGCGCTGTGTGGCGTGTAGCGCCGTCTTGTTGGAACCACAACTCATCCACATTCATGCCATCCAATTCGGGAACAAAATAGTCGGTTATCATGGCTCTATACCGGTCTCCATTAACGGTAGCTGCCTCTCCAGCATTATTGCGAAAGAAGTATGGCCCAATGACTCCACCAGCCCATAGAGCACACCAAACAGTCAGTTTTTGTGGATGTAATGGCGTTTCAAGGGTCTCATGTGGATTCTCTTCACTCCAAATGCGGCAATTTTGCTTGTTGACGTAGCCATTCAACCAAAAATGAGCCTCATCACTGAACAAAATTTTGCGATGAAAATCAGCATCGAAATCAATCTCATTTTCGGCCCATACACCAAAATCACGACGCATTGCATGGTCTCGCGGCTTTAATTCTTGCACAAGCTGGATCTTGTAAGGTCGCAAGCCAAGATCTTTGCGCAAAATCTTCCATAAAGTTGATGGACAAAGCTCCAATTGCTGTGCACGGTGGCGAATCGATTCATTCGGGTCCTCTTCAACACTTTGCTCTACAGCGGCAATTGTTTCTTCGGTGCGCACTGTTCGACGTCTCTGCGGATGCGTATTATCACATGAGTAAACGTAGTGCGAAAACGATCCATGGTTAACCGAATTAATTGCTCTGATGGACGATTATGTCGACCATAAAATGGATGGAGCTCACGGTAAACTTCGCGAACTGAACCATTATTTTCGAAATAAATTTGCACGATTTGCAAGCGTTGTTCTTTTGTCAACCTGTTCATGATGAAATGACAAACCAAACTGAACATAAATGACATTAGAGTTGCCAGATTTGACCACAAAATGCCAGTTTTATCTCTATTCGAAAAACAAACCTGTAAAAAAAACACCCTGTAGAAGCAAAAGAGGCTAAACAGAAAAACAATATTAGTTATTATAGGAAAATACAGTGTATGGAAATAAATTTAGGAACTTTAGATTTAACTAAAAATGAAGTTGGTCATAGGTAGTAGCTTTAGAGGACCCTATAGAATAAAAAATAGGTTTAAGGAAAATAATACTTTTAAATCCCTATAGTATAGAAAGTAGCAATAGTTACAGTTTAAAACACCTTTTTGGAAGATAAGGAAAATATCTTTAATCACCTTTAGGAAGGTAAAGAAAATAGCTTTAGAACCCCTACAGAATAGAAAATATTAGTAAGGAAAATATCAGTAAGGAAAATATTAGTAAGGAAAATTACTTTAACACACTTTAGAGGTAACAAATGTTAGTAAGGAAAGTTACTTTAATTCCCTATAAGGTAGAAAATATTGATAGAAAGAGTTATTTTACTCTAGTTCCTCATAAGGTAGAAAGCATAGATAGAAATAATAAGTATATTATAAGCAATGAGAATAAGAAAATCCTAATACACAAAAATAGACTTAAATTGTTAGAATAAATACACTGCATTTTGACTCACATGTTTACTCATTGTATACAAATAAAAACTTATTAAAATAAAATCGTTTCATTTAATTACCCTCAATGTAACTCAACACTTAAGAAAAATGATCAAAAGAAAAGTCGTAAAAATGCACCAATGTACAAACAAACATTTTACAGAAATAAATTATTTAATAGTCCACTTGAAAATAAAGTAAACAAAGAACAAAATTTTGTCACTTAAACAAACCAAAACAAAAAAAAAAAAATGTATCAACTTACAATTAAGAAGTAAAGTAAATAAACACAAAATCTAAGCAAGTTATAAAAATTAATCGAGTTGGAGTTTTACATATTTATATATATAAAACTTTTTGAAAAGGTAGATGTAGTATAGCCAAAATAAATGCACACATAAATGCATGCATACTTACAAACAGTCGGCACGCAGCTATTAAAAACTGTCGAACACGCTTTGTCAGCAAAGTCACACGCTATACGGCAATGCCCACAAATACGTTGCAATCATACGAATATATGTATGAACATATGTGCGAATGCACAAGCCAATGTTTGTGTATGAATGTAGGTATGAATGTACCAGCGAGCGTTTGCATACGCTGGCTTACATACTTTGATTGAGCTTAGAATTTAGGTAAATATGTATTATGGTAAATAAGTAGTATATAAGAATTATTTGTATAAATAGAACAAAAAGATGTTCAATAAAGCAATTGATGTTTGGTGCCGATTAAAGGCACAACACCAATCAAAATAATTTGATTACACTATAATAGCGGTTTTCCATTCTAGGGGATAGATACCGGTGTTGAGGATATAATTGTAGAGCTTTACCAATCCCAGTTTAACAATTGTTGGAAGGTTTCTTATTAGAGGGTATGATATTCTATCCGCGCCAGGTGTTTTACCTGACAGTTTGGCAAGTGTGGAGTCAAATTCGAAAAGAGTTATTGGGGAATCTGTGAGGATGGCTTGGGATGAGGGGGATGCATTGTCATACATTTCTGAGCTGATAATATTTTTTTGGGGTTTGAATTCAGTGGGAAAGCTGGAGTCATTAGAGCAGTTAGACCATGATTTGGGAAATTCTTCGGCGATGTCTCCTGGATCATAAAGCGGTCCATCTTCGCTATGGACGAATGTTATAGATGACCGAGGAGAAGAGCCTGCCAGTATTTTTATATCGGACCAAACCTGTTAGGACAAGAGCTGGGGTTAATTTGTTTAGTTAATTTTTCTAGTGATTGCCGTTTGGCTGTTTTTAGTTCCTTTCTGAACCGGGCATTGGCTTTTTTATATTTAAATAGATTCGTGTTACTCATATTTTGCTTATATTTGGTCCAAAGCACTTGTTTAGTATTCCTTAAGGAAGTGAGTAAATTGGACCAGTACTGTACTTTGTCAGAGAACTTCTTCGTGCTTGACTGTGGAATTGCCACATGAGCGGCTGAACGAATTATTTCTTTTATTTTTGAGGCTTCGGCGTTAATATTTTTTGATGATGGCTTTTCATTAGAGAGTTTAACTGCAGTGCTACGGAATGTGCCCCAATCAGCTTTGTCGGTGAAGAATTTAGGTCTGGGTTTGATTTGATACCAGTTGGAAACAGAAATGGATGTTAAAATAGGGAAATGATCACTATTGTGGAGGTCGATGTTGATGAGAGAATGATATCGGGATGGGTGAAGGTTTTGTGGGTGGAAAAATGAGTGGGTGAGCCATCATTCATTACTATGAGGTTATGAGATAAAACAAGATCTTCAATGGGTTGACCTCGTCGGTTTGGGAAGGGGGATCCCCACAATGGACTCCAGGCGTTAAAATCTCCTAAAATAATGACGGGGGTGGAAAATAAATTTATAATATCTGCCATATTTTGGTACGTAAAGTTTTGATTAGGATGAATGTAGCAGTTAATTAATGTTATTTTGTGGCCAATGTCTATTTCTATTGCAATACAAGATATATTTGAAGTTATGGGAATATGTTTGTGGTTGACGGACTTTTTTATAAAGAAGGCTATTCCCTGTTTGCTACCAGTATTTTGTGGATGATTGTGAAAATAAACAGTAAATTTATTGAGTGGGTATAAAGTTTTATTGCACGGGACGTGTGTTTCTTGTAAGGCGATTACTGAAGCTTTAGAATCGCTTATTAGAATATTAAGGTCTACGTAATTATTTAGTAGACCATTAATATTCCATTGTAGTATGTTTATCATTAACATTAAACATCAGACTCTCCGCTCTATGGCGGGAGAGTGGCGGAGTGGGGGTTGGAAGAAGTAAGTTGCGAGAGCAAGTTAGCTAGCAACGAGTTTGCGGAAGAGTAATTGTTAAAATCAGTGGACTCAATATCCATATTAACGTCGAAATTTGTTGTGTTATCATCATTTATTGTTGTAATAGAGATATTTTTGTTGATTGATTCTTCTGTTAACTTCTCATTTGAGTTTGGGACTGTATAATTTTCAGTTTGTGTTTTGGATTCTTCGGTTGTTTGTTTTGTATTAACTCTGTTTTCTCCTTTTTAACTTTGCGTTGTAATGTTAGTATTCTTTGTAGAAAGAGTAGGCTCAGCTTGTTTAGATTAGTGTGTATTTTACATGTAATTGCACACACTCCCGGTAGCTCTTTAGTACGAATAAAACGTTCAGCCACCGCTTTGGATTTTACCAGCAACAACAAATTGCCATCTCTTATGGGTTGAATTTTAATAATCTCTTTGCTAATTGTATTAAGAGCTCGGTTAACTATGAAGCAAGAGTAATCAGATAAAGTTTTATTCTGCACATTTGCTGACACAACTATATATTTTGGTGATTGTTCTGGCACTACTGGTAGTTCAGGAAAATCTATTTTTTGTGTGAGTTTTCCTTTTTCACTTTTGGTTTGGTTGCTAACAGAGCAAACCTATTATTACCCAGGTTAGGTGGCCCTGGGGCCATGGTGGTAAAATATGCACTTAGCAGAAATTTTTTAAGTGATGTGGACAAAAACAAGTGATTAAATATAACTCGGAAAAAACGTGTTTTTCACTAAGAGAATTTATCAGTTTGGAACAACTCCGCGCTTAGTAGTCTACGTGTTTTCTCTATGAGAGTAAGAAGACGACTGAGACTGGAAATTATATATGGTCTTACATTAAATTTAATTAACTTAGTAGTTTAAAATGTGTAGAATTTGTGGTTAAATAAAAATTGCATATGTTCACATAACTAGGTGTTACCCGCGGCCGAAAATAAGCAAAATAACGAAAGTTCTTCTGAAGACATTTTTATTTATGAGCAAGATAAAAATGTACGGTTAGATATGAAAACAACTATTAACATAGAACTGAGGTTTAACTTTTTTAAATATTAATTTTTAAAGTTCACATGAAAAACGCATCTTTTTTTTTGAATAGGTCGATCCCTGGTCAACTTCCTGGGAAAAAAATATTCCGAAATTTTAACAAAGGCAAAGGTCTACCAAGGTACCGAATTTCAAGCAAATCGCATAGTAAATACATTTTTTTTGAATAGGTCGGTCCCTGGTCCACTTTTCCGGAATCGCATGAATCTGTTATCTATTCTATGCTCCTGTGAATAAGTGTAAACAAACTCATAGAAATCGGGAAAGTAGTTTAGACGTTAAAGACCCACAAACAAACCCTCAAACTTCCGCATTTATTATATTAGCAAGATTATAAACAACAACTATCTTTATGCATTTTAGTCGGCTCTTACGACAGCCATACCTACCCCGGGCATATTCTAACCCACTAACACGCAAGGGTTCAATGTCAATAATGTCAAAAGCAATCTACAACAACCACATGAAAATGGCAGAAAATTGTTAAATTTGCTTGCAAATATCTTTCAAACTTTGGTAATGATGATGTATCATTTTCCTACTGCCTAAAAAGATAAAGATACTTATCCAGAATAGATTAAAATTGAACAGATACATCTAACAGAAAACTTATTGCAGTAGAACCATGATTCAATTACAAGAAGGTTAGCTCTCTAGCTGTCGTTGACTTTTGACACTGCTATTTTCTGGGTTTCTTTTGCGAACGAAAAACAAGTAGGAGTATTTTTTTTTATTTGTTGAGGAAATGTTAGTAGAAAAATCAAAAAAGTAGGAAATTAGTAGTAATACATTTTGTAACGTCAACGAAATACAACATCAAAACATGTCATCTCATCACTATATAAACCGAGAACCTACAATGGCTAATACAGTAAATTTATCAACTTAAACTCTGAATAATAGCACATGTTTGTTTCTGACTATAGGGCTTTGTTTTTTAATAATAAATAATAAAAACTGACAAGACGCATATTTGTTGGAAACTTTTCAGGGCATAAAGACAAGCGGACATAGTCTACCAAGTGGATAGTAAAGTGATAGGTTTCAATAAGATAGGATTGGCTCCTATTATTCATGCACAGCTAAAACAGAAGTTGACTTAAAACTGTTGCTTTATACCTAAGTTGAGCTAGAACTGATATCAAACCCAGAGAATAGTAGTCAAAAATAACAGATTTCGAATCAAATAATGAACAGCTTTGAAGTCACGATTGACCTTAGGAAGTATATAAGTATGCAGGGGCAAAATTCTAAGACAGTCGTTGCTACATACCGGAATGTCTCAAGTTTTAAACGTCCACGACTACACTACACCCCCAAAAGTCGATCTAAATAACAGTAAATTAATCCATTTTCTGAAACCAACTTATTTAAAATTTTGTATATTATTACATTTTTAACTACTATTTTTGCATAATTTCGATAAAAGGCAACCCAGAATGTAAATGTCAATTTTTTAGGCAGCAAGATGGCGGATATTGTCAAAATATGTCAGTAGAGAGCTAACCTTCTAGTGATTTAATCATGACTAGAACTATGTTGAAAGTACTAGTTTGCCAGCGTTAAAATTAAAAAAATGTATGTTGAATTCGTATAATGGACTTGCTTATTGGCTACGGCGAAGTATTACCTCAACACCAACATGTCAACTAATTGGTAGAGCCCTAGTATGTACGAGTATGCATATGTATGTACATGTACAAAAGTTTCTACAACTTTTGATTGTAAATTCGATTTGCTTACTCTCCATCTCCACTCAAATACATATACTATCTAAATATGTGGATGCGCAAGCAATTTCGATATTTTACTGGTTTGAAGTTACTTTACATCAAATATGTTTGTGCGTTTGAGTTTCATATCTCAGATATAGATGTCCTTATGTATTTGAAGTCATTAGGAAACGCGCATTTCCAGCACCATACCTGAACATACTAAGCGCTATGGAATTCTAATATTTGCATAAAATGGTTTCTATAACTTTTCACTTCCGTTTACAGTTTCCCCCTTTACATTTTGCTCTTAACAAGTAAACTTGCATTTGAATGGCTCTTACTTTTCGCATTTGTGCGTATATTCGTTCCTGAGTTTTTTTACCTTTCATGTTTGTAGATCGCTCAATTTGTGTTACCTCTCTGCACGTAAATCGGTAACAAGTGTGACCAGTTTCTGGTTCAGAACTAGATCTGAGGTACCAAATATGAACGAGGCCAATTGTAACTAAATCAAAGAATCATTCCTCTGACAATGTTGTTTCACGAAAGATATTTTACCACGTTTTCATAAAAAAGTCAAATCTATTATATGCTAAAAAACCTTTCCATGCTTCGCTGTGTTTCAGAACTTATAATAGACTGTGTCCGATTCGAATCATTATATTTCGAAATCAGTTGAGATATTCCCCTTTCTATTAATATTTCTATTTAGAAAATATAAATCATAAATAAAAAGAAAAGTTATTATTATTGTAGTAATTTCATTTCCTTTTGATGTGTTGCTCTATATTTTTTTATTGAATGAAATCTTTTACAGGAGCTATCTTAGTTTTTAATAATTTACAAAAGTATATTTCGTTTTAATGTTACTTCTAAAAACTTGCAACATTATTGGCCTTAAGCCCGTTTATAGTCATGGTACTTTGACTTCTAGAATATCAAAGAGTTATTTGGGAGCTCTGATTTCTAACTTCCCATTTGAATTTAGCTACCTCTTTATGTCTGATTTGTACTTTTTCACCTACTTGTGTCCTTCTACCGCTTTTTCTAATTCTTTGTTGATCTGCATCTCCCCTGATATCCGTCATTTGTTGCTAAAACCCAATTTGAAGTTTGTGAAAAGTTTTTGAAAGCGTTGATAATTTATTGCGACTATCGCTGAGTGTGCACACATTTTATAATTTATGTATACACATTATTTGCAGAAATCTTTGGTTGCCGGGATTCGGAGAGAGTTTTCGTTTTCACTTAAAATACGCTTAAATATTTGTTCTTCTATGTGCATATTTGAGTTGAAAGCAGACGGTTTGGGAAACATTTATTTACACTTCTTCCTGCAAATGGTCTTTTATGTTTAGTTTGGATATTTTTCCAGCTTTTGTCATCTCTTCTCTATATAGACTAAATTGTGTCAGGTCGATATATGTACATTGTAAATATTCGAGAAATATTGACAGGAGAGTTCATTATCAGTAGTACGGATGTAGTGAACCTGGATATCCAAACGGAATGGTTATATGGAACTACATATGAGCGCTAAACATCCTCCTCACTGAGACGGAAGATTCCTCTGTGAGGTCTCCTTCTGTGAACTCCGTTGTTAGCACCCAACCACCTTAAATAGTCGAAGAGAAGAGTGTCCTTCCTTGTGAAACAGAAGGCCCATTGTGATACCACGTAAAGACACCGTTACTCCTGTTCTTTGAACCATTTTGAGGACCTAATAAAGGCCAGCACGTCCTAAATGTTATACTCCGTCGCTGTCGCCACTTAGCCCTGGGCAGTTGCAAATGAGGTATTCCACAGTTTCCTCCTCTTCGTCATCTTTGCAGCGCCTGCAGCATCGACGATAGCGCGCGCCTAGCCTCACTGCGTGCTTCCCAATAAGGCAATGCCCAGTTCGTACCCCAATTAACTTGGAGATTTCTGCCCCTTTTAGGGCGTAGATGTGACGTAATCTCTTTGGGTCCATTTTCGGGCAGGTTTGCTTGGATATGCTACACCCTGAGGTTTGTTGCCATCTATCGTTGGCTTGTAGTGTATTCTTTTAACATTAGCTTGCGCTCTTTGTCAGGAAGAACGTGCTTGGTCGTGCCCTGCCTAGCAAGTCTATCTGCCTTACAGTTCCCCCTAAATGTCCATGAGTCCCTGGACCCACGTGAGGTTTACACGATTCCGCTTGCCCTTCTCTTGGAGAGATCGGCGGCATTTTAGTGCTAGTTCAAAATTCAACGAATGAGAACCAAGGGATTTAATGGCGGCTTGGTTATCGCTAAAAATAAATATTTCCTTGCCGATAGTGTCCCGTCCTATTTACGCTGTGACTTCCATGATAACAGAGACCTCAGCCTGGAGGACACTACAACGATCAGGTAGTCTGAAGGAGAGTTCTAGGTTACAATGCATTGAAAATACCCCTCCCCCGACCCTCAAATTTAATTTAAAGCCGTCGGTGTATATGTATATGCTACCTTCTGCAACGCAGCACCGATGCGACTGCACCCAATTATTCCTACTGGGGATATTTACCGTGAAGTCACACTCCGAAACTGTAATAGTCGCGCAGCGATCCGTGCTTCCGGGAAGAAAACTGAAATGGTTTAGTATGCTAAAATGTCACTTGGTCGGGGTATGGGTTTTACAATCGAGGTATAAGTCCATTTGCATATCTTGGGGCTAATAAACAATTTCCTGCCTATGGCTCTTTTGCACGTGTATAATGCAATATACGCTTTCTTTTGACGCTGAATGACGTTTTCCTTCCAATTCAGCCTTTTACCCAGAACCACAACTCGGAATTCATCCCTTCAACTGTGCAATTGAACCTCAGCTTTTCTAATGCCAATTTTGCTCTAGCCCACTCCAGATGAAACTACTAGTATGCTCGAACTTTCTTTCGCAGAGTTTGATGACGATTATCGTGCCCATTAGGCAGGGCCAATCACTTTTAAGTACAAAAACAAATAATGACAGCTATCCTTTCGGGGATCAATAGCACTCTAAACACACTATCTGGATTTAAACTTTAGGCCATCGTAGTAGTTATTGGAAAGTGTATGCTTGAACTCTCTGGTGTCCGTTGGCTGTTGTAATGTAACTGATATTCTCGCACGACGCATGGAGCGGTGGAACTGTTTCGCTTAAATGGATGGTTTTGGATAATTTGGGAAAATAAGGAGGGGTATTTCAGTTTTTGCAATTAGCTCGTATTTGGTTCACAAGGTAACGTTGTAAGAAGTACGCATCTTCTTATATTTACCCATAAAACCCTTGTTTTTATGAACTTTCAGCATAATTTGTAAACTCGAGTTTTTACCCAAAGCAGTTTAACGAGTTCCCGTGTTAATATGCACAGCAGGAAAACGATGTTAGTAAAATGAATTTTTGAGTTTCCCTAAAACTTGTGCAACAACGTGATATTTAGCGCAAACTTAATTCATTTTCTGGCATCACTGCACATTCGATTTGTATCTTGAAATATAAGATGTGACTGTCGGTGTATGATGCATTCATTGTTGGCTCCCTCTTTCTGTATTGCTTTACTTTATTAACCCTTCTGAGTGATTTTTTTTCTAGGTGCAGAGATGAATCGGTTCTAGATATTATGATAGAAATGCTGGAAATGGTGGTTCAAACACATATAAATAAGTAAATAAATATATATGACTTAAAAATTCGTTGAGCTCAAGGAGTGGTTTTAAATAAAATAAACTCGTGTTATTGTTGATATTTTATTTTATTATTTTGACTTCAGTCTAAAGTCATTAAGTTAAACTAAAGCTTCTTTGTGATGACTGAAAAGCCGAAATTATTTAAATAAAAATATTAACAACAAAACGAGCTTATTTTATTTAAAACTAGTCATTGAGTTCAACAAAATTATAAGTCAAAAATAAAACAAACAAGTAAGAAAGTCTAAGTGCGGGTGGAACCGAACATTATATGCCTAGTAGTGGTCTGATATGGCATACCAATTTGCGAAGGTCTATCTTAATACTTTTTAGTTTGTATTATAAAGCCAGCTGATTGTTTTAAACAAAAACACTTCTGTTATGAGTTCTGAGTGGTAAAGTAATTTATTTGTGTATACATAGCTTCCTTACCAACAACCACATTTTTTCAAAATATCAATACATGCACATTTGATGTTTGAAAAATTTGCGTTCAAATAGACAGACGGACAGACAGATAGACGGACGGAGAGACGGACATTGCTCAATCGACTCAGCTCATCGTCCTTATTATTTCAGTTTACTTATTGATGCGCCGACCTCTTCTGCTTCTCATACTTACAAACATCTCATGTTCATTAAAGGCATGAAACCAAAAAAGATATATAACTTACCTATTGCAGTGGTGTATTAAATACTTGCTCGAATATTTTCCTTGTGTGTTAACCGATTTGACTAATTTTTGGCATGACTATACTACATATTATTCAGATGCAGCTGACTAATTTTTATTGAAATATCTAGTTGAAACTACAAGCAATCGCCTTTGAAAATAGCAGAAATCCATACAAAAAATGTTGCCGTCGAGTTTGGCTTAAAAAGCTTATTATGTGTGCAAGTCTTATTGATATAGCTTAAAGAGTTATAGAAATATCGCGCTTTACATTTTACAAACAAATTTTTCAGAACTATGTTAAAAAACTGGGCGTGGACGTTGACTTATTTCACCCAGTTACCTTTATATGTACAACATTTTCACCAAATATCGTTTCGGTAAATCAATTTTTGCCGAAGTTATGGCATAAAAAGTTTTGTTCAACAATCTACTATAAAAGGGAAAGTCGAAAATATTTCTTTTTTGACTTTCTTCGTTCACGGACACTTTGAAAGTGAAATAGAAATGATAATAAACGTTTTTAAGCAAAGTTATTGCCTATTAAATATAACTATGATCCTTTTCAAAATCTTTCGTATAAAAGAAGGCGTGGACCTTAACCGATTTCGTCAATTATTTTCGGAACATACCTTGTATTAATATAAATATGTGTGCTAAATTTCGTTTCGATATGTTGAACGATTTTTGAATTTTGATTAATATTATTTCTAAATTGGATTTAATCACTGCCGCTCCCATTTTCTAAAATTTCTTCAAAAATTTATTTTCTGCCTTAACGTTAATGTGCACACCAAATTGTATCCGCATAAGTGTATTATGTACTGAGTAATCACTTTTTTTGTATTTTCGAAAATATTCTGTATACAAAAAGTGGGCGTGGCTATTATCCGATTTCGCCCATTTTAAATATCGCTCGGACATGAGTGCCAAGGAAGCTGCGTACCAAATTTCATTAAGATTTCTCAATATTTACTCAAGTTATCGTGTTAACAGACCGACGGACGGACATGACTTAATCAATTTCTCTTTTTCTCCTGAGCATTTTAACATACATAAGTCAATATCTATTTTGATCCGTTTATGCCGTTACATACTTATGTTAGGCGAATGAAGTTAATATACCTTATGTGCGTAGCACTGTACAAAAATACAAAAATATGATACCTACTTCATATATAATGGTATAAATAAAAATTAAAAGAAAGTCCTTACTTAATTTTAGGAATTTGATAGATAATGAAAGTCCTGGAAATATTCAGAGCACTTGTACCTGGTTTGTTGATTACATCTTTGGAGTTTGCTTCTACTTTTATCCTTCTTGAGTTCCGGCTAGTATTGGTTTCCTTCACATAGTATAGAAGTCATAGGCATTATACACCCTTCTAAACATAATCTGAGGGTCCTCGTTTATGCCTGTTGAATTATCGATTGACGACACAAGTAGCACAACTCCTCCGTCGAGCCATCTGAAAAGAAAAACATCGCCTGCTCTCTCTGCACCATAATCAAATCTTCCACGACCTTCTTTTTGGAACTGCTTTTCAGTTACGAACTAGATTTTTCCTAATCAATTTTCTCTGATAATATAATTAGTGCAAATGCTTTTTATACCTTTCATGAACATTAAATGATATTATAACTTTGGTCCGATGTTTGTAAGTATGAGAAGAAGAAGAGATAGACCCACCAATAAGTATACTGAAATGATGAGGGCGATGAGCTGAGTCGATTTAGCCATGTCCGTCTGTCCGTCTCTCTGTTTGTACGCAAACTTGTTCCTCAGTTTTTGAGATATCTTGATTAAATTTGGAAGGGAGCCGCCATTTTGCATGAGAATAATCACTTGTCGGAATCAGCAAGATCGAAGCAATAAAACGCATAGCTCCCATACAATCCATAGTTTCGATAAATGGGTTTTGGGCTATAAATTTTGCAATTGAAAGTTAGGAACGTAAAATTTTGCAGGTTTGGTACTTATTATGTATGTAATGTGTGTAATTAAAATCACCCAGATCGGACCAATATAACATATAACTCCCATACAATCGATAGTTTCGATAAATGGGTTTTGGGCTATACATTTTACAATTAAAAAGATAGGAACCTACAATTTTTGCAGGTTAGGTACTTATTATGTATGTAATGTGTGTAGTAAAAATCAGCCAGATCGGGCCTTCATAACATATAGCTCCCGTACAATCGATTGTTCAGATAAATGGGGTTTGGGCTATGTATCTGTAAATTATCAGTTTTGCAGAGTTTTTACTAATTGTGAGTAAGGATCGGATACTTAAAACCGTGATGCGTATTCATGAAAGGTATAAAGTCTTCGGAACAGTCGAAGACAGCCCTTTCCTTACTTGTTTATGGTAAATACGCTATTAAATTTAGAGTCCAGAAACAATTATCGAAATAAATGTTATGATATTTTCCTTCAGGCCACATTTTTTAAACATGAGGGGCGATATGAGAGTACAAGACTGACTTTGGGTCAGTTAATGCTGTAAAATTCATCTATTTTGTTGACCTCAAATGTATGTAATGGCCAAATCATATTCATCCGATTCATGTTCTAAGTAACAAATATCATAATCGGCGAAAATTGTTAAATGTTTGAAGTTTTCATCATCTATCGTTGATACAAGGTGGCGCAAAAGTAAGCTTCCGATGTTCAGCATATCGGTTGTGGCACGTGCAGTGTGTGCTGTTGCACCATCTTGTTGGAACCACATGTTTTCCAATCCCAATTCATCAAGTTGCGGCAAAAAGAACTCGTTGATCATTGCTCTGTAGCGCTCACCATTCACAGTAACCGTTTGGCCCCGACCGATTATTGGTCAAATAAATAGTCAGCAATATTCCGCGTTCTGGAGCAGTGTAGCGTAACATTTTTTATTAACGTGTATTTCGCATGTGTTTACTACACAAATGTCAAAACAGAACTGACTTTAGGGGCCAATCGCAAAATTTATAGCATTTTCTGATAGGAGGATTTGTTTTGCGCCACCCTGTATTTCTGCAGTCTTATCAACAAGCTTACCCTCTTTTCACCAAAAAAAAATAAGACCTTTTTTGAAAGTTCTGTTTTTTCCTAGTTAAAGAGAGAAAGATACATATTTTTTTTTAAGTGTTGCCATATATTAAAAAAAAATAATAATCAGCTGAAAACTAAGTTGTGTTTCTATCGTGGAGTTTGTCAACCCACCAACTTGTGTATAGCCTTGTGCATACAATATAGCTATCACTCTCAGGTCATACTCGTATACTTAATTCTTAAGCGTTCGAAGCAATTCAAAAGAAAACAAAAATTTCCATACTAAATAACGACAGATAAGAAAAGTCCAAGAAAATGTTGGTTTTTCCAAACTTCTTAAGCATCAAGCAGTTCCAAAAAAATTTTATTTTTTTTTCTAAATTTTGTATGAAAACGAGCGCAAGACAACTCCTGTTTTGGCAACCAATAAATGTTATTACCTTTATTTCTTAAAGAAAAGTGACAGGAGCCGAAGGTAATCCCTGTCTAATTTTTTTTATATTCTAAAAACCAAAAATATGTTTTGTTTTTCAGTAAGTGATTTGGTTATAGACTTAGTGACCAAAATTGTTGCTGCAGTGCAAGTCAATAAAACTTACTGTTACGGCTATCTTCACCTTTTGGTTTTGTTGCAACTTGAAATTCCAAATGCCTTGACCACTACCATTTCATGCTCAACAAACAATCGAAGAAATTGTAGGCGGTTTTCTTTTAAACAGTATACAGCGCTTTATTTATTTTCTGTAATATAGCTTCTGTTTTTACTAACATATTTTCTAAAATTTTCAGATAAGCATTTGCACAAAGCTAAACTATTGTTTTTACCCCATTAAGCTTTAGGCTATCTAAGTGCACACTTTTAATACGTTTAAAAACGATATTAGTCTTTAAAATTATTTTATCATGGGACATTTATTTCAGAATGATTTTTAAACCGCGTAAAAGTTGCACTTTGCTAGACTAAAATTTAATCGAAGAGACTAATATTGTTATGAAAATTAAAGTAACTAGCTCGTTGAAAGACTAGTTTGGAGTTATGCAGAGTACGATCCTATAACGTGCAATGAGCTGTTTCGTTAAATTTTACCTAGAATATTATTCATGTCGCTCACCTCGAAAGCTGCCACCTACTACCGCCACTTTTGTCTTGCTTTAATCTGAAGGGTTAAAACAGATTTCGATTTCGCTGCTGTCATTCATACCATGGTGGCTCTTCTTGATTCGCAACAGCTGGTTCGTTATCATCAACCCATTTTATGCTATAAAGTGACTTAACATATATATTTATATGTATACTTACCTCTATAAATACAGATGTAAGTTCTTTCCTAACATCATTTCGTATGCCGCACGTGTTGCATCCACTTGAGCAACAAACAAGCAGCAATCAAATGTTTTCAATTTACCAATTTAGTTTTCGAAACGTTGTGTACCTCAGCGAATTGCTAATGCCAGCGGTCGTTGTACTTGTTATAAGAACGTTTGCAAAAATCATAGCTTGAGTAACAAATGTGAAATAGGTAAAGAAATTTAGATAAATGTGGATGAAACTTAATATACCCATATTCATACAGCGTACCCCAATGGGAGTATTGCTAGTAACATACACAACCAGTTTCTGCTGGGTTATTGAAACATAGGTCACTCCAGTAGACAACTACTCCGATAAATATGGTCTATAAAAGGAGCCTCTGAGTCAGGAGCAACTGAAACTACCCCATAAGAAAGCTGACCATCATATGAGCCGTCATAGGAAAGGAAGCGTTGAACGGTAGTTTCAAACTACTTGAAAACTAGTAAGCACACCAAGCCCATGTAGTAAGCCAACTGCCCTTCTTCAATATAAGCAACTGGTGCTTTCAACATTGCTAAGTTATACGAGATGTCATTTGTTAGATCTCGGACAAAGGTATACCACTCCCAAAATGTTACAGTTACTCATGAGCAGACGTGTTTAATATTGATTACTAATCGTAATGATTACCGGTTTGATTAATTATTTTTTTGGGAATCCATTTAATGATTGATTACCAATAACTTTAAATTTTTAATGATTCTTTTCCAATAAATTAAAAAAATTTTCAAAAAAAAATCATGATTTTTAACGATTGTTAAAGAAATCAGAAATTATCAAAAAAAAAGCTGTTTTGATTACTTGTGATAATTTTTTTTGTTTGGATTTTTTTTAATATTTTTTATTTTTTCTGTATTGTTGTAGAAGCACAGCACATAAATATTAATATCAACAACACTATAAAAAAAATAAAAAAAATTAAAACAAGTAAGGAAAGGGCTGTCTTCGACTCTGCCGAAGACTTTATACCTTTCATGAATACGCATCACGGTTTTAAGTGTCCGATCCTTACTCACAATTGTATACGAGCTATGTATATGTTATGCTGGTCCGATCTGGGTGATTTTCACTACACATATTACTTATATAATATGTACAAACCCTGCAAAATTTTACGTTCCTAGCTACTTAATTGCAAAATGCGCGATAATATGGGAGCTATATGTTATGTTGGTCCGATCTGGATGATTTTCACTACACACATTTCATATGTAATATGTACTAAAACTGCAAAATTTTGCATTCCTATCTTCTTAGTTGCAACAGTTATAGGCCAAAACCAGTTTATCGGAACAATCGATTGTATGGGAGCTATGCGTTGTATTGGTCCGATCATGCTGGTTCCAACAAATGATTAGTTTTTGACAAAATAGCGGGCCCTTAGGAAATTTAAGCAAGATATCTCAAAAACTGAGGGACTGGTTTGTGTACAAACAGACAGACGGACGGACGGACAGACGGGCATGGCTAAATCGTTTCAGCTCATCGCACTGATCATTTCGGTATACTTATTGGTGGGTCGATCTCTTATTCTTCTCATGCTTACGAACATCCGACCAAAGTTATAACACCATTTCATGTTCATGAAAGGTATAAAAAATCAAAAATAATCAAAACCACTGATTATTTTTGATTTTTTTTTAGTTTTTTTAATTTTTTTTAGTTTGGTAACCGTAATCAATTAATAATTGCCTTCTCTTGAAAAATAATTCGCTCTACGCTACGTCCTCACCAATACATGTCATTGCAGACCTAGAACAGACTATAAAAACGATGGACGATGAACAGCGAAAGGATGCAGGGTTGCTACAAAAATCAACACATTTAAAATCAAAATTAAGAACAGTCCAAGAGGAAAAGTTGGTTTTAAATGGTTTGAAAATACAAAAAGATTCATTGCAAAACATGAAGATTCCATCGTTATTACAAACGCCGACAAAGGCAACAAAACCGTCATGATGTATAAGATGGACTACAAACATAAGATGACAGACCAACTGAATGATAAAAATACTTAAAAAACAATAAGGGAAGATCCGACTCAATTTTACAATAAAAAAACATCAATTTCCGACAGAAAACACTACTTACTTGTACGCAGCCTACAGCACCTAGACTATGCGGACTACCCTAAATACATAAAGAAAGTACACCAGCCCGTTCGTTATCTTCATCCTTCAACGTGCCATGGTACAAGCTGTCAAAATTCATAGGCAATATACTCCAAGAAATAGTTTCAAAAACTTACAATGTAAAGAATTTTTTCCAAGTGAAAGATAAGGTAAATAATATAGAGATTAATGGCGATGAAATCCTCATATTATTTTAAGTTGTATCCCTTTTTACGAATATACCTATACAACTTGCGATCGGCACAGTTATGGAAAAATGGCAGACATTGGAGAAACACCCGTCGCTAACTAGAGCACAGTTTCTAAAAGTTCTAGAATTCTGGCTACGAAACAATAACTATTTTATGTATGATGGCACCCTCTATCAACAAATTTATGGTACTCCGATGGGAAACCCACTATCACCAATGGTGGCAGACATCGTACTTGATAAAATTATTGACGACAGTATGACTGAATTAAAATCCAAGGACATATATGTCAGATACATAGATAAATATGTAGATTACTTATAAGCTTGTGTTAAGATACGGGACGTGGAAGAAATATTAAAAACTCAACACCCAAAAATCTAGTTCACAACAGAGAGAGAAACAGAACATAAAATATCAATCCTAGACATTAAAGTCATAAAACAAAATTTGGAAAATAAAAACGAGCTGCTACGCGAAATCTATAGCATCGTCACGAATGATAAATTATCATTCTAATCACCCATGGACCCAAAAGAAAAACACTGCATTGAACCTGATTTCTGAAATTTTCAAACTTATTGACCAGGAGTTCATAGTTGATAAAAAGAGGAGAATAAAAAAACCATTTGGGTACCCTAATGCAGTAATTGAGATGCTAATAAAAACAACAACAAACAAAATTAGGCATCATAACCGGAATGCAGGCAGAAACAACGAAGAAGAAAACAAAGAATACGGAGGAGTTACATGCATACCAGGCTTAACGGACAACAAAACATTGAACAAAATAATGGACAACAACAACACAAGCTTCGCATACAAACCACACTACACACTCAACAAGATATTCACTAAACCAAAAGACAAAGTAGGAAAGTCCCTGCGGGCTAGGGGTTTGGAATATGCCCGAGGTAGGCATACCGGTCGTATGAGGCGACTAATATGCACAAAGGTAACGACGCGCAACTCGATGGTTGATCTACGGATATGATGCCTCTCTCCTCTCATTACCCATCTTATCCTTCCTTACGGAAGGAGGGGTGACATGACCTAGAAGATTTCACTGGTCATAAATCGCTACCACGACAGTCGGGCAGTACCGCAAGAGCGTACCGGAGCGTACCGGGATCAAATCCGGCCAAGGACTGTTAATTCGACAACACTCCCCAAAACCTTCTGGGAGTGTTTTTGTCGTTAGCACAACAACAACAACATAAAGTAGGAAAAGAACAACAACACAACGTAATATACGAAATAAAGTGCAATGGTAATGCTGACGAAAATTCTAACAAACTTTACACTGACACAACAAAGAGGGCTTTGGGAGTAAGAATTAACGAACACAAAGCATATGCAAAAAACCAAAAACGCTCTACAGCTTTCTCACAACACTAAACACACAATAAACATACAACTGACTTTGAGAACGTAAGAATATTGGATGTAGGAAGAAAGACAAAAACAAGATTAACGCTAGTAGGACTTCGAATACAACAAAGAATTAAGAAAGCGGGCAATTATATAGAAGATGAGGACAACATTAATTGTGCTATCGACGAATTTGATGTATAAATGTTAAGGGTTGTCACAGTTGCTTTTACTTGGGTTGGAATATTTTTAATTGCTTAATGTAATTTATGTAAGTTAATTATTTAGAACTTTAATTTAGTGAATGTCAATATTGTTTCATTTTTCTGTTTAATAAACCATACAACTGGGTTGCCCCATTGTCTCTTGTTATGGACTGGGGTCGAACCCAACCCTGGACCAAGAGGTGGATCTGCTGCGTTTGCTGTAAGAAAATTGATGTTAAACGGTCGCATTCGGTTCCTAGCGCGAAGTTTAAAAGATGGCTATGTAAATCTGGATGCTCAGGGCTTAACCCTTCCATCCACAGACCCCGTACTTTCTTTAGTACTTTCGAGGCACCATGCTGTACACGCCTAAGGGCGTCTCGCGGTACACGTCGCTCTGGCGCTCCCCTATCGCCCCTACCAACTCCAAGTAGCCACCATGGTTGCTCAATCTACACGACTGGCAGCACTGCTGCCATTCCCGCCTCCCCCACTCTCGACTGTCGCTCACGCTCACCAGCGTTTCCATCTCGCACGACCCCTCAACACTCCTATCCCCTCCCAAATAGGCCAGATATGAGCATCGTCGAGCGTCAGTCCCCTCTTTATCTGTCCCCAATACCCCCCCCCCCCCCCCCCCCCCCCCTGCTTCCAGCTTGCACGTGGGCCAGGACCACCACCTCCTCGTGCCTTTCACTACGTGCACCGTTTATCGGCAAAGATTATATACGTCTGCGACATCGGTCGAGTGCAGCAATTGCCTTGGCCTATGTCGCACCCTTATGTGCTCTGGGCTCGCAAACGGTAACCTCTGACGTTCATAGCCCTCTGTTGCAGTACACAGCCGCCGTCCACGCCAGATAACAACTGCCGTGGCGCTGTTAACTCTAAACTGCGACATAGTTTAGGCCTTAGCCTACCTCCACCTAGCAAGCGCATCCGTCCCTCACGCCTAGCATGTCCCCCTCTCCTCTCCTACATGCTTCAAATTTTAATATTTATTCCTTTCCTTTACTTTCCTCTTCTTGCAGTGTTTGAGTCACAGTAATAATTCCCACAACCAAGTTGAACTAAACACATCCGTTGGCATTAGTTTGTCTTAAATACCATTTGAGTTATGATTGTATCAGTTCATTGCCTATTAACCGTTCGTTATTGCAAGCATAATCGCATAAGATTCACGATTTAGTTATGAATATTGTTTCGAACTACATAGTCAGTTCATTCGAGGAGTAGCACTTTTCACGTAATCGGTGAGGCCAAAAACAACAGAATAACTATAAGCTTTAGTTTCATGCATTCTTCATTTTAAACTACTATATGAAAAATTTCGCCGAAGCTGGATAATTCACCGATTTCGGCTAAAGAGCGGCTCTTCCGCATAATGATCATCCAAAACATATAATAACGCTACCAAAAAAATTTCATCGGTTGTATACCGATCTGAGCAAATTAAAAAAATTTTAGAAAGGTCCTTGTAAAAATATTCCCAGTTACAAACACCTTTTCGAGGTAGTAATGGGTATACAAATTCATATATGTTATATAAGAATAGCGCATTTAAATTTATAGAATGAACAATTAGCACTACTAGGGATCGCGCAGTGATTAAAATTCAACGACCAAAGTACCATGACTATAAACGAGCTCAAGGCCAATAATAATAATTTTTCTTTTCATTTATGAAAATAATTTTTTTTGTATTTTTTTAATGTTGTTGTTGTTGTTGTGGTAACGACAAAAACACCCCCCGAAAGTTTTGGGGAGTGTTGTCGTATTACCAGTCCTTGGCCGGATTTGAACTCAGTACGCTCCGGTACTCCCTTGCGGTACTGCCCGACTGTCGTGGTAGCGATTTATGACCAGTGAAACCTTCTAGGTCATGTCACCCTCCTTCCGTAAGGAAGGATAAAGTGAGTAATGAGAGGTGAGACACATCATATCCGTAGATCAACCATTGAGTTGCACGTCATTACTTTTGCCCATATTAGTCGCCTCTTACGACCGGTATGCCTACCTCGGGTATATTCTAAACCCCTAACCCGCACGTGAATTATTTTTTTAATAATTATTTTTAATTAATTATTAAAAGTTTTTATTAGAATAGAATAGGAAAATTTTTAGAGAGCTTTTCCTATAGATCCATTTAGGAGGCTGCTAGACTTCTTCATCAGAGAAATTTTGGCACGCTGTGCTAACAATTAAGCTAACAGAGCGCTGGTTTTTGTGTCAGCTAAAATCGTAGTTCTATTCACATTTACCATAACATTGAGCACGCATCGCCATCTGACGGCATGATCATCCTCATGATGGATTTTCGTTAGTTTGTTAACACTTTCCCTTTTTGGTACGCAGTGCGATATTCGTGCCCGTCGGTTTGGTTTTTGATGTATAAACATCTTTTGGCTCGGTAAGGGTTGTCCAGAAAAGTTACGCGTCGCTTCTTGTAAGCTTAAGTGTAAGCACCTTTGAGCTCGGTAGGGCAGCGAAATTACGTGTAAGATCCGCCTGCATCTCTGTCTGTGCCTTGTTGTTGATATTGTTTCTGTGCATATCTGAGTTGTAAGTGATATTTGGCTTTGTATGCGTGTATAGAATCTTGTTTGACTGCTTTGCGGATAAGTATAGGACGCTTTGGTTATTCGATAATCGTGCCTAAACTCGATGAATGCTATCAATCGGCAAAAGACGAAGGCAACTGCGTACATCACAAATATACACAGTGTTTACAAAGGTAAAATAAGTGATTACTCATGTTAAATTTATTTTAGCTCAGAAAACTTAAGACGGTAGTTAACTTGTTTTGTTTGTGTAAGGAGTAGCTAGAAACTAAAATAGAACAAAGTTTTGTGGTTGAAATTCAACCACTGAGCAAGGTCTAATTTAATTAAATTTATGTATAGGATACATATGTTTACACATCAAACTCCACAAGTACTTGGTACTCACCCCTAGTTTTTTGCTGTACCAAATAAACTTAATTTTTTTTAATTATTTGGGGCTCTTTTCCATTGCCTTCTTTGCTGTACCTTTCTTCAATATATTTTACTTTCCTTAACATCTTTTTTTTTTGTATATTTTATTTAATTTTGCTCTGTTAGTTTGATCTTTTTTATTTAGTTTAATTTAATTCACTCACTCTGATTGCCAGCGCAGCCGCCTAACCCATAGGCTATGCTGCGTGTAGTTTTGCAAGCTGCTTAATTCACGGGTTCGATCTCCACAAGATCCTCTGAAAAATAGCAAAACTATACGAATTAGTCTGACGAGAAATCGTGGCTGTTTTCGAAATAGTACTATAACTATAGCCTGTATATGTTTGTTGCTTTCAATTTTTCCTCTAATCAAAAATAATAATAATTAACTAAGAATTATTATCAACTGGTCTTGAGCTCGTTATACTTACAAAATTATTTTTTTTTATTTTATCTTATTTTACTTTATTTTATTTTATCTTATTTTATTTTATTTTGTTTTATTTTATTTTTTTTTTATTTTATTTTATATGATTTTATTTCATTTTATTTTATCATATTTTATTTTATTTTATTTTATTGATTTGATTTGATTTTTATTTTATTTTATTTTATTTTATTTTATTTTATTATATTTTTTATTTTTTTTTATTTTATTTTTTTTTTTATATTATTTTATTTTATTTCAAGTGGAATTAGCAGAGCACTAGGTCCTAACCCAGACAAACAGAATAACTGAGAATATTTGGGTTTCTATTTTCTTCAATATGCTTCTCGGTGCTCTTACACTTGGTCTTTGGTTCGGCTATAGCGTATATTATTATCTCAAAGCTAAGGATGTTTACATAGAGTTATGCCTGCCAAGACTTGCTAAAGTGTCCTCGTTCTATACATTTCTCACGAAAATTGGATAGTTTTTTCCTGGATATTTCACAGCGTTGATTATTTATGACATGGTACTACTCTTCGTAGGTAACGACTACATATGCTTACTTCACATATACTTTTTACTTACATACTTATAAGGAAATTGTTGTGATCGCTGCTTGCGTGATGTAACTTCATGAAAACGATTCAGCGATTAAATGGAGTTCGTTGAATTATGCAAAAGCTTCTCAATGTATTAAGGCTACTACCGAAATTTATGTTCACACAGCGATTTCCTGCAATTCGAGCATAAGGAAGCGATAAACAAACATCATCACAGGCTCACATTGTAACTACACGACAGCGAACACATTAGTCGCATTAGAGTAGATCAATTAGTTGTTATTGCTGTTTGGATTGTTATGATATAATGAAAGATGTTGGTGTGCTCAGTATTTCCATACTGAAATACATCCATATAATACGCGTTTCTATGAATAGCTGTTTATAATTAACTTACTTCTATGTATCTAAAACTATATTCAACTTTTAAATTTGAAATTAAGAAGTTTCCTTATCCGAACGGACTTCTACTTACTTAATATCATCTGCTGTTGTTGTTGCAACTGGAGCTTTCGGAAGTGGAAGCAGGACGGTCGATTTACTTATCTAACAGTCCGTACAAAATCTTCGCTATCGACGAAAATATTTACTGAAGAGGTAGAATTAATAGTACTAGATAAATCTGGAGTAAGTGAAGACTTCTGAAATTATGATAACAATCTGATTTATTTCGATTTGTTGATTACAATCTGTTCAGCTTAATGCACCGTATAAAATATTTCAGGAATATCACAATACAATAAGTTCATCGGCATGTAATAACTATTTAGCAAATAAACCCATAAAGTGCATCTAATAGACCACACCAAAAACCAACGCACAGTCAAAACCAATAGTTTATCTGTATTAACGTGCACCAGAGACGGCCAAAGCGGATCAAAGTTTAAGGCGACGAGAGAGGTGTAATTTACTAAGTCAGTGCTTTTAGAGAGTTTCGATATTTAATTTTCAATCCATCATAAAATGACGTGCCTGCTCACCCAGTCTAGTTACTCTCGAAATTTAAGATCCTCCGATTATTTTCTGTGCATTCTCTCTCTATGGCGCGATATACAACAGGTATATCATCATAAACCTCCTAAGAGATTTTTGCGCCAAGCTTCTCTTCCAATTTGTGGTGTGCCGATTTGAATTTTTCCCTACAAATTGGTGGGACCTACAGTTTTTTGCCGACTCCGAACGGCATCTACAAAGGAGACGAATTTTTTTGCTGAGAAGCCTGTCATGGCAGAAATACACTCGGAGAGTTTGCCAAACCACTGCCGAGGGGCGACCCCGTTTTGAAAAACTTTTTTCAAAACACTTTTGATGTTACCTGTACCAGGGCTCGAACCATGGACCTTCGGTGTGGTAGGCCGGCTACACTACCTTCACACCACGGCGGCCGCCATTTTCTGTGCATTACACTGTAGAAAATCTAAGTCCAAATTAAAGTTAAAAAATGTGTAATTTGAGAGTATTGAGAATGCTTTAAGGGGGAACGAATACAAAAATGTGTATGTCGATTTAAGAGGAGACCATTTAAAAGTCAAACGCGTTTTTGTAATTGTTGTTGGAGCAGTGCTCGAATATTAATTGTTGCTTGTTAATTGACTTGAGAGAAAAATTTGAATGATTTGCACAGCGATTATATGGGACGAAATGTTTCGAAGTCACCAGCTTCTCATCAGACTCCTTCTCAGACACTTTGCTGCGAACCCAAGTGCCTGCATCAAATCCACTGTTCGAATACTCTAATAACTAAGCTTTGGAAACCTGTAGCGTCACGATGAACGCTTTTTTGCAGTTAATTTTTATACAAAAAGTTATCAAATTTCCAATTGCTCTGGTACGGTTTTGGTAAAATACTATTTCAGCAAATTTATATATTTAAATTGTACAAGGTGGCGTAAAAGTAAGCTTCCGATGTTCAGCATATCGGTTGTGGCACGTGCAGTGTGTGCTGTTGCACCATCTTGTTGGAACCACATGTTTTCCAATCCCAATTCATCAAGTTGCGGCAAAAAGAACTCGTTGATCATTGCTCTGTAGCGCTCACCATTCACAGTAACCATTTGGCCCCGACCGATTATTGGTCAAATAAATAGTCAGCAATATTCCGCGTTCTGGAGCAGTGTAGGGTAACATTGTTTATTAACGTGTATTTCGCATGTGTTCACTACACAAATGTCAAAACAGAACTGACTTTAGGGGCCAATCGCAAAATTTATAGCATTTTCTGATAGGAGGATTACTTTTGCGCCACCCTGTATATCTGTCTTTACCATGTACAATTTTGAATTCTAATGGTCGACATTGATCTCATCAAACCCAAATCATATTGTGACACTCTACAAATCAATGTATACCCCTACTGAATTCAATAAAAAAATGTTGTGAATATTTCTTGGATTAGCATTGAAAACATGCTTTGTATAGTCCTTTTCTTGAACGCTAGAATTTCTGCACAAAAAGCAAACTAACAAATGAAGTCTAGACAGTGAAACCTTTCGTGATTGAAAATATATTTAGCCAATCCATTGTGCATACAAATATTAAGACCATTTCTGAAAAGCTTAAATACCATCTGTTTCTGTTAATTTTCAAACTTGTCTAAAGTCCACACAAACACAAAAATGTCGACCATTTAAAACAAAAAAAGGTATGTGTACACACCAGAAATTAGAATAAGCAAAGTGAGCGTTGTCTTCTACTGTGCCGAAGGCTTATACCTTTTGTGAATACGCACAACATTTGTAAGTGTCCCATCCTTACTTACAATAAGTATAAAATATGCAAAATTTGACATTCTTACATACTTAAATCAAATACATCTAGCCCAAACCCCCTTTATCGGCACAATCGATTGTACTCGTATGGGAGCTATATGTTGTGTTGGTTCGATCTTGGTCAGCTTCCTACCAAGTTTCAGCCAGGTATCTTTAAAACTAAGATTCGTATTTGCGTTGAAACAGACAGACGGACGGTCAGACGAAAATGGCTAAGTCGACTCAGCTCATCTCCCTTATCATTTCGGTATACTTTCCAGTTGCAAAAGGAGGGAGTAAGAATCACTTAGCCAAGTGTAAAGTCTTCAAATGAGGTACGCCGATGTATATCGTTGAATTGATCGTTCTTTATTCAAAAGCTTTCTCTTTTATACATTTCTAGCTTAACTTACGTATACAAACTTACACTAATACTTAGACACTAAAAGTATTTGCATTGTGTGCAATGTCAGCAAATAATTTGGTAGTTCACGTTGACCAACCGATAGTGTCGATCAGTCGTGCTGATCGATACGTGTGTTGGTCTAAGCGACGCATCGAGTAATGGGTTGACAATTTGATAGGTGTCAGTTGGTATATGCTGTTGAACTCCCGTGGGTTCAACATAATTTAAGTGGGTCAATATTTGAAGTGCATTGACAGTGAAAAGCATTCTGAGTAATGCTACACCATCCGCCTTATGAATAGTCGTATACACTTGAAGGCAATTGTATACGACTATTAAAGCGACTTATTGACCTACTTAGGGTTTGTTTGCGTTTACAAAATTTTAATTGTTTTTCGGCTCTTATTGCCATTATTGCATAAGAATTTTATTTTTCACTTGTTTACATTTGTTTCTCGTTTGTCATTATTGCATTTATATATATATTTTTTTTTTTTTTTGTTTCTTTTTATTTTCAGTCGTTTACATTTATTTATTTAGTGTATAGTTGTATTTTGAACATAATATGTGGTTTTTATTTTCTTTGGCTTGTGCCTGTTTATTAAAGTGAGTAAACTGGATTGCTGGTGGTGAGTGGTGTTATACTGTTTTAAGTCTATTCTTATGAATTATGATTTCTTTTTTGTTTTTATTGCTATTTCCTATGCTATGTGGAATTAAAGTAAAATTGTTGTTCTTATCAATATTTTTAACTCTATATTGTCCATTATATCTATTTTCTAGCTTATGGGAGGCCTCTTCTCTAACTAATACTAAATCTCCTATGTTAATTTCCTCACTATAGCTATTCTTATCATAATTCGTTTTTTGTTTTTCTTTAGCCTCTTGGACTAATTTCCTAGCTCTTTGCTCAGCTATTTGGAGTCTATATTTTACCTCTTTGTAGTAAGCTTCGTGATTGTATAATGGGCTGATTATATTTTCTTTTAAAAATTCGTAATTTGGTGGGCTTTTTCCAAATATGAGTTCAAAAGGGCAATATTTATGTGTGGTGGATGGCGTCGTATTTTAACAATACGCGAAATATTTGAGGTATTCATCCCAATCGTCTTTGTCACTGGATATGTATGAACGTATGTACTCGTTGAATGTCCGGTGACTGCGTTCTACAGTGCCCAGAGTTTGATGATGGTACGGTGTTGAAGCTTTATGTTCAATTTTCAACAATTTACACAGTTCTTTGAATAAGCTATTTTTATATTCTGTGCCCATGTCCGTTAAGATTGTTTTCATTTGTCCGTAAATCAATATGAAATGTTCGAACACGGCTTTAGCGACTGTTATTGCGTGTTTGCTTGGAACTGGGATAGCTACCAAATATTTGGTTAGATTGCATATAATGGTAACTGCATATTCGTTTCCGTTTATCGACTTCGGTAATGGGCCTACTGTATCGATTTGTACAATATCGAATGCCTTCGGAGGTGTCTCCGTTATTGTCGTTGGTTCTTTTAGATGCTTGGTAATTTTATTTTTCTTACAGTGGATGCAGTTCTTTACGTATTTTCTTACGTCATTTTTCATATTCAGCCAGCTATATTTCGGCTTGATTTTATCTGTCATGCGATTTATTCCTGGGTGGCCACCACTAATCGGATCGTCATGATATTTATGCAGAATTTCCTTAATTTTCCCGGGATTTGTCACGTATATAACCTCTGGGGTTAGAGCGATTGTTAACTTTTTGAGAACTTTATAACCCATTTCTATAAATTTGCCTACTGCAGTATAATTATTTTTAAACAATTTGTCCCCTAAGGAAAACTGTACTTGTACAAGTCCTAAATTGCCGGCTTCTTTTTCAAGCCTGGTAGAGAATTGTCCTAAGTCAATCTTATCCTCAACAATTAGGTTGCTTCTATCTAAATTGCTACAAATTTTCTTTCCTTTTTTGAAATAACATTTCGGAGGAGTGAAAACGAGCTCGACATGTCTCTTTACTTCAAATTTATTTAGCGCTTCGTACATTTTGGGGTTCTCTTTGTGACTTTCTTTATTTTTAACATTACTTTTGCTGATATTTTTTGCTGCTGATCTTGTTGTTATTTTTAATATTTTACTTGCTTCCACTGACATATCTTTTAAGTTTGTTATTGTTATGCGGGATAATGCATCCGCTATATGATTTTCCTTTCCGGCTATGTACTCCACTTCAAAATCGTACTCTTCTAAATCGAGTCTTACTCGTGTCAGCTTAGATGAAGGACTTTTCATTGAAAATAGGTATGTTAAAAGACGATGGTCGGTTTTAACTAGGAATTTTCTGCCATAGACATATGGTCTGAAGAAGGTTATGGCCCAATGGATTGCGGCCAATTCTTTTTCTATTGTGGCTTTGTTGGTTTCGCCTTTTGTAAAGGACCTTGAAGCGTAAGCAATTGGTAACTGTTTGCCATCATGTTCTTGGCTAAGGACTGCTCCACAAGCGTATCCACTAGCGTCTGTTGTTATGCAGAATTCTTTATCGAAATCTGGGTATTGCAAGAGTTTTGGACTAATTAATGCTTCCTTTAAGTAGACAAAAGCTTTTTGACATTCTTCTGTCCATTTGAAGGCAACATTCTTTTTGCATAGCCTAGTTAACTTTTTTGAATGTTCTGCAAAATTCGGTACAAATCTTCTGTAATAGTTGCAGAAAGCTACGAATCTTTTAACTTCATCGGCTGTTTTTGGTGTTTTGAACGGTTTCAAATTTGCCTGGATCGGGTAATATTCCCTTGTTTGTACATTTATGTCCTAAGTAGGTTACTTCTTGGCTGAAAAATAGGCATTTATCTGGATGTAATTTTAGGTTATATTTTCTGCAAGTGGAGAATACGTCTCTTAAATTTTTGAGCATGTGATTTTCAGAACAACCTAATACAACTAAATCATCCATGTAGAGAAATGCTTGAGATGGTTTGAGGCCTGCGAATGCTAGGGTCATCATTCTTTGGAATGAATTCGGTGCTACTTTTAATCCGTAGGGTAGCCTTTTAAATCTATATGTGCCATTTTCAGCTGTGAATGAGGTTATATCCCTGGAGTCTGTGTGTAATTCAATTTGATGAAAACCTGACATAAGGTCTAGGCATGAAAAATATTTTGCTCTTCCAAGTTGATCTAAAATATCGTCAATTCTTGGAAGTGGGAATTTGTCTGCTGCTAGCTTTTTGTTTACTTGTCTGTAGTCTACCACTAATCTCCATCTTTTTTCTGTTTTGCCTGGGAGTGATTTTTTAGGGACTAGTAAAATTGGGCTATTATACTCTGAAATAGAAGGTTATATTATATCATCTTCGATTAACTTATTTACTTGTTTGCTTATTTCTCCTTTTTGTGTTTGAGGTAATCTATGCGTTTTTATGTAAACAGGAGTGTCCTCCTTCATGTATAATTTTTGTTTGTAAAAGTTATTAGAAGAAATTGGTTCTGTTTCTAGTGCAAATATGTCTATGAATTCTGTGCATAGCGTTGTTAATTTAGAATTGACAAATTTTGGAAAATTTTTGGTTAATCTTTTTAATTTTTCTGTATTGTTGCACTTTTTACTGTGTGTTTCTGCTTTAATTAGTGTATAGTCGTCTAAATTTTCGGTATTAATCTTGTAATTTTGGATAGTTGTGTTTTTATGTGTTGTGTTGATAATTCTAACAAAAGTTTGATGTTTATTTGTGATAGTGTTTGCTATGAAAATGCCTTCAGATAATTGTTGGTGTGGTATGAAGATGTTTTTGTTATCGGTGTTTACTTTAACTTGTCTAATGACTTCAGATCTAGCAGGGATAGTTAGTGTGTTGACAGACAGACAATTTGTTAGGTGCATTGTTATTGTTTGGGGGAAATCATATGACCTTAGTATTAATTTATCCTCTGTTTTGCCATAATCTAAAATGCAATTGTATTTCTTTATGAAATCTAGTCCTATTATTCCATCACACGGGATTGGAAAGTCGTCTTCTACGACGCGGAATTTATGGTAAATTAGAAGGTCATCACCTTTTAAATCAGCTTTAATTGTGCCTAATGTGCTAGTTATTCCCTGACCAATGCCCTTTAAATCTATAATTTGTTCTTTATTAATTTTGTTAATTTTTCTAATTTGATGCATTTTTATAATGGAAATGTCTGCTCCCGTATCAATTAAAAAATTTGAAATCGAATTATTTAGAGATGTCCTAGGTTCAGTACACATATTTTTCTTTCTATTAATTTTGAAGTGGAGCTTCCTGGTTTTCCGTCTGGGTGCAGCTGCGCACATTACGGGTCTGGTTGTAGGCTCTATTGCCGTTTTGGGCTTGCGATCCTCTTCGGTTATTATTATTATTACTGTACGACCTCGAGTTATTGTTGTATCTCGGTTGTGGTCTGAATATCCGATTTTGGTAATTTCCATAGTTGTTACTTCGGTATCTTCCCCGGAAATTGTTCCTGTACTGACTTTGTTGTCGTACGTTCAAAATTGTATTCGAGTTGCCTGTTATTTCGGTGCAGCTGTTGGTGAACTTAGAGATCGCATCGTTCATTGTTGTGAACGTTCCCGCTTGCATTATCATTTTAACATTATTGTTGGAACTGTTTTTACACATTGCCTTGACGGCTGCCTGTGTAGAATATCTCGTTGCTAGGTCTGGATTGAGTCCGTCCGAGATATTCGCTCCTTCTAATGATTTTGTTATTTTTTCTATTTCTGCTGTGTATTGGTTAGCCGTTTTGCTACGTTGTTGAACGTTTAGAAGTTTAGCGGTTAAAACCTCTACCGATTCACCTTTTATCGCGCTTTTGAGTTTTGTTTTTATTTGTCCAATCGTGTTTTCATTACTGATGAAGTTTCCTGCCGTTCTTTTTAGCTTGGTCTTTATCATTGTTATTGCTAAAAGTTCGTGCTCACCCTTGATTTGATCGAGTATGTCGAGGGCATCTAAGAAACTGTGTAAGTTTTCTGGCTTCCCATCAAACTCTGGGAGTACTGACGGGGCGGTTTTAATGAATTCGACTACTGTTTGTACCATTGTGACGTTTATGATGGGGATGTTTACTCTTTGGGTGTCTTCCCCTTGACTAAAAGAAGGTGATGGAGTCCGGCTTCGGACACGTTCTGACAAAAGTAAGTTAAAATCAACTTGGAGATTCTCCTCTAATGTGGTTGGTATTGTCACTTCTATATTGTGTCTAGCTAATGAAGATACAAGTTTATCTCGTACTGCAATGAAAAATTGGTAAGCTTCTTTTTGGTGTTCTTCCGTAAGCAACTTATTTACCGATTTAATCACCTGTCCTATGTTATTTAAAGATTCTAATATTGTATTCAGGTGCTTTACTATTGTTTCTGTTGTAATAGGGATGCTTTTATTTATACATTTGTACGACTTGCTAGCTTTTGCTTTTTCTTCATGTAATTTTTCGTGGATTTCTTTCCATTGGTTCATTTCTTGGTATAGCGTGTTAATTCATATGCGTGGTTGTACATTGTTTAATCGTCTCAATTTATTTTTTATATAGTTTTTTATTAGGACTGCAATTGCGACGATTAGACATGTAATTACGCATGCAAAAACCGTCAACCATTTATCGGAAAGCTCTTCCTTGTTTTCTATAATAGGATGTGGTTCATATTTGACCAATTTATTTTCCTGACTTATCTCTGCTGAACTTTCTTTACCAACTTCATATCCTGCTATACCTACTAAAATGCTGTTTAGGGCAATTTTCCACCATGATGCCATTTTTCCAACCTAAAATGTCTTCTTTAATATATTTTGTGTTTATTTATTTAAAAATTACAAGGTTTACTTATTCTTTATTTGGGAATGTTATTTTAATCATTCTCATGATTTCCTCTTCCGTAGTTGTAGGGTATAGAATATCACTTAAAGTAGGTTCCCTATTCATTCCTATATTGTACCAATGTTGCCTTAGCCAATTTAAATGATTCCTGTCGCTTCCCTTGTTACGAGGTCTTGACCTACGTGTTTCTATTTGTTCGTTTTCACGTTCTAAACGATCAATAATATCATTGATTATTCCATAATCAAGATCAGGTGAAAGTGCACTATCCATAGGAAATAAGTATTTACTAGTATTCAGTAATCAATTTATTGACATTTCAGTAATTATTAAAAGTTTTTCACATTCCAATTTACTCAATTTAATTTATTTAATGACATTTCTTAGTTGCGAAATATTGTATAAGCTCTTCTTTATTTTATATATTTTTTTTTCATAACTTTCTATTTCTTAATACATTAATTTTTTCTTTCAGTTTTAACCTATCAACCGTGTTTGTTGTTAAATTAAGGAGCCTAAACGTTTTGGCTATTTCTATTTGTCTTTTGACCTGTTTGCCTCCCCTTTTTCTGTTATGAATTATTGTAGGGGCAGGTATTTTTGGAATTTCTTCCTTTTTGCTAGGCTTATTCCTTCGCCGATACTCTTCTATAGTGATCGGTGTAGGACCTTGCTTTTCTGCGTTACGATTCTTCAAAATTTGTTCAGAAATAGCTATAAATTCTTTAATAGTATCGTGACATTTCTTAAAAATTCTGTCAAATTCTTCTTTTGTTGTAATTTCTTGCATATTATTTTAACTATTTACTTATTTTTTTTTTTATTAAGGATACTTGTCCCTAAGCAAATTTAATTGCTACTTGTTTAGCGGCCATAAGGCGTGCTCAAATTATTCTGGGTTTTTTGTTAGTGGTATACATATTTTAACAAGTCTTACAACTAATTTAAATCTGTGTGCTTTTTTTTGGTGCTTGCTGCCAGTCAGTGATTTTGTATTCAATCTTCACTATTCACTGCGTGCTGCCAGTCAAAAATTTTTGTGTTTTAATCTTCAGTAGTTAAGTGTTGCGTGGTGCTGAAACATAATTTCTTGCAGACATTGCCTTTGCCGGGCCAAAATTGTCAGTTGTTGGCGTTGTTAACAATGTGTTGTTGTTGCGTTTTTAGCGGTTTCGCTATTTTAGCAAAATTTATTTTCGCTGATATCTCTGATCCTGAAGCGATCCAATAATCCAATAATACGGATTTTATGTCATCATGCAGTGATCCAATAATCCACTGGTTTATACTGGCAGGATCTGGTTTATGCTGGCAGGATCTTTTGACCCAAACTGAGTTTGTAGATTCCTTCTGCTCAGTCTCTAAGCGATTTCGCAAATTTAATTGCAAAGTTTTCGCTATGTTGTGAGACTGACAGGATCGCCATGTAAAGTCTTCAAATGAGGTACGCCGATGTATATCGTTGAATTGATCGTTCTTTATTCAAAAGCTTTCTCTTTTATACATTTCTAGCTTAACTTACGTATACAAACTTACACTAATACTTAGACACTAAAAGTATTTGCATTGTGTGCAATGTCAGCAAATAATTTGGTAGTTCACGTTGACCAACCGATAGTGTCGATCAGTCGTGCTGATCGATACGTGTGTTGGTCAAAGCGACGCATTGAGTAATGGGTTGACAATTTGATAGGTGTCAGTTGGTATATGCTGTTGAACTCCCGTGGGTTCAACATAATTTAAGTGGGTCAATATTTGAAGTGCATTGACAGTGAAAAGCATTCTGAGTAATGCTACACAAGCTCTTCTCCTGAGTAGAGAGGGCATTACCAGCTCGATGATTTCGTTGATTATTCGTTATATGAAATGGGCCAAATTGCAAGGCCTTGCCTTTTCGTTTCCGAAGGAATGGCATTAAAAAAGACTTCGCTTCAAGCACTCTATATATGTCACGTTGCCAGGCATTCCAGCCTCGTTTCCGAGGGAATGTCTTTTATGCTTGGCACCTTACACCCTCGCTTCTCTAGAACGGCCACAGGAGGCGGTATCTGTGGAGCGCTGCAGAAGCAGCAGGGAAGCATTGACAACATTTCTATAGGGTTATTGGTGGGTATATCTATTCGTCTTTTAATACTTACAAACATCGGACAGAAGGTATAATACCTTTCATGGTATAATTATATACACAAAAACGTATTCAACATTAAGTACCATGTCAGTTTAAAAATCGCTGATTTTTTGTAAAATAAAAGCAACTTTTTCCATAAAAAGCATTTAATTTTTTTATACTTAGTAGTGCTACGCACACAAGGTTTATTAACTTTAGTCTCCTAACGGTGGTATGTAACGGCATAAACGGATCGAGATAGATATTGACTTATGTATATGAAAATGCTCAGAAGGAAAAAAGAAATTGATTGAGCCATCTCCGTCCGTTCGTCTGTTAGCACGAAAACTTGAGTAAATTTTGAGATATCTTAATGAAATACAACGAAAGTGATTATTCAGTACATAATACACTTATGCGGATACAATTTGGTGTGTACATTAACGTTAAGGCAGAAAATAAATTTTTGAAGAAGTTTTTGAAAATGGGAGCGCCAGTGATTAAGTCCAATTTAGAAATAATATTTATCACAAATCAAAAACCGTTCAAGATATCGAAACGATACTAATCCAAGGTATGTTCCGAAAATAATGGGCGAAATCGGTTAAGAACCACGCCCATTTTTATACGAAAGATTTTGAAAAGGTTCACAGTTATATTTAATAGGCAATAACTTTGCGTACAAAGCTTTATATCATTTATATTTCACTTTCAAAGTGTCCGTGAACGAAGAAAGTCGAAAAAGAAATATTTTTAAAAATAAGCGTGGCCCGTCCCCTTTTATAGTGGGTTATTCCACAAAAATGTTTATGCCATAACTCCGGCAAAAATTGATTTATTCAAAACGATATTTGGTGAAAATGTTGCACATATAAAGGTAAATGTTTGTTGTAAAAATGGGTTACAGGTGTCAACGGCCACGCCCAGTTTTTTTAACATAGTTCTAAAATTTTTTTTTGTAAAATGTAAAACGCGATATTTCTATAACCATGCAAGCTATATCAATAAGCCTTGCACGCATAATAAGCTTTTTAGGCAAAACTTTACCGAAAAAAAATTTTGTGAATTTTGGGGAAGTAGGCGTGACGCCACCCACTTATCAATTCAATCAAAATTGGTCAGCTGCTTTTCAATAGTATGAAATAGTATGCTAAGAACTAGGCAAAGCAGATAAGGCACAAGTAAAATATCCGGTCAAGTTTTTAATACCTCACTGCAATAGGGAAGTTATATACTTTTCTTGATTTTCATACTTTTGATGAATATGAAATGTTTGAAATTATGAGAAGAAGAAGAGACGGGCCCATCAATAAGTAAACTGAAATAATAAGGACGATGAGCTGAGTCGATTTAGCAATGTCCGTCTCTCCGTTCGTCTGTTTATTTGAACGCAAATTTTTTAAATATAAAAATGTGCATGTGTTGGTATTTTGAAAAAATATGGTTAGCAGTAGTTAGTAGGGAAGTTATTTATATACAAATAAATTAATAGTGGCCACCGTGGTGTGGCGGTAGTGTTACCGGCCTACCACACCGAAGTTCCAAGGTTCGAGTACTGGGACAGGTAACATAAAAAGTGGTTTGAAAAAGTTTTTCGAAACGGGGTCGCCCCTCGGCAGTGGTTTGGCAAACTCTTCGAGTGTATTTGTGCCATGGAAGGCTTCTTAGCAAAAACTCATTTCCTCTGTAGATGCCGTTTGGAGTCGCCAAAAATCTGTAGGTCCCGTAGGAAAAAATTCAACTTGGAAGGGAAGCTTAGCGCAAAAATCTCTTAGGAGGCTTATGATGAAATACATGTTGTATATCGCGCCATAGATTTATATTTTTTTAAATTGATTTTCCCGTCAAAACTCGTGAGAGAAATGTTTTTATTGAAAACAATCAGCTGGCTTTATAATACGAACCGAAAAGTATTTAAATAGACCTGCGCAAATTAGTATGCCATAATAGATCACTACTAGGTATATAATTTTCGGTTCCACCCGAACTTAGACTTCCTTACTTGTTTTAATTCCACTTTAAAGCGTCTCTAAAGGTTCAAGAAATACACAGTTTTTTATCAGTGATGACCTCTTCGTTTGAACCCAATCCTTACCACCCAGCCATTTCTTCAGGGGTAGAAACAGGATATAATCGGATAGGGTTAAATCTTGGGAATATGCTGAGAGAGGTAGCACTTCGTAGTTTTTGTACGTTTGCCAAGATGATAGATTTTAACCCAAGACCGAATCTCACACTAGGTTTAAATAATAATAGGTAGTAATAGTTCTAGCCTTTTCAACGCAATCGAAGTGAATGACACCTCTACCATCGCATACAACTCTGGCCATAACCTTGTTGGGCGAAAAATCTACGTTGGTCTTCTCTCCATAAATATATTTTGATATGGATATGGGCTAATTTCTCTCAATTAATTAGGTAATAAAGGCGGGAAAGTAAAAATCGGTTGCTTTTGTTGCTGATATAAAGCTTTGTTGTTTTTGTTGTTCTTAGTCTAGGTTTCACCATATTCATAGTTTCGAGCATCTAGCTTAATGCGCAGTTACTTCAAAATCTCTAAAAGAGTTTAATTCTTGATTTATTTTGTAATATAAAAATATATACAAAAAAGTGGACCAATATAAAGATTGTATAGTTATTGTTTTCACACAAACTATTTAAGGAAAGCTTAATGGCTGTTGCATATTTACTTAAGTCTATCACTAACGACCCTTTGAATCAAAAACATTTCACATTTCTTCAACAAACCACAAAAATTTTCATTTCCGCTTCTAAAACCCTTAAATTGTTAGCCGAAAAAATGCAATAAAGTTCATTTGTCTTAGTGCAAGCCACAGCTCAGATTATTTCAGCTTTTAGATTTAAATGCAGTCTAGATTATTAATTATTGATATTTAAATCAAGGGATACAACCGATTCATAATAAATGAATTAAAATTTGCGTTCGTTATGAAAATTAATTTTGCATTCGTTCCATTTTGTTTTCAGTTTTGATTTTCTCGAAAATTAATTGCTTCTTCAGTTTCGTTCGGTTTTGGTTTTATTTACGCTTTACAAATATATTTCTTTCGGGTTTGGTTCCGCTTTCGAATTTTTTTCGGTTTCGTTGCAGTTTTTGTTCCGGTTTTATTTCGTTTTAGGGCTTCCTCTGGTTTCAGTTTTGCTCTTCATATTAGTGTAGGTCTCATTCTGCTTACCTCTCCGCTTCGTTCTTGTAATAAGCTTGAAATTAGGAGAAAATTTAATTACCTTCCGTCTTCGGTTTTGAGTATGCTCTTCAAGTTACTTTCGGTTTCATTTCATTCAAAGCTTCCTGTAACTAATTGCGGTTTCGGTCCGATTTTGGTCTCATTTTTGAAAAATATTTCGTTTTCAGATTTCTTCCGGTTTTTGTTTTGTTTTTGCTCTACGGTTTCCATTTTAATTCTTGATCCGGTTTTGGTTCCACTCTTAAAACTAACTTCACTCTGAGTGTCAGTTGCTGTTACGCTTGCAATTTTTGGGCTTCCCCTCAATATCGAAATCGGTATTTTTAGGGTTTCACCTTTGGCACCCTTTTCCAAGGAAAATAGGCCGTAATTGTGAGTTCTTTTTCTTAATATTCAAAAACCCTATTAGAAGGTATGCCTACGCTTGAAAAATTTTTGGTTTCAACGGTTGTGCTTTCGGTTTCGGTTTTGAGTAATGAAACGGTTTCACATTTTTATGGTTTCTGTCAGGGTTTTGGAAAATATTACGGCTTCGCTTTAGATTTTGCTTTTATATCTTGGCTTTCATTTAAATATGTTGCTTCTCATATGTAAATTCAAATGTATGGTAAAAGCAAAATATTTAAATATCTTTACAACCTTAATCTTGCTATATGAGTGCAAGCTATATATATGCTTATGTATCTTTATATGTGCATCTAATCTGAACCATAACGATACATTTTTGTGGTTTGAAATAAATTTACACAACTATTCTGTTAATTTAGTATGCAAACACATGTAAAAAAGAACTTTATAAGCATTAGACTTGGCTAAAAAAATGGGAATTTACAATGATACGGTTTTTTAGAATTATAAACAAAAACAAGTAAGGAATTCTAAGTTCGGGTGGAACCGAAAATTATATAAATTATATACGCAGGTCTATTTTAATACATTTCAGCTCGCATCATAAAGCCAGCTAATTGTTTTTAATAAAAACACTTCTGTGATGAGTTTAGACGGGTAGATTAATTAAAAACAAGTAAGGGCGGCGCTGTCTTCGGCTGTGCCGAAGGCTTTGTACCTTTCAAGAATACGTGCAAACTTAAATAAGCATTGTTTAAAGTTCTCTAAAAAAAATATCTCACCAAGTTTCAAGTTTTAATCTTTTAAAATGAGGGAGAAATAGCCATAATCCTCTTATCTGAACGATCGGTTGTATGGGATATATACTATATATAGTTCCGATCTTAGCGATTTTTTTACCAAATTTTTGATTATCTGTAAGCAAATATCTCACCAAGTTTCAAGCTTTAATCTTCCAAAATGAGGGATAAATGGTCATTATCCTCTTATCTGAACGATCGGTTGTAAGGGATATATACTATATATAGCTCCGATCTTGGTGATTTTTTTACGAAATCTTTTGCTATCCATAAGAAAATATCTCACCAAGTTTCAAGTTTAAATCTTCAAAAATGAGGGAGAAATGGTCATAATCCTCTTATTTGAACGATCGGTTGTATGGGAGATATATGCTATAGTGCCCCGATTATACCGGATCCGACAAATGTCTAATATAATACAAAAATACATCGGTGTGCCAAATTTCATCAAGATATCTCAGAAATTGAGGGACTAGTTTGTGTTCAAACAGACGGACGGACGGACGGACATGGCTGTATCAACTCAGTCCTGATCAATTTGGTATACTTAATGGTGGGTATATCTCTTATATTTCTAAGCGTTACAAACATCGGACCAAAGTTAATATACCATTTCATGTTCATGAAAAGTATAAAAATTATAAATGCATGGCGCGATTTACAACATGTATTTCATCATAAACCTACTGAAAGATTTTCGCGCCGAGCTTCCCTTCCAATTTGAATTTTTTCCTACTGGACCTACAGATGTTTGCCGACTTCGAACGACATCTACAAAGGAGATGCATTTTTGCTGAGAAGCCTTCCATCGCAGAAAGACACTCGGAGAGTTTGCCAAACCACTGCCTAAGGACGACCCTCTTTTGAAAATGTTTAAAAACCACTACTGATGTTACCTGTCCCAGGACTCGAAACTTTCAACTTTGTTGTGGTAGGCTAGCAAAACTACCGCCACACCATGGCGGCTTCAAAATTTAATCAGGTTTGTATTATTAAAATTTTGTGGCTAAGTTCATTTACTACAATATATCTGGAATTAAATTTTAATAACTCAATGATTTTACATTTTTAGAACAAAACTTAAATCAGTTCTAAAAAACCGAAATTAGCAATGCTAAACATATAGAAATTAATGTTAAAGTCTAAAATTTTCACAGAATATTTTTCTAATTGTAAATATTTTTTTTTTGTCCAGGTTAATGTACAATATTTTGGTCGCTTTGTGCATTGAAGAGGCGATGGAGCAAAACAAATAATAGTCTAACAAGAAAATTACAATTTTAATATTTTTGTTCAAACATTTTTACTTTCAATTTAATAATATTTTAGCAATTCAAGTAAATTGCTGCACTCAACGAAAAATATTTCACATGAAAATTTCATTTATGTGTAAGACGTTGGAGGCGTTACGGTGCAGCTCGGAAAGCTACCATAGCAAGTTTCTGCTGGAATAATAATTCCTAACCACTAAGGAATGAACAGATCGTAGGTAAGTTATGAAGGGTACAATACTAATAACAGCTAAACAGCGAGAGCGATAATGAAACCTATACCTCAATCACTTTGAATACAACCTACGTCTACAATTACCTAGTACAGGGAAGTTTCGATGGCATGACAACGCTTAGAAACAAGTAAGGAGAGGGCTGTCTTCGACTGTGTCGAATATTTTATACCTTTCGTGAATGCGCATCACGGTTTAAGTGTCCGATCCTTACTTACAATTAGTACAAACTTTGCAAAACTGATAATTTAAAGATACATAGCCCAAACCCCATCGATTGTAAGGGAGCTGTATGTTATGTTGGTCCGATCTGGGTGATTTTCACTACACACATTACAATACAATATGTACCAAACGTGCAAAATTTTACGTTCCTAGCTTTTAAATTGCAGGAGTTATAGGTCAAAACCCGGAACTATCTATCATACTGGAGCTATATGTTGTGTTGTTGCGATATGGCTGATTTTCACTAGTCCCATTACGTGTATAACATGTGCAAAACCTGAAAAACTTAAAGCTCCTAGTTCTTAAATTTCAAGATTTATGGGCCAAACTCCTTTTATCGGAGCAATCGTTTGTATGGGAGCTATGCGTTGTATTGGTGCGATCATGCTGATTCCAAAAAATGATTAATGTTTCAGAAAGTGGCGGCCCTTTAGGAAATTTAAGCCAGATATCTCAAAAACTGAGGGACTAGTTTGCGTTCAGACAGACAGACGGACGGACAGACGGACATGGCTAAGTCGACTCAGCTCATTGTCCTATACATTCCGGTATACTTATTGATGGGTCTATCTCTTCTTCTTCTCATACTTACAAACAACGGACCAAAGTTATAATACCATTTCATGTTCATGAAAGGTATATTAATAATTGTTCTAGTAATCATTAATTATCCAGTGAAAGCGATGATTAATACTTGGCGTCGAATTTTTAGGAAATTTGTATAGGAAGAAAGTATGCAATCGATATTTATGGTTCATGGTCTTGTATTAAATCAAAGCAAGTTCCTGACTTATCATTTTGTATACAAATCAACTTAAGTTTCCGTCTATTTATTTTTTAGTATACTGTCTACGATACCAATATGTGTGGATGTATCTTCATACATATATTTCTTCTGTGTTTCTCAAAATTGATTAGAGTCTGGATAATCGATCAAAATACTTACCCAGATTACCCCGGAACATGTTTGTACAATATGGGTCGCAAATGAACGCTGTTGGTATCTTTTTTACAGAGTATCTTGTCCTAATATCTCTAACCATGAAAATAACCCCAAAATATCGACCAGGGATAGCTATAGAATGTATTTTTATGGATAATATTATATATAATAGTTTTCACCCGATCTACTCAATTTCTTTGGGAGATATTGTCTTAAACAATATTCTCCCCGAATGCACGTTTATAAGATAATGATGGAGAGTCAACATGTAAGCACAGACCAAAGAGCCTAGCAACCACTTTATTCTTAAGTAAAATAAAAAGAACTCAAATATGCTGCACTTTAAGAATCTTCAGCAGAAATGTTCTGGCTGTCATGGATACTTTGTTACAGGTAAAAGTCATCACACCACTCTTATCAACTTTTTTTGACATTGGCCATACTAAAATAGATTCTTATGATTTCCAAAAGCCCAAAAAAAAATTTTTTAAATATAAATAAATATAATGTACTTAGAAAAATATGCAAGAAATAGGCAAAAAATATGAATATTTTCAAATATGCATATTCGCAAGTATTCGTCATTTTCAATAAAACAAGTGGCTGTCTTCGTCCGGGACATCTTTTAATTATTAAAAAAAAAAAACCGTTTCATTGTGGTGGAATTTTGGTTAACTTGTTTATTTTGTACTTTTGTATTTGTTTAAATAATCAAGTCTTGTGATTTTGGTTTTTGATTTATATTTCAACAAAATGTTAAAATTTATTCTTTCAATTTTTGTCTGGGAATTTAATAGAATTTCTTTGTATAAGAATTATTAAATAAAATATTTTATCATATTAAAAAGAACAAATAAGTTAATTTAAATGATGGATAAACAACTAAATTCATAAAAACTCTTGCTCTGGCCCTTGAGTTTATATATAGTCAAGAATACTTTGAAAGGGTACAGGCCGATAAAACAGCAAGTTAGTTGAATTAAAACCGAAAAGCACGATCTGAGTTTCGAAAATGCACACATAAAAAACAAGAATAAATCATAAGCAACGCTAAATGCCGCCAGAAGAAGGTGCTTACTCAATGCTATGGTAAAATGAATAGAAATAGGGGTTTATGTGTCAAAAACTAGGTTTTTTATAGTCCAAAGGTTAACAGAGCGTGCCAAAATTACCCTGATGATTAAGTTTAGCCGCTACCGGAATGGATATATAAGAAAACATTGCGCGGTTGTCTCAAAATTTTCCTTCTCTATTCTAATAAAAGTTTTTATAAATTAATTAAAAAAATATATATAAAAAAGTAAAAATCGATAATATTTTTTCATAAAAAGGTATTCTTGGCCTTGAGCTCATTTATGGTCATAAATGCCTTATTCTTTGTCCACATAAATTTTGTGGTTTTTTTAAGTAATTAATTTCCAACAAACCTATGTACAGCTTAAGTTTTTATTAACTACTAGCAGACCCGTCACACGTTGTCCTGCCTAAAATTTGGCTTGCCAACATTCAATAAATTGTATTCTTTTCCTTCCCCACTTTTAGCTTCTTCTAAATGTATCCTTATCTCCCCCTTTTTCTTTCAACTTTTGCTCTTCTTCACCCTCAACACCACCTCTTACCTCAAATTTCTATTCCTACTCCCCTTCTTCTCCCATTTCCTCTGCGGGTACTGATATGTACATATTGTAGAAGATATATTGAATTTCATTTTATTTGATCCTGGTACTGCTTTCTGTTTCCAAGGTTTTTTGATATATAGAACACACATATCATAAATAAAACATCATTAACTTGAACCAAATTAATTTCTAGCTTTGCCGAATTGTTACTTTAAATAGCCTGGAGGGTTGGCCAAAAACTAGATATTGCCTGTGTCGTTTCACAGAGATCGACAATAAACTTTGGACATTAACGGCACAAACAAAAAATTTTAACGTCCCACTTTTCCAAAACTTTGTAAATCTTGACTAAATTTCACGTACCCACCGAACTTCTGAACGTATCTTGAAAGTTTCATAGAACGACTATAAATTTGGGCAAATTAATGAAGCACAAACAAGACACAAAATATATGGGCGTGGCACAGCCCACTTTTCCAAAATAATGTAAAACTTGACTAAAGTACATATATATAAATATCATTATTATAGATCAAATACGTTCAGAGTTATGACGTACTGAAATTTTATATAGCCTGGGGGCGTGGCACCACCCACTTTTCCAAAACTATATATAGTCTATGCCATACCCAGCCAACTTCTGAACCTATCGTGAAAGTTTCATAGAGATCGACTATAAACTTTGGACATTAATGAAGAACAAACAAAACACAAAAAATGTGGGCGTGGCACTGCCCTCTTTTCCAAAATAATGTATAACTTGACTAAAGGACACATACATATAAATATCATTAATGTATACCAAATACGTTCAGAGTTATGACGAATTGTAATTTCATAAAGCCTGGGGCGTGGCACCGCCCAATTTTCCGAAACTGTATATAGCTTATGCCGTACCCATGATCCCAAGTATATATTGTGAAAATTTCATAAAGTCCGTTTGAGTTCCTTGGCGCCTGTGAAAGACACCCTTTTTATACCTAGTAGTGCTACGCACACAAGGTATATTAACTTTAGTCGCCTAACGGCAGTACGTAACGGCATAAACGGATCGAGATAGATATTGACTTATATATATCAAAATGTTCAGGAGGAAAAGAGAATTTGATTAAGCCATGTCCGTCCGTCCGTCTGTGAACACGATAACTTGAGTAAATTTTGAGATATCTTAATGAAATTTGGTATGCGGGTTCCTTGGCACTCATCTTCGAGCGCTATTTAAAATGGGCGAAATCGGATAATAGCCACGCCCACTTTTTATATATAGAATATTTTCGAAAACACAAAAAAGTGATTTCTCAGTACATAATACACCTATAAGGATAAAATTTGGTGAATACATTGAGATTGAGGCATAAAATAAAATTTTCAAGAAATATTTTAAAATGGGCGTGGCACCGCCCACTTTTGATTATGCCAAATTTAGAAATGATATTAATCATAAATCAAAAACCGTTCAAGATATCGAAACGAAATTTAGCACGAAGGTTTCCAGGTATGCAAGGAATGTTCCAGGAAAAACTGGGCGGGATCGGTTAAGGTCTACGCCCACTTTTATATAAAAGATTTTGAAGAGGATCGTAGATATATTAAATAGGCAATAACTTTGCGTAAAATAGCTTTACATCATTTATATTTAACTTTTAAGGTTTTCCGTAAACAAAGAAATCCAAAAACTTAAAATTTTCGAAAATGGGCGTCGCCCCGCCCTTTTATAGTGGACTATTCCAACTTTGTATGCCATAACTCCGCCAAAAATTGATTTGTCGAAACGAAATTTGGTGATAATGTTCTATATATAAAGGTTACTGTTTGCTGTAAAAACGGGCGAAATCGGTTTATGTCTGAAAAAGTTTTTTGTAAAATTTAAAAAGCGATATTTCTACAACTAAGCAAGTTATATCAATCAGATTTTGCACACATTATAAGCTTTTTAAGAAAAACTCGGCCGCAAAAAAATTTTGTCAATTTTGAAGAAGTAGGCATGGCGCCGCCCACTTTTCAGCATAAAATTTCGGCTACTTTCAAAGGCAATCGCTTATAATTCAATATTGATATTGCAATGAAAATTGGTCAGCTGCTTCTCAGTAGTATGTATTATACTCCTGCCAAAAATTAGCCAAATCGGGAAACACACAAGCAAAATATTCGGACACGTAGTTAATAGCCTACTGCAAAAGCGAAGTTATATATCTTTTTTGATTTTCATACCTTTCATAAACATTAAATGTATGTTAGTATGAGAACAAGAAGAGAAAAGTTCACTAAAATGATCAGCACGATTAGCGGAGTCGATTTAGCCATGCTCGTCTCTCCGTCCGTCTGTCTGTCCGTCCGTCTGTCTATTTGAACGCAAACTAGTATCTCAGTTTTACAAAAGAATGCTGAAATTCGTTGTTTGCTTTCGCCATTTTATAATATACTAGCAAACCCGGTAGACGTTGTTTTGACGTTTTGATATATAGAACACATCTATATATAAAATGTCATTAACTTGAACCAAATAAACTCCTAACTATACCACTTTTGAAAAATTATGTAGATATTGACTAAGTGACACATATATAAAAATTTCATTAATTTAGACCGAAAAAGTTCGGAGTTATGATGAACTGAAACTTTAAATAGCCTGTGGGCGTGGCTCCGCCCACGTTGCCAAAACTTTATATTGTCTATGCTGTACCCAGTGAACCCAAGCATTTATTGTGAAAATTTCATAAAGATCGGTTCAGTTCTATGGCGCCTATGAAAGGCACCCTTTTTTTATCTATTTTTGTTACGCACAAAAGGTATATTACTTCATTCGGCATAAACGAATCGAGATATATATTTATTAATGTATATCGAAACGTTCAGGATGAAAAGTAAAATATCCGGGCAAGTAGCGAAGCAAAAGCGAAGTTCTATATATTTTTTGATATTCATACCTTTCATGAACATGAAATGTTTGTACGTATGAGAAGAAAAAGAGATGGTCCCATCAAAAAGTATACTGAAATGATCAGGAGGATGGGGTGAGTCGATGTAGGTGTGTCCATCCCTCGATACGTCTATCTGTCTGTCCGTCTGTCTATTTGAAAGCAAATACGAACTGAAAGTATTAAAATAGACCTGCGTAAATTGGGATGACATAATAGATCACTACTACGTATATAATGTTCGGTTCCCCCCGAACTGAAACTTCCTTACTTGTTTTTATTTATAAGGCTTTCCTAATTCTAAAAAAGAGTTTGAAAATAATTAAAAAAATTTTTATAACAACAATTTCGTTGATTTACGGCCTGTACATTTTCAAGTATTCATGAAACGAGCTCAAGGCCAAGAATAATAATTTTTCACTTTTCGAATTTTTATGAAAATTATTATTGTTTTTACTTATTAATAATCATTTTTAATTAATTATTAAAAGTTTTTTTGATTGAATAGAGTACGAAAAATGTTTAGAGACAACTGCCATAGCTTTTCTTATACATAGATCCAAACATTTTTCGTACTCTATCGTATCTCGTATCTCTAAACATTTTTCGTACTCTATTCAATCAAAAAAACTTTTAATAATTAATTAAAAATGATTATTAATAAGTAAAAACAATAATAATTTTCATAAAAATTCAAAAAGTGAAAAATTATTATTCTTGGCCTTGAGCTCGTTTCATGAATACTTGAAAATGTACAGGCCGTAAATCAACAAAATTGTTGGTATAAAAAATCAATAACAAAACCGAGAGCACACGGTAAGGCAGTTCTGATGATAAAACAGATCTGTCAAAAGTCCATCATGATCACACTACTAACTGTCAAATGGCGGAAGTGGTTCATGCATATGGTAAAAAGAAGAATAGAACTAGGAGTTCAGATGACATCAAAACCAGCGTATTGTTAGCTTAGTGGTTAGCAGTGCGTGCCAAAATTTCTCTGATGAGTGAAGTCTAGCAGCTTCCGAAATGGATCTATAAGAAAAGCTATGGCAGTTGTCTCTAAACATTTTTCGTACTCTATTTAATCAAAAAAACTTTTAATAATTAATTAAAAATGATTATTAATAAGTAAAAACAATAATAATTTTCATAAAAATTCAAAAAGTGAAAAATTATTATTCTTGGCCTTGAGCTCGTTTCATGAATACTATAATTAAAAAAAATAATATTATTGCACCAGTCTATATATCAGCTAGTAAATCAATCAATACACGCATATTATTCTACATAAAATACGTTAGCTTGTAGAAAAGAGAACACCACCAACATGCATACGTATGCATGAAGTTGTTCAGCTTTTGGTTCAAGAACGCATCAGAAATCTATCGTGGCCTCATGCTGTGTGTTTTCTTTCCTTGTTAGTGTCTAACTGTGCCACTAATAAGTGCATAGATACAATTTGTTATTATTTTGTGGGCAAAACTAGAATTAAACATTAAAATATGTTTAAAAAAAGCAAATAACCTTTCGAATCCCTGCATTTAATCTACTTTGACATTGGAATCACTGTCGCTTAACTTGATTGCCAAAAATGAATTGGCGTGAACCTCATTAATTACAAAACTTTGCTTCACTCGTGTGACATGTTAAGCTCTCCAACTCTTCCATTTGAATTTAAACCTTGTCAGAGATTTTTAGTTAACTGAAAGCCTAGGCGGACATTTTACCATTGTCAATCATATGCAAACAAAAAAAATAGCAACAACACGCTGCGAGAAATTTTACACGACTAAAAGTTTGACATTAAACTTTAAATCATTCGACGGTTTCAGCAATTTTTTAAACTTTTTTGCAATAAATTTCAAACCTTTCAATTACCTACACCAATTTCCAATTTCTTGCTGCTTAGATTTAAAACTGAACGGAAAAAACGGCTTAAATTTTTTTTTATTTATTTTTTATTTATTTTATTTACTTTTCAAGTCATTGAATTTTATCTCTAAACAGTTTTGTGTGTGCCGTAGCTCAGTGGGTAGAGCAGACAACGGTGATGCAGGGAGCGTCGGTTCGAATCCTGCCAACTCATACAAATGTTTTTTATGTTTTTTTAATTGTTAAGTATTTCTGGTTTAAAATTGAAACTCTTATCTTAACGCGTATTTTCTTGAAAACTGGCATAATTTAAATTCCAACCCAAATTTGGTTTGGACATATATGTAGCCCAAAAAGGTTTTAAAATTTTTGGTCGTGTAAATAAATAATAACCAGGTTATTTTCACAGGCCGTAATGAAGGGTAAAGTTAATCGCTTTGATTGAAAATTTAATTTTTGAATTATGTACTGATTTTAAAATAATTTTACGCTTTGGTTGCTGTTCGATGTATACCAACAAAAAATTAAAACAAATAGAAAAAGAATGTATGTGAAAGTTTTGTTTTTTTTAAAAGTTTAACTTAGATCAGCTTCACTATTCGCATTGGGAAATCGAGTTAAGACTGACTTGATTTTCATTATTGTTGTCTTTTAACGTGAGTTGAGTTTATTACGCCAAACACAAACTCCACTAGGTTGTTAATTGTAATAGTAATCGTAACCGCAAACTTTAGTAAAAATAACTAAATTAAGATTTTAGTAAAAGGATTAAAATATACATATTTTTAACTGGCTGGTCGAATAAAGGATCTCTGTTAAAAGAGTTTGTTGTAAAATAGTAAGTTGGACACATCCCACAAAAAAAATTTGCAAAAGAATATTTTCATTACATGAACGTGGCTAGGGAAGTCATTACAAGCGTTTGGCAAACTATACCAAAACGAAAAAAAAAACCCATTTTTGAAATTCAACCTTCTTTAAATTAAACTGAGGAAGATTTTCAAACCTTTGTTGAGGTCACCCTGTGGCCCATACCCAAAACGTCATCCGACAACCCTGCGATCGGAACACTTCCGTTTTTCTTTACACGTCAGCAACTTATAAATGTCAATTCGCAACCACAGCCAACACTTCCGGTCCGCGAAACTTTCCTTTCTTTTCAACACCAGCAGCCGAAGTGACCACCAGCGAAATTACGGAGCAGAAATAATTCAAGTCCATCGCGGGATTAAACAGAGCTGCTGCTGCAAATAAATACCCTGAATATCGGGGTAAACGACGGGAACCGATTCCCGCGGATATTTCCCATTTTTTTAGAAGCGGAGTAAAAAGTACGGGGATAAATCTTCCTTTGCTGCGCCATATCACTGCCTTCACAGCACCGAATAAAGGGGTGAATTCTTAATTCGGGTTAAGGGGGTCCGTTTTGGGGTGGGAAACCGTTTCTTGCCACGACTGAACATGGAAGGGTGGGTACCGAATGACTGGCTAATAATATCTGTGGCCAAGTAGGGGATCGAAAGGGTGCGAACGCGACAACCCTGACGCCCAAGTGAAGCAGTCAGGTATGAATTGTTTTGTTTGTATGGTGCGGCTGACATGCCTCGGGTCCCAAGAGCCCTGCAGGGGCTACGGGGCATGCGAAGCAAGGGTGAGGGGCGACGCACGGGAAGATTACGGCTCCCACCCAAAGGCCAGCAAGTAACACCTTTTTCATTACATTACTCAAATTTTTACGAAAGGTATGAGTGGCTTATGCACACCAAAGTGTACAACGAATGTTTTACTTTCGGTTTGATCAAGATTCCACCGAGGCAAAATTGACTAATTGGTGGGCATATCTCTTCTTCTTCTCATACTTACGACCATGGGAGCAAAGCTATTTTACTATCTCGTGTTCATGATAGATACATTTGTATGCCTTTAAATGATCTCAGGATTTCTTTCAGAAATTCTCGATTACAACCCTTTTAGAGATATTCAGCCTGAAAAATTTAGTTTGAATGAGAGCTGCCACGCCCCTTTTCCAATAACTCCCACTTTTTTCCCGTGAGTATGGTATTGTTATCGAATATCTCCGTACTAATTTTCAGATCCCTACCTTAAACTCTTTTGTATGGGAGGTGCCACGCTCCCTTAATATTTTCGTCTTTTTCCGAGACTTGTGCGTATTAATTACAAGCAAAACCTGTAAAGGAAGAACTCAATTTGGTTTCTAAGCTTTAGCGTGAAGAACAAACCAAGACTCATTTTTATACAGGGTGTTTTTTTTACAGGTTTGTTTTTCGAATAGAGATAAAACTGGCATTTTGTGGTCAAATCTGGCAACTCTAATGTCATTTATGTTCAGTTTGGTTTGCCATTTCATCATGAACAGGTTGACAAAAGAACAACGCTTGCAAATCGTGCAAATTTATTTCGAAAATAATGGTTCAGTTCGCGAAGTTTACCGTGAGCTCCGTCCATTTTATGGTCGACATAATCGTTCATCAGAGCAATTAATTCGGTTAACCATGGATCGTTTTCGCACTACGTTTACTCTATGTGATAATACGCATCCGCAGAGACGTCGAACAGTGCGCACCGAAGAAACAATTGCCGCTGTAGAGCAAAGTGTTGAAGAGGACCCGAATGAATCGATTCGCCACCGTGCACAGCAATTGGAGCTTTGTCCATCAACTTTATGGAAGATTTTGCGCAAAGATCTTGGCTTGCGACCTTACAAGATCCAGCGTGTGCAAGAATTAAAGCCGCGAGACCATGCAATGCGTCGTGATTTTGGTGTATGGGCCGAAAATGAGATTGATTTCGATGCTGATTTTCATCGCAAAATTTTGTTCAGTGATGAGGCTCATTTTTGGTTGACTGGCTACGTCAACAAGCAAAATTGCCGCATTTGGAGTGAAGAGAATCCACATGAGACCCTTGAAACGCCATTACATCCACAAAAACTGACTGTTTGGTGTGCTCTATGGGCTGGTGGAGTCATTGGGCCATACTTCTTCCGCAATAATGCTGGAGAGGCAGCTACCGTTAATGGAGACCGGTATAGAGCCATGATAAGCGACTATTTTGTTCCCGAATTGGATGGCATGAATGTGGATGAGTTGTGGTTCCAACAAGACGGCACTACATGCCACACAGCGCACGTCACCATCGATTTATTGAAGGAAACATTCGATGAGCGCATAATTTCGCGGAATGGACCTGTCAATTGGCCACCAAGGTCGTGTGATTTGACACCATTGGATTATTTTCTTTGGGTATATGTGAAGTCGCTCGTCTACACCAACAAACCAGAAACGTTAGGGGAATTGGAAGCCAACATTCGTGGCGTTATTGCCGACATACGGCCCCATATGCTCGAAAAAGTGGTTGAAAATTGGACCTGTAGAATTGGCTTTATTCGAGCCAGCCGCGGCGGCCACATGCCCGAAATCATATTTAAACATTAATGGCATAAAATTATCCTTCCAATAAAGCCAAATTGATGGACCTTAAAACGATTTTCTTGTGTTTTATTTCAATTCGAAATTCTATACCCCTAAAAAAACACCCTTTATATATACAGGGTGGCTAATGAAAGCCGCTACTAAAAAAAAATTAAATAACTTTTTTTCTATTTAATCAATCTGGTAAATTTTTTTTTATTTTGCAGATTGACTTTTACATTTAACAAAAATGGATAACTGGGACACTGAAACAAGAATTTGGATTGTCCGCCGCTATCACGCACTGGAGTCCGTAGTTTCGGTTCAAAGAGAGTATAGGCGCACGTTTGGCGGCAATCCTCCGAGCAGATGGACCATAATAAGACTTGTAAACAATTTTGCCGAGCATGGGACAGTCAACAGAAGACCTTACCATCGAAACCCTTCAGCTCGAACGGAGGAAACAATCGCTGCTGTAGCTGCTGCCATACAAAACAATCCACGTGTTTCGACAAGAAGCTTATCTGCTCAAATGGGTGTAAGCAGACAGTCATTACAGTCAATTATGCACAAAGATTTGGACTTATTCCCATATAAAATTCAAATGGCCAACAAACTGAACGCTGCAGACTTGCCGATTCGCTTGGAATTTTGCCAGAAGATGCTTCAAATGGTGGAAGAGGATGGAAACATGTTGAACTGTCTTTTCATGTCTGACGAGGCCCATTTCGATTTAAACGGCAACATAAACAAACAAAATTGTCGAATATGGAGTGCTTCCAAATCACAGATACTCCATGAGACGGAATTGCATCCACTTCGTGTCACAGTGTGGTGTGCAGTTTCATCACGCTGCATTGTCGGGCCCTACTTCTTCGAAGAAAACGGTCACACCGTTACGGTTACTAAAGACCGTTACTTGAGCATGTTGAGAGAGTTTTTCTATCCAGAATTACGCCGAATGAGAATTTCTTTCAACTCTGTGTGGTTTCAGCAAGATGGTGCAGCTCCTCATATAGCCCAACCTGTTATGACAGAATTGCGACGAAAATTTCCCAATAAGCTGATATCCAGAAACTCCACATTCCGTTGGCCACCCAGGTCGCCTGACCTTACTGCACCTGACTTTTTCTTGTGGGGTTATTGCAAACAGGAAGTCTTCAAGGCAAAACCAACAAATTTGAATGAACTAAGGCAATCCATTCGAGAAACAATTGCGGCTATTCCTGTCTCAACTCTCCAAGCAGTAATGAACAACTTTTTGGTAAGATGCCGCACATGCATCGACGAGCAGGGGGGGCATTTAAATTCCATTATTTTTAAAACTAGTTAAGCTATATTTAATAAAATTTAATGAGCTTTAACATGAATAAAAGAAAAATGAATTCCATACACTGAAAAAAAAATTATTTGAGTTTCTTAATGTAGCAAAATTCATCAGCCACCCTGTAGATTAATAGAGTTTGGTTGGAATATAGAAGCAAAATTTTTGAGATAAAAATTAAAACGATTTCTTTTAGTGACCGAGATGAGTTAATCTTCTTTTCTTCAATGTTCTTCGAATATCATATTTCCTTTTCTTTTTGACCTCTTTTAATTTCGCTTTCACCTTCTTCTGTCTTTATTCTCTCAATTCTCTAAATTTCATTTTCCTGACTGGTTATATTTTGCTCGATTTCTAGTTACTCTTGTTCCTCTATTTATATTACGTTCATGTACAAAACTGTAAATATGTATGCAGGTAGAGTCATGATATTCTTTGAGGTACCATTAACGATAAGCCTATCAACATATTAAATAGTATATATTCATGTATCTCATGTAATATACCATCATGTCAATGCAAGTGTTACACGTTGACGCGTTTGCGGTTAATTTACTTTCCACTTCAAAAAAATTGTTTGCCAAAAATGTATTTTTGGATGTTCATTTCTGTGCGCACTTACGTGTCACGCAGATGAAAATTTGACAGAAACAAATGCTTTACGTACATAGCATACACGCATAAGGTTAGTTATGAATACATATGCCTGACTAAGTTCGTTTACTTTAATCATTGTGTAGAGTGAAAGTGCACCTTTCTGGCGACTAATACAGGTTCACTATTATTTATTTATGACGATTATGTTAGGGTATATGCGTAGTTTAATGTTATGCCTTGTCATCTAATGTTATGTGGATTATTGTTATGTTATGTTATGTTATGTTATGGTATGTTATGGTATGTGCCGTTAAGTTAAGTTATGTTATGTTATGATATGTTAAGTTATGTTTTGTTATGTTATGTTATATTATGTTACGTTATGTTATGTTATGTTATGTTATGTTATGTTATGTTGTGTTATGTTATGTTATGTGATGTTTTGTTATGTTATGTTATGTTATGTTGTGTTATGTTATGTTATGTTATGTTATGTTATGTTATGTTATGTTATGTTATGTTATGTTATGTTATGCTATGTTATGTTATGTTATGTTATGTTATGTTATGTTATGTTATGTTATGTTATGTTATGTTATGTTATGTTATGTTATGTTATGTTATGTTATGTTATGTTATGTTATGTTATGTTATGTTATGTTATGTTATGTTATGTTATGTTATGTTATGTTTTGTTATGTTATGTTATGTTATGTTATGTTATGTTATGTTATGTTATGTTATGTTATTTTATGTTATGTTATGTTATGTTCTGTTGTGTTATGTTATGTTATTTTGTGTCATGTTATGTTATTTCATGTTATGTTATCTTAGGTTATGTTGTGTTATCTTATGTTATGTTATGTTAAGTTGCGTTTATCAGCAAAAACTACCCATAATACAAATATAATATTGCTACAGTACTTTGTATTTATTTCACGCGGTAAACCAAATAGAATTAAATGACTAACAAACACAAAATGAAAAATTTCCTGACCCAAAATAAATCAGCAGACAGTCAGTCAAGCCGATGAGGTAATGGCAATCTTACACGGGAAATAAAAAAAAGTTAACGAATTCAACGCTTTTTGTCGCTTTAAATTTACGCTATCTAGCACTCCGGGGTTACGCTGCTGCAATGCCTTGCGCTGCCACACATGCCACATGCCACAGCGAAATATTGCAACAAGCCAATTACATACATTTGTACATAAGAGCACATAAGGCACAGCCACGTCAAACGATTTCAAATACTTGGCAAATGCGCGGCTATGCTGTGGCATGTAAATTGCCATCATTGCGCTGTAAAAGTGGCAGCATATGCAATATATTTAGATGTATGATATGCAAGTTCAGCTTGTAGCCACAAAAAAAAACAATAAAGGCGGCAACCATCATGAGAGAGAAAAGTTTTGGCAAATGAAATTGCGTAAATAAAGCGCGCTTAAAACTAGGCACACACAGTCAGAATAAGTTTTAGAATAGAAGATATAAAAAAAAATTTTGTTTCAAAATCTATATACATGCTATGTAGAAAGCACACACGCATACTAACGTGCATATTTAGCTGCGTACAATAGAAGTGCGTGTTGTATAATTTTTGTTCTCGCTTGAGTGTAAGCTGGAAACGATTTATAACAAAAGGAAAACAACTAAAGCCCACTGACAGTCGCAGCTGGGCCAAACATGTGCCTCTCTACATGCTGGTTACCTACATACGAACTCGTTCTACTGCACGCTTGCAATATGTGTACCACGCGTGACCCGGAAAATGTTTGCGTTGCAATATTGCAATTTCATGAATATTTCTGTGTATGCGTGCACTCATGCCTTTAAAATATAAATAAATGTTGTGACGAAAAATAACATTTCTCTAAATAATAAGCAAAATTATTTCTCTGCGAATGCATCGATGCATATCTGTGTATATACATTAGACTGTACCAAAATAGTAAAATTTTTTTTTTGAAATTCTAGTCCATCTTCGTCTTTAAATTGGCGAAACCCAACACGATAAAAGTTTATACTGTAATTATAATTCTTTTGCACTGACCGAGTTGTGATTTAAAACTGGCATACTATTAAAGTAAACAATTGTAACTACTTATAGTTGTGTAGGAAATGAAATTTGCCTTAAAAGTAAGTGCAAATGTTCCCCTAAATGTTTGAGTAACAGCAAAAAACTCCCAGAAGGTTTATAACCTATTTGTTATACTATAATAAGTTAAATTTCTTGAGTAAAATATTTAAAAATACGGAGACAAGTAATTCATTTCCGATTTACTTGTAGTAGATTTTATTGTTGTAGATTTACTTGTGGTATTCTCATTTTGATAGGTGGCGCTGTATGTCTAACACTACTCAATTTCATGCAGTTTTGTAAATTTTTTGGTCACCCTAGTACAACTAAATTGCTCTATGTAAATGTATTTCTGGTGTCACTCTACCATTCGCAAAATCTACACAAAAGCAAACATACTTTTGGGCGCGTGGTGTATTTAAGAGTAAATAACGTTTTGCACGTCTTTGTTGTCGCATTGCAGTATCTAAAATTTACTTGTTTTATGCCAACATTCGAGATCGATTATTTTTTATTGGTCTCTTTTCCCAAGCAGAAGGAATTCTGAAACTGTTTACGGAACAAGCTAGTCCTAGGTTTCAATATATTAATTGTTGATCCAGGTATCTAAAGATTCTATTTAAAATGTATTTCTATGGTTGCATGAACGATCAGGCTATCTCTGCCTCTTGAATTTAATAACTGATCTTGTCGAATATTTTTGTAAGAAAACCAAGAGAGAGTGCTTCTTATTTTTTTTGCGAAGTCCGTGTTTTTATTCGAATAAGAGTCAAGTTTACAGTACTTTTTTCTATTTCAATTAGCAACAATAACAAGACCCTTAAACATCACAAATACATTTGACTGACAGTAATAAATAAATGAAAAATATTAGAAAAATCTGTATTTTCTTACTTTTCGCACCCAAAAGCCGATTGTGAGATTTGACCTTGAACATCCGAGTTGGATCCTTTCGCCTTTTCATCATTACTTTATTCAAGAAATGAGGATAGGAATAAGAATAGGTATGGGTATGGGATGGGTATTGCTAATGGGAATGGAATGGGAATGCTAAGGATTAAGCATGGGAATGGACTTGGAAACGGGAATGAGAACTAGAATGATAAACGGAACCGGCATGAGAATGGGAATGGGAAGAGGAATGGGAATAGGAATAGGAATTTGAATGTGAATGGGAATGGGATTGGAATCGCAATTTCAGTGGGGAAACGGAAATTAATTGGAAAAGGCAAAGCGAAAGGGAACAGGAAGGGGAATGGGAAAGAGAAGATAAAGTGAAAGCGGAAGAGGAAGAAGAAGCTTCACGAAAACGGAATGAAAGGAATGGAGAAGTGAAGAAAAATTAAAAGTAAAGAACAGCGAAGGTAATGAAATACTAAGGGAGAGGCAAAATTTATATTAAAATAAGAAGGCAAATTAAAAGTTAAAGGAAAAAAGGGTAATGGACAGTGAAGGTAGAAATGAAATTAAATGGAAGAGGAAATTAAAAGGAAGAGCAAAATGAAAAGTAAAATAAAAATTTTAAGTAAATCAAAATAATAGGAAAAGACGCCCCTGCGGGTTAGGGGTTTAGAATATGCCCGAGGTAGGCATACCCGTCGTAAAAGGCGACTAATATGCACAAAGTTAATGACGTGCAACTCGATGGTTGATCTACGGATATGATGCCTCTCACCTCTCATTACCCACCTTATCCTTCCTTACGGAAGGAGGGGTGACATGACCTAGAAGGTTTAACTGGTTATAAATCGCTACCACGACAGTCGGGCAGTACCCCAAGGGAGTACCGGAGCGTACCGGGTTCAAATCCCGCCAAGGACTGTTAATTCGACAACACTCTCTAAAACCTTCGGGGAGTGTTTTTGTCGTTACCACAACAACAACAACAATAGGAAAAGAAAAATAAACGAAGATGAAAGAGAAGAACAAGGTGAATATCAAGAAGGATAATCATGGCTTTGACGATGGTGATAGTAGTGATGAAGAAAATATGGTAGCTTTAAAAAGATTCTACCGAATCGTTGACACTTAGATAAAATAATGCTATTACCCGTTACAGCAGAATTATTGTTCATCATTAATACTCGAATTTTTTTAACGGAAAGTAATAGTTTAGTTACAACAATTTTCTTCGAAAACTTTAGTAGGATTATCGAGTATTTTTGTTGTTTTCGCAAAATAATTCCCCGAGGAGCAGTCATTTGCATGTATGAGTGCGTTACGTTCCGGTAATAGCAACTTCTGGTACCTTCGTGTAGATGACTTAGTCCCATCTTACGACAGGCAAACCTGCCGTTAGTATATCCTTATCCGGTAACTGTGCTTTACATTTTTTCAACTTTATACTTATTTATTCGTCATTTCGATTCGTTCATATAGTCACGAACTACCTTTATTCAATCAAACCCAAAGCAAGTGAAATTAGCCGGATGTATCGGTGCTACATTCTGCTTGGCAATATATACATACTCGTACGTGCATACAGAGGTACCTTAATAAATTTGCCTATACAAGTTGTCGAAAGTGTGTATAATTTCTTATTTGTAATTGAGCATGTTCTCAGGCAATTTAGCATAAGCGTTCCGTACCATAAATTAGCACCACCGCAATGCGATCCACAAAAAAAGAATAACAAATATTAAAAACAGCTCAATGGAATTTCGAAAGAAAAGTGAGTACATGACGTATGAGTAACATTCACATTCTCGCCTTGAGTGAAAAAATTTGAGTGAAAAATTTTAGATAAGCTCACTTGCTCTGAGAGAATTATATGCCAAATCGCTCGCAGTCTATATATGTGACACTTTCCATCATTTTGTTGTTTTTTAAATCCGCCTTGATGTAAGTTTTTTGTGGTTGTCAGTTAAATGTTCAACCTTAACCATTAAAGATATTTTTTCACATGCGTGCTTATATCGCATTTGGTATGTATGCGTGTATATGCGTATATATGTTAACATTGATATATATTTGTGTGTGTGTTTGCTTGTGGGAATTCACTTTTTTTCAGATATTTCTAGGCACATGCAGCACACATTTCCGGCCTTCACCTCTTTTGCATTTGAGCAGCTCGAGTAGGTTTGCCAAGCAAAGTTCACCACTGCCGACCTATTTGTATTTATGTGTGTGTATGTATGTATGTGTATGTATGCATATACACACAATCGTAAACGCTCATGTTTATTGTTATTTTATTGTCAGATTTGTTTATCAGTCAGTTTGTTTTTATTTACGTCTTGTTGAATTGCTGTTGAACGCACAACAATCGGGCTTAATTTTAGGTTTCTGGCATTTGAGTTCTCAAGTGTTTATATTTGTATGTAAAAGCGTTTTTTTTGTAAGCAAAAGTTCTAAATTAGTTAAGCAGCTTTGCTCATAAGCCGGTTTATAGGCTGCAATGTATAAACTTGTTAGATACGAGTATGGAGTAAGCGCGAGTAAAAGAAAAATACTGAACTCTTGATAGGCAAGCAAATTAATATGTGTATTGCTACCACAGATGCCGCGAGCTGCATTGGGGTTTTAATCAGAATTTATTATATGATGTATATATTTATTACATTTATACATATATATAAACGTAAAGCTAGGTTATTTAGTTTATGATGGACTCGATTTTAATGTATCCTTAAATATATGTAGAATAGTTAAATACGGATTATTTATTGCTTTGTTTTGAGTACATTTTCTGCTTTAAAGTCAAATAAACAAATAATTACCCTTTCAGCAATTCGTTTTTATGAAGCGTACGAGCGTAAGAACTGTTTATATTCTGTATTTGTTTATGCTACTTGATTTGTATAAAAGAAATTTACTGCGAATTTCTTTTAGAATAAATCTGCTTGTTTTGAACTAAGGTCGTGACTCTGAGTCAAACTCTCTTAAATAACCGAAATTGTTGAAGACAATAGCCTCATTAGTAATAACTGAACCAAGACAACGCAAGCATTTTACTATATTTCCTTAACAGCGTAGAACATGGGCTAGCTTTAGTAGCTGCTTTAGTCTTATGCGCTTACATCAATAAATATGCCTCGATTCTCCCCCAGGCTTCAGGCATAGTTCATCATTTATTGGTGTTCAAAGACCATTTACTGTATTTTACCATTCCAAAGCACGCCACTGGTCACCGCAATTGGAGACCCCAAGCCCAAGTCAACCTTCACTGATTTTCTTATCATCTCAGTGGAGGCGAGCCGAATTCTGGAGTCGTAACATAACCCTTATAGAGGACTCTACTTCTCATTTCTCTATTCAGTCACTAACCCATAAAGGGACGAAGCCTCTTATAGTTCCAATTTGTAACTATCAACTTTGACTTGGTGCGCTGATTCGTTACTTAAAGATAACAAATTCTTTGCCTTGTCCCAGCTCACAGCAACAAAAGGCATACGCCAGTAATTGCCCCTTCTGGTAATGGACTATGCTATGCGGTTGAGCTCTGCTGGTCGAATTATCTTCCACAGCATCAAATTAAAGGAATCGCACTATAGAATCCTCATTAGGTTTTGGAAGGCTAGTAAATGTCTTATTAAATTCTGTTGCATTGATAACATCCAAACACCCTGGCAACGATAGACTTCAGTCTTTCATATAATACACTATATAGAACCGTTTACACGATACTAAGGATACTGATACTGATTCTTGTAGTTATTGTGAATTGCATAATCGTATTTCTTGTTGATTGAAGCGATCACCCTTAATTACTTATCTGGTTGCATGTGCTCGTTCGAAGATATTCTCCGTAACAACCGATGAATGCTTTTGAACCACTATTCGATTCCCTGTTTAAACAGCTAGGTGCGTAGCTCGGTCTTTCCAGGGGGTTACTCTGTATCGCCATGCGAAAGCAAATGCTACTTGAAAGTTTCAAATTATATATTTTTTTTGCAAATGCGAAAGAAATTTTATGCGCATCGCGATACCGATTATCCCCCCCAGGTGATTTATTTTCTTGTGTTCTTTTCATCGTCAACGTTTGGGGTATCGTTTTTGTCGTCCCCTTCGAAATAACCAATAACAGCATGCTTTTGACAACGTCGTCAGTGATGTCCTGGCAGGAACTTTAGCTAGTTTTGAAACCATTCGTCAATCGCAGACAGTTGAGCCAGTCACTTTCTTTCGGCCTGGCGTTTCTTTTTTCTAACAAAAGATCCCTCTTCCAGCTCGCTTAGAGAATCTTTGTATTAGAATCCAAATACTAGAGATGACTATATTTGAAGCCGTGACACAATCAATCAACCTAGTCTCATTGGTAGGCGTTAGATAGTGGAGACAAAATTTTCCGACTGCGGAGCCACCTAGTTGTGCTATTGATATTGATTTGTTACGTATACGCCCTGGTGCACCAAAAGATGCTAGTTGGAAAACCGGTTGGGAACTTACGCTATGCAGATACCTGTTAAATATATTTCTTAGATCGAATACGAGTATATTGTAGATATAAAGCTGTGGAAACTTTCATTGAATTTTAGTAAAAAGAACTTCCAAGAAAAAAAAATACTGTTAATATAATAAACACGAAGCCACCAATAACTATCCAACTATGGCCATCTTTATACCTAGTAGTGCTACGCACACAAGGTATATTAACTTTAGTCGCCTAAGGTTAGTATGTAACGGCATAAACGGATCGAGATAGATATTGAGTTATACATATCAAAATGTTCAGGAGGAAAAGAGAAATTGATTAAGCAATGTCCGTCCGTCTGTTAATACCATAACTTGAGTAAATTTTGAGATATCTTAACGAAATTTGGTATGCAGGTTCCTTGGTAGTCATCGCCGAGTGCTATTTAAAATGATAGCCCTGCCAGCTTTCTTTATATAGAATATCTTCGAATATACAAAAAAAAGTGAGTATTCATTACATAATACAGTTACACGGATAAAATTTGGTGTGTACAGTGAATTTAAGTCAGAAAATACATCTTTAAAGAAGTCTTGAAAAACGGGTGTGGCACCGCCCACTTTTGATTAAGTCAAATTTAGAAATAATATTAATCATAAATCAAAAACCGTTCAAGATATCAAAACGAAATTTAGCACACATATTTATGTTAATAAAAGGAATGTTCCGGAATAAAACGGGCGTAATCGGTTTAGGTCCCCGCTCACTTTTATACGAAAGATTTTGAAATGGATCATAGATAAATTTAATAGTCAATAACTTTGGGTACAAAACCTTAATATCACTTATATTTCACTTCCAAAGTGTTCGTAGACGAAGAAAGTCGAAAAATATAAATTTTCTAAAATGGGCGCTACCCCGCCTCTTTTATAGTGCATTATTCCACAAAACATTTTATGCCATAACTCCGGCAAAAATTGATTTATCGAAACGATATTTGGTGATAATGTTCAATATATAGGGGTAACTGTTTTTTTAAAAATGAGCTAAATCAATCCACGGCCACGCCCAGTTTTTTTGCAGTTTAGTTTTGAAAATTTTGTTTGTAAAATGTAAAACGCGATATTTCTATAACCATGCAAGCTATATCAATAATATCTTGCACACATAATAAGCTTTATAATAAAAACTCGACCGCAAAAAAATTTTGTGGATTTTGGGGAAGTAGGTGTGGCGCCGGCCACTTTTCAGCATAAAAATTTTGCTACTTTCAAAGGCAATTGTTTGTAGTTTCCACTAGATATTTCAATCAAAATTGGTCAGCTGCTTCCCAATAGTATGTAGCGTACTCTTGCGAAAAATTTGGCAAATCGGTTAACACGCAAGCAAAATATCCGCCCAAGTAGTTAATACCCCACTGCAATAGGGAATACCTTTTTTGATTTTTATACCTTTAATGAACATGAAATGTTTGTAAATATGAAAAAAAAAAGATAGGCCCATCAATAAGTAAACTGAAATAACAAGGACAATGCTTGAGTCGATTTAGCAACGTCCATCTCCCCGTCCGTGTGTCTGTCCGTCTGTCCGTCTGTCTATTTGAACGCAAATTTTTCAAACATAAAATGTGCATGTATTGGTATTTTGAAAAATATGGTTAGCAGTGGTTGGCAGGGAAGGTATTTATACACAAATAAATTAATGGCGGGCGCCGTGGTGTGGCGGTAGTGTTGCCGGCCTACCACACCGAGGGTCCAATTTTCGAGTCCTGGTACAGGTAACATCAAAAGTGCTTTGAAAAAGTTTTTCAGAATTGGGTCGCCCTCGGCAGTGGTTTGGCAAAGCTTTTTTTTCATGTATCATTAAGGGGTTATGAAAAAAACCGGCTTATGTCTCATCAGTACGCGACACAAAACCATGTATAGAAACTAATTCTGTAATCAAATTTGAGTAATGAGAATAGTGAGACTGACTTTAAGACTATCACAGCACAATAAAACTCAGTACATCTTAAGCGTTTATGCTAATTTCGTACACTCGTCAGTGAACTTAAAGGGCGGCCAAGCAAGAACGACTAAAAACATGTTAGGCAAAAAGGGGTGTTGAGATAATAAAGGCAGCAATTAATATTTGTTTTTGGTGCACGAAACGCAAAAGAACATGAAATAATAATTTGGTTGGGAGAGCGAATCCATTACCTTCCACAAAACCATTTGATTGTAGCACAAAGAGACGCAGAAAAATCAGGGCAAAACAAAATAAATCATAAAAGAAGAATAAAAAAATTTTAAAAAGCGAAGAAACGAAGCACTGAATGATGAATCAATTCTTAGGGCATTACAAAAAGGACTGGAAAATGCTTGACTTCCTTACAGCTAAGCCGTTGCTCAACTTGGACCTGGAAAAAGGAAAATTGTTTTATATGCCAGCAGTGCTATGGATTGCAAAACAAATGCACAGTTGTAGCAAGTAAAAAGTTGGCGGTGGAAAAAACAGCTGAGGCTTTGTTGGGCAGCGGTGAAGTTAAAGCAAAAATGGATCATATTGAAGAGAAGCTGGGAGAATACTGAGAGCAGCAAAGCGAATGTGCGTTCAGAGAGAGTGCGCACGTTGTGAGTTGATGGTCGGAAACAGCTGTTTGACATGAGTGTGAAAGGATTTTGTTGTTACTGTTCTTAGTGTGTATTGTGAAGTGTTAAGATGTTTTAAGAATTTCTAGAGAGCTTATGAGCTATGTTAGATAAGCGAAATTGTTTGTTTTTTTTTCTTTGCACAACTGACCGCTTAAAAATAAATCATAAGTTAGGGCACATACCAAAACACAAACAGATAACATTAAGACACTTCGGCCGTTGACTGCTTTTCGATTGCTTACGATTAAACAAAGGTTTATAAATAAGAATTATTTTGATTCATTTTGAATAGTTAAATAGAAAATATAGCTGCCACAAATAGCTTAACTGTGCATTGTGCTTTAAGAAAGAATCCACTTATTTTCCACGCTCAAAACATATACAAACTTCATTTTAGCTGCGAGAGAACAAAGACTTACACAGTGCTCAAATAGTAAAACCAGAGCGCATCTGAGAACACTTCTCCAAAAACCATATTCGGATTTTGCATGTAACCAATTGTAATGTTAATCTCAAATAATTAGTGATAGGAAAGGAACGCTTGTAATTTAAATTCCACACACACGTTCCACAAAAATTAGAGCCTTATGTGACACAATTGGCTCAACGAAAACAGCAAAAGACAGTTGCAGAGTAATCCGCTCAAATGTGAGAGAGCGCCTAACTTACGTTCCACTTGCGTTCCATTCACATTCCACTTACAATCCACATTCACTACCACGCATAATAAAATATTTTCACTCACTTTTGGCACACAAACTTGTGCCGCTAACAATTTTAATAAACACACACTTCCATACACATACACAGAGAGCAAACCACATAGCACTTACAATCCTTTTAACTATAAGCTCTATTTTCGCAAAACTCAAAACTTCGTACGCGTGTGACACATAACGCATGTAGTGTAAAACGAGCATTCGTTTAGTGTCGGCTAACGACGAATTGGACCCCCTGTCAGCTGCACTGCATAAAGCCAACACAGCAACTGCTAATTCACAGCCTCAGTCGTTTTGAATCCTTTCGAATATTTGCGTGTCAGTGGAAAAAGTACGCGTGTACGCGAGTGCTAACGGTATTTATTTCGGAAACGGTACTTGTGCTGTTGTTAATTTCGTTTCACTGACGGTAGAGTATTGAAAAGTGAAATAATGAATTACTAAAACAAATGTGGGAGTTTCCAAAAAAAAGTTAAAGTTTGCAAAATCGAAAAAAGTGTTTTCAAACGTGCTTTTATCAATCATAAACGGTCTTAGAGCTGCATAAGTGTTAGTGTATATGCATGTGCGCACCTGCATATGTCGTGGCATGTCGCAGCATAACAAAGGATTAAAGTGCCGCAATATGAAAATACCTTAAGAACCAAAAGAAATGTGTGACGTAAGCAAAGCTATGCAGCAGCAAAAAAGCAAAAGTATAAGCTTTAAAATCATAAAATAAGAATAAAAAAAAATAACATACATACATAGATATTTTCTGGTGGCAACTTAAAATCAATAACTGGCTTAGCTTAAGCTAACCAAGTGAAATTAAACTAAATCCAGTCAAGTTTGCATTCAAAGCGCCTGCCGCATCACTCAAATTCAAGCAAGTAAGTTTCTTGTGCTGCGTTGCGATTTCTGCTGATTCACGCAGAAAACGTTTCAAAGGATTAAGCCATAAATATGAGAGTGAGTGTGAGTGGGCGTGTGTTTGACACATATATACAGCCTTAACTGCTTAGGCTGCTGTGCGTCTGTTTTAAGTAAGTGGTAGCAGCATGAAGGAAATGTGATGTGAAATAAGAATATTAGTATCTAGTTTTTGCGTGACGACAACAATATTGCGACGTTGCGACAGGACGTTCTGACGACCGCCTGACAACTACAACACAAATATACACACACATGTATAAATACACATACAAATATATACTGTGCTAACACATTTTCTGTTACCCTAGTCAACATATTGGTCGATATACCTCCGAAACCGGTAAATTGTTCGATGTAAGGGTTATCTTAAAGTCTAAGTTAGACATCTCGTAATGTAACGGCGGAAGCTGTACTCAACTCTATTCCGCAGTTTTTGACCGATACGCGCACAAACATACAGACGTACAGACAAATATTTTAAAAACTGTTGCTTTGGATTCTATAATCTCAATAATGATCCCCATTATCAATTATTCTGGAATATCTGAAATCTACAGACATATACGTCATCTTACAATTATATTAGTTGCGTTCCAATCAGCTATCCAGATCAGTATCGCGATCAAGATCTCACGGAAACGATACGGATCAGTTGTATGATAGTTGTTTGTGTACATATGTGTGTTTATATTTGTATGCCTGTATACCAAGCAAATAAGGGTTGGCTGTCAAAAAATCGACTACAAAAAACTAAACGAACAGAGCTTCTATACGGATCCGAAATTAATCCAATCATCAATCAATCAATTAATATCAAGAACACAACGTTGTTGTTGCATTTACATGCAAAATTTCTATCTCGATCTGGATCACTCCTGATTGGAACACGCCTATTATATGTAGAGGTTGTTTAATTGCTATTATGGCACTGCAGAGGAAGGGTCATAATATCAACTTCTTTACTTGGAATATTGTCACTTGGTACTTTGTCATCTCACTCACTAGACTGGTCCAAAAAAAATTTTATTGCTTGTATCCAATTCTACGTTTGGGCTGAAAAAAATTATTTAAATTTTTCATTCTTTTATATCAACTTTGGCCGTTTTTTTAAAGCACAACAAAAGCGAGCAGAAAAAGTTATAAGCACTTACAATTATGTTGTTTATCGCGAAAAACCCATATTTAATTTTAAAACGAAATTTCAAATTTTGCTAGAAAGCTTATTGTAGCCGTTTTTTTTACAAGCATTTAGTGACTTATGAATATAACAGCAAAATAAAGTTTATTGTTAATATTTTAATTTTCTTTGAAAACAGCAATCAAAATTGTCAAAACATATAAATTATTCTGCTTGCTTATTTTTTTTTGTTGTAACTTTTACAGAATTTCTTTCGCCATTTTAAAAAATTATATTATATTAAATAAAAAAATTTTTTTGTTAGCTCAGTCATAATCTTCACAGCAAAAACATAGCATTTGCTCTAATAAATTTTGCGTGTGTTTTAATCTAAGGGATAATAATGTGTGTCACTAAAGCCTTAAAATAGGCCAGCACTACTTGACATATTTATATGCTTGCCTTAAGCAGCGCACTAACTGAAAATACAAAAAAAATCACATAAATTGTGTGAACTTCTTGAGAAGTTTCTGTTGAAACTATTTTGTTATTTGACATCGTCGTGGCGAGGGTGAGTTATAAAACTTTCATTAGCAGAGTTTCTAGCAGTTTGCGAGCTTTTTCAATAATATGCAATAATATCATTGCAAAAATCAGAAAAAAATCAAGAATATTTTTTAATGTTCCGGTACTTCAACGTATTACATTCGGTAATGTGTATTCGACTGTGTTAAACTTATTAAGAAAAATGAATGTGTGTGTGTGTGTGCCTTTTGTAGAAAAATACTTGAAAAAGTATTTAAAAACGCAACCCCCCCCCCCGCCGGCCCCCCCCATTATATAATTAAAATTAGTTTCTCATAACTCTAAATGCATTTTTGATATTTGTATATATATATCACACATATAGTACATTAGTCAAGGTTTATCTACATTATTTAAAAAAAAAAGTTGGCAGTGCCACGCCCACATATTTCTGGGCCATATTTGCAAAAGCCCCAGGCTATACTAAGTTGCAATTCGGCATAGGGAATAAGGGGAGTACGCATTTTTTCAGTAATACCACCTTCATTTAATCGGAATCACTTCCCGCAAAACCATTTCTTCGGAGGTGGATAACTCTGTAGAACATACTAGGTGAGCTGGAAGTTCATGTTGAAACAAAGCTCTGTAAATGACACTTCGAACTTTCCAAAAAAATTTAGGCCCTAATCTTGTTGACTGAAGAACCCACTTTTAAATATTTTACCTGCACGTTCACCAAGAGAAAACTGCTGTCGCGATTGTTCCCAATTGAGATCCCAGTGGTCTCAGAACATAGGGTTTTATCTAAGCTATTATGTGACGGACTAAGTCCTATCGTCAAAACGCAGGGCGTTATAAGTGTGGTTTCAGACCTTCTAAGTCCACCGTGGACAAGATCTTCATGACATGTCAAATCTTGTAAGACTGATAATAAGAGTCACCATTCGAAATGTAGTTTTTTGTATGCTGCCTAGTCTGAATTTCACTTCCCGGCAAAGCTTTTACGCCTATAAATGCCGCTAAACTCTATCAACAGCTCTGTCAGGTAAAACAGAACGTCAATAAGCCTTTCGAAGCCGAACGAGGCGTCATTAGATGCTAAAGAAAAGAATTCGAGCAGCAGAGCTAAACCGCACTGGTACAACTGGCCTCAACAACCTCGCCATAAGTTTTTTCTTCTGCGGCCTGGCTAAGCGAAAGAAAAATACGTAAGGAATTATAAAAACACTTCTGTTTTGAGTTTTGAGGGTAAATTAGTTTTAAAAAAATATTAATGTATGGCGCGATATACAACAGGTATATAATCATAAACCTCCTAAGAGATTTTTGCGCCAAGCTTCCCTTCCAATTTGTGGTGTGTTATTTCGAATTTTTTCCTACAAATTGGCGGGACCTACAGATTTTTGCCGACTTCCAACGGCATCTACAAAGGAGATGAATTTTTGCTGAGAAACCTTCCCTGGCAGAAATACACTCGAAGACTTGGCCAAACCACTGCCGAAGGCGACCCTGTTTTGATAAACTTGTTAAAACCACTTTTGATGTTACCTGTCCTAGGACTCGAACCTTGGACCTTCGGTGTGGTAGGACTGCACCACTTCCTCCACACCATAGCGGCCACCATTTATTTATTTGTATATAAATAGCTTTCCTACCAACAACTGCTAACCACATTTTTCAAAATACCAATACATGCACATTTTATGTTTGAAAAATTTGCGTTCAAAGAAACAGACGGACAGACGGACGGTTTGCTTATTGATGGGCCCATCTCCTCTTCTTCTCATACTTACAAACATTTAATGTTCATTAAAGGTATAAAAATCAAAAAAAGGTATATCCTTTCCTATTGCAGTGAGGTTTTAACTACTTGCTCGGATATTTTGCGTGTGTGTTAACCGATTTGCCAAATTTTTGGCAGGAGTATGCTACATACTACTGGAAAGCAACTGACTGATTTTAATTGAAATATCTAGCTCAAACTATAAGCAATCGCCTTGGAAAATAGCAGAATTTTTATTCTGAAAAGTGGGCGGCGCAACGCCTGCTTCTCTAAAATCAACAAAATTTTGTTGTAGTTGAGTTTTTCTTAAAGAGCTTATTATGTTTGCAAGATCTTAGAATTATCGCGTTTTACATTTTACCAACAAATTTTTCAGAACTATGTTAAAAAACTAGGCGTGGCCGTTTACCGATTTCGTACATTTATACAACAAAAATTTTCTTTTATATACTCAACATTTTCGCCAAATAGCGTTTCGATAAATCAATTTTTGGCGGAGTTATGGCATAAAAAGTGTTGTGGAATAATCCACTATAAAAGGGGCGGGGCTACACCCATTTTCAAAAAATTTTTTATTATTTTTTTGAATTCTTAGTTTACAGAAACTTTAAAAGTGCAACATAAATGATGTAGAGCTATTATTATAAATTCGAAACTGGGACTTCGTTTCTATAGAAGCAACATTAACAGCAAAATTATTGTCTTTAAGGAAATTTAAAGGAGAATCACTCTTGCCAACAATTACTACTATAGACTGAGTAGACAACTTAGAAGTAAAGTCCTTTCTTTACGGACAAATATCACGTTCCATTAATCTATAATCATACTTATCGCGGCAGCAGAGGTAGGGAGAGGCTGCGACTGAGTAGGAAAAACAGGATGACTTGAACTCCCTTGGTGTTGCCAATTGCCGTCAGTTATTGCTTAAAAGGGATGACTGGCGTGCTTTAATACGCAACGTCCAAAATCGCCCAGGCGATTAAGCGTCAATAAATGATGGAGATAAAAGACTCAAACTATTTTTTTATATAGATTTTTTTTTTACATAAATAAATTCAATAAATAAAATAATTTAAAAAAATTTAAAAACTCATATCGGAGAAGAAATATGGAGATCGGATGCATAACACGCCTCCGTTTTGAAAAACCAAAATCCATCAGTCAACTCCCTCATTTTATTGCTACTCGTATTTCATCATAATTCTATGGTCTAAAACATATTATATAACCTGAGATTGTTAAGTAATGATCCCTATTATGAGTATTTTGCAAGGTGGAGTATTGTCTCCTTTACAACTCAACTACGTTGATCTCCGTAACATATGTGTAGATATTAGCTCTGATCCCGAAAAAGCCAGACACAGTCAGAAATAATCAGGGGCCAGTACCCGGTTATAAGTCAAAAGTTGTAAGTTTTAGTCACATGAATTTTGGCCTACTTCTGGTAAAACTGTCAATCGATTAGCTGTTGGGCATTTGGCAAAAAAATGTTAACAAAACAAAAGTAAATTTCGAATTTACATATTTTGAAATAATGAAATACAGTCTTCCAGGCATTTCAAAATGCCCTGCGAAAACTTTTTTCAAGGAAACTAAATTTTTTACTAGAAATCAATCCCGTATTTTGGGTGTTACTCTCTGCCGATCAACGGATTTTTAGTGTTTGATAGTTTTACTAGTTTGTTAAACTGGCCAGCCATTTTGGGTATTTGTATCTAGAGTTTCTAAAGGAAACTCAAATATAATCAGTGGTTCAATGAAGCTTCATTTGTTTGTTTGTTTGGGTAGCGACAAAAACACTCCCCAATGGTCCTAAGGAGTGTAGCCGATGTCACAGTCCTATGCCGGACATGTACCCGATACGCTCTGGTACTGGCAGCTTGCGTTACTAGCCCGACTGTCTGGGGAACGATTTGGTATGATCAGTGCGATCGTCCAAGTCATGTCACCGCTCATTTGGTTTAGTTCCATTGAACAGTTGAATGGATCCTTCATTGGTAAAAACTTCTTACAACTAAACTTAAAACTCATTCTATTTCTCATTGTCTTCTTCTTCTTACATTTATTTACATTTAGAGTAAGTAACTTTTTAAGAGTTATACAGGGTGGCGCAAAAGTAATCCTCCTATCAGAAAATGCTATAGATTTTGCGATTGGCCCCTAAAGTCAGTTCTGTTTTGACATTTGTGTGGTAAACACATGGGAAATATACGTTAATAAACAATGTTGCGCTACACTGCTTTTGCGCCACCTTGTAGGTTACATTTCCCTTATGAAGTCACGTGCTTTCAGATACAGGTCGTGCTTTGGATCATACTACCGCATTCACATAACGGCATACCAGTTCAACCATGGCTGTGCTATATGTGTAGTCTGCTTTAATACCGACATAAGAAATTTGTTAGTTTTTTTAGTATCAGTTCTACTATCGTTAAGGACTACTTGAACGATTATTTTTATTACTTTGTTAACCTAATTCGGTATAAGCTTAGTGGTTAACTAAAATGGTTCAACTTGGCAGATCTGCCTCAAGCAGTTGTTTGCCAAGATTACAGGACTTATGAAATCACTTAAACAATTTCTATAGTAAAATATTTGTCAGGCTGAGCTCAGGCTAAGGGGGTCACTACTGGCAGATAGTGGACAGCCTAGCTAGTTTGTAAATTATTTGAATTCAATTTTTAGGTTATGTTCTCCGGTATCAAATTGCAGCTCCTATTTAATAACGTTCGCTTTTTGAAGTTTTTAAAGTCATTCAATCACCAGTGTTTAGTAGCTAAAACATGGCTTTGACACCAAAAATGTGGGAATAATAAAACAAAGTCCATTATACCATGAACCGTATCCGAACCACTAAGCTACGCATAACATTTTTTAGTCCTTTTATTGCGAAAGAATTTTTTATTACACTTTTTTGCTTCGTTTTTATGTGTCGAAGCTTTCATTTTTATGACGATGACGTATATAAACAGATCAACAACAAGCAACAATACTAACAAACCACCCCCAACTGATTTCTTGAGCAATTAGAAAACCTTATTCAACATGTTATTGCTGTTACTCTGAAAGCGTTACATTGCGTTTACCGCTAAATCCCATGCACGTTCGAAAATCTAAAAGCGGTTGCGGTTGTGAATAAATTAAAAGCACGACTTTACAAGCTGCAAGTCAATGAGTCATGCGAGAAAGCCCAATACATCCCCGCAGCGGTAGGTTTTAGTAGTGAGCTACGGTGTGCAACTGGTTTGCTGAACTCCGCATTTAACATGGCGTGGTTCTACGAGTAAATCTGTGATGATTTTAAGACCGGGCGAAGTCTTGCAGGGAAACAAGAAAGCGAGTTTTTAACCGACGTTCTGAGCGTTCATTAGTTATGTATTGTAGACTTCTACTTTGGATATAGTTGCTGAGCCCATTTCCCTTCGAACTTTTATACGTTCGGATATCGCAGCGGCCCAAGATGTATTTATATTGGCACCACTGAGTTGGAAGGTGACCTGACATCCTCTGGTGTGTCTAGTAAGCCGTATTTTTCTGTAAATAGAGGTTACTCTTTGCATATTTTATTATCAAAAGACCAAAACAGGCTACGCTACTTAGCGCCAATTAATTTTGCTACTGTTGGTTTTACGCTGAAACTCATCCAACAGTTTGAAAGAGTCAATTTGAAGTGAAATGTTTTAAACTTATTTTAAGAAGTCCAAATATCGACCATTTTGTACTGAATCATGCTAAATATTTAGAAGTAGTACGGCAAGTAGTACCGAAACCATTAAATGGCCTTAAACCAGCTTCAGGAACAACTCCGCATAGTCGAGTTTGCTACTTCACGCACCGAGCGATATTGCCTTCGCTCTCTCTCTTCACTCCAACACTTGCGTAAGTGCTATGGAAATCTGTACTCCATTTATAGTGCATTGCCATAGCTTTTTTGCATTCGCTTTTTCCGCGAATAAATAAAATGTTAAAAGCATTCAACACTAGCGAACTCGCATGCACTCTTTTATGAACCTAAATAGCTTTATGTGAAGAACTAAAATGAAGAAAGTAAGTCAGTCTAAACTCGGCTCTGTTCGAACTTTATATAGTCAGCTGTGAGCTTTAGAAGCAAAGTTGAAGGTATTGCTTTCTTGTTGTTAACCATGCTTATTAAGTCAGCACTAAAAGCTTTCGTTAAGCTGGGCTGTGTTTCAGAGCTTTATTGCTATAGCCTCATATATCATGTGTGAGTAGGCAGTAACAGACTGACTTAATTTCTATTAGTTAATTGGCGACACGAACAGTGCAATTGATTTACTAAATTTCAATAATGCGGTTATATAACTTAATAAAATGTTAATCAGTTTCGATAAAAATATAGTAAATTGCGAACGGCGAGTTTAAGCATGGGCTGTACCACGCCCAATTAAAACTTGCTTTAAATAGGGACCAAGATTACGTAGGTTATTTTTGCAAAATCTCTCTCTCTCTCTATGGCGCGATATACAGCAGGTATATCATCATAAACCTCCTAAGAGATTTTTGCGCCAAGCTTCTCTTCCAATTTGTGGTGTGCCGATTTGAATTTTCCCTACAAATTGGTGGGACCTACAGTTTTTTGCCGACTCCGAACGGCATCTACAAAGGAGACGAATTTTTGCTGAGAAGCCTGTCATGGCAGAAATACACTCGGAGAGTTTGCCAAACCACTGCCGAGGGGCGACCCCGTTTTGAAAAACTTTCTTCAAAACACTTTTGATGTTACCTGTACCAGGGCTCCAACCATGGACCTTCGGTGTGGTAGGCCGGCAACACTACCTTCACACCACGGCGGCCGCCGTGCAAAATCTCCTAGGAGGTATATCGCGCCAAATTATTTTTTTATTTTTAACACCTTTAAAGTAGAATACATATAAAATTTTCAACTCTAAAGAAATGAAATTAAGGTTCTGGCGGATGATACAGTACTACTTTTAATTGTTAGTAGATACTCTGCCAACTATGCTCAGCTATGTATAAAAAGTCCAGTAAAGTGTGTGACGCAATCGCGTGTAACGTCCATACCATAAACTTCAATTAGAATGAAAACTCAAAACTGTAGAACAAAATTTCTAAACTCTGTGGGCAGTTAAAGGAAGGAAATTTACATTCGGGGCAAACAGAAAATAATATCCTCTTCCGCCAGTGTCAACTGGCAACACAAGCAGAGGCTTCAAGTTTCAACAAAAAGAGCATCTTCTATTTAACAAGAGAGCATTCGAGCTGTACTAGGTGACTTTGATGTCAGCGAAGGCTTAAAAAGTGCTCAATATCCATAGACAAAAAGGAAGCTTTAACTGCGGAGATTGCTTCAAGGGATGAAGCAGTTTGTTTACAATGGTAATAGCTATAGCCGTCCATTGGGTAGCTTCAAATTGTAAATATTTATACCCAGAGATAATAAGACACATTGCATGTAAAAACAACCCTCATTACAGACATCCATTTAGACACATAATAATACACGAACGCATATTGCTCCAGCGCATGCACACACATATTAACATTACCTGCTACAGCATCCACAAACTACCCAATAAGGAATATACTTTTAATATAAGCTTACGATAAACTTACTTTAGCAAGCTGCTTGTTTTAAACATTTGGAAAAAATTTTCGAATCAACGACAGTGATTCCTTTTTAAACAATTGCAAATGAGGTTTGGAAAACAATGTTTAATTAACGTTTTATTCAACGTACAGTAAGGGCTTGTTTGAAACTGATTAATAAAACTCCAATTTAGGCAACGACGGTACTAGGCCTTTGCCCCGAAGGTTGCTTGTTCGAATCCCGACAAATGCCTCAACGTTTTTTATTAAATAAATTATTATAATTATTTTAAAATATGTTTTATAATTATTTCAGTCCAAGTTACTACTTTTTTTTACAATTCAAGTATAATAAAAAAAATTGAAAAAATATACGGCGCGAGCTTTTTTACCAATTTGTGGCGTGCTGCTTCCAATTTTTTATACAAATTGGCGGGAGCTACTGTTTTTTGCTGACTCCGAACGGCATCTGCAAATCAAAGCAATAGCATTTTTGCTAAAGAGGCCTTCCATGGCAGAAATATCCTCGTTTGAAAAACCTTTTTCAAACCACTTTTGATGTTACCTATCCCAGGACTCGAACCTTGGGCCTTTCGGCTACCAAACCGAACGCCGGCAACACTACCGCTACACCACGTCGGCTATATAATAAAGTTCATATAAATCAAGTAGGTAAATTATTTAGCATTATTTTTGCAAACTGCCAAACTGTTCACCTCGCAGAAAGTTCACCTCAAGTTGATTCCTTAAAGCTACCATACAATTGTGAAAACATATTTAAACGTCTGTGAAATTTTTTTTTTACCAACTCGTTTAGAAAGCATTGATTTCAACGATTTAAAAATATTGTTTGATAAGCTAGCTTACTTCATTGTTTGTTGGGTATAAATACAAGACAACAGATATACAAAGATCAGAACGAAACTGAACACTGAAGATGGCGGAACCGGTTTGTTACATTAACAAAATTTGACAAGGGATGGCGGAAAATCGCTCCAATATTTATGAATTCTATAATAACTTGGCGGCCGCCGTGGTGTGAAGGTAGTGTTACCGGCCTACCACACCGAAGGTCCATGGTTCGAGCCCTGGTACAGGTAACATCAAAAGTGATTTGAAAAAAGTTTTTCAAAACGGGGTCGCCCCTCGGCAGTGGTTTGGCAAACTCTCCGAGTGTATTTCTGCCATGACAGGCTTCTCAGCAAAAATTCGTCTCCTTGTAGATGCCGTTCGGAGTCGGCAAAAAACTGTAGGTCCCACCAATTTGTAGGGAAAATTCAAATCGGCACACCACAAATTGGAAGAGAAGCTTGGCGCAAAAATCTCTTAGGAGGTTTATGATGATATACCTGTTGTATATCGCGCCATAGAGATAGAGAGATAATAACTTTGCCTAAAACAGAGGGTTTGTAAATCTTTTAATTAACCAAGACAGTTCTTAGTTCTTATAACGAATAGGCAAATTCTAAGAGCCATGTCTGCTTATCAGTCTATTCGTCTGTGCACTCTATATCATAACTTCTATTATGGTTTGTATTGAAAAATATTGTGTTGTAAAGATATAGTTTTGAATAAGACTATCTTTTAATTTGATTGACTCAATGAGGGCTCCGACGCCACTGAAGCCGAACCACTTTCGAATATTGCACCTCTGTATCAATATTCATTAGACCACTGAAAGAAACAAAAACTGCTTTATTAAAAAAGAAATTAGAAACCAAACTTTAGTTTTTTACTTATATTTTAAATAAAAGAATTTTGTAATAAAGAATTTTGCCCGCGATGAATCTCTGAAGCTGTATTATCCAAATATACACAGGCAGTTCTGTTTATTTGTTCTCACAACTTTCTGCGTCCCTCGTGCGTTGTGCCTAACCCTCTGCTTAGACAGATGAATGAAAACTTTGCAAATCATATGTAATCCAATGGTCGCCGATAACTATCTGGGGGCTAATCCTGTATAAACACTGTTTTCAAAATTTTTTTTTTTTGCTACCTGTCCCAAGACATACACTTTACAAAGGCGGAAGTGATACGGTTAACCTCATTCAAAATAAAATTATAAAGTTTTTTTCAAGTGGCGAGTTAAACGGGACCCAACCAATGATTGAAATAAACATTTAGGATAATGAAAAGGACTCACGATCGGTTTTTTTTTAATATGAAACAAGTAAGGAAAGCGCTGTCTTCGGCTGTGCCGAAGGCTTTATACCTTCCATCAATACGCATCACGATTTCAATTCTTACTTACAATAAGTACAAGCTCTGCAAAATTTTGATGGTCTTATCCTTTCAATATTTATCGGGACAATCGATTGTACGGCAGCTTTATGTTATGTAGGTCCGATCTGTATAAAATGTACGAAACCTGCAAAATTTAGGTTCCTAGCTCTTTAATTGCAGGGTTTATAGGTCAAACCCCGTTTATCGGAATAATCGATTGTATGGGAGCTATGCTTTGTATTGGTCCGATCTTGGTGGTTCCGACAAATAATTAATGCGAAATGGCTGCCTCTTACCAAACTTTATCGAGATATCTCTAAAACTGAGGGACTAGTTTGCGTTCAAACAGACAGACGTTCATTCCGGTATACTTATCGGTGGGTATATCTCTTCTTCTTCACATACTTACAAACATCGGACCAATGTTATAATTTTATTTCATGTCCATGAAAGTTATAAAAATGTAATCCGATCATTGTCCGTCCTTACAAAATTTCCATAAGCAGGTTAGAACTATTTTATAGTTTGATCTGGATGAGAAACATTCATCACCAATCTAGAAAAAGGAACCGTTTTTTTTTTGTTTGTTTTGTAACTACAGAAGCACTCCCCGAAGGATTTGGGAAGTGTTGCCGAATATGAACCCGGTACGCTCTGGTAATCCCTTGCGGTACTGCCCGACTGTCGTGGTAGCGATTTGGTATGACCAGTTCAATCTTTTAGGTCGTGTCACCCTCCTTCTGTAAGGAAGCAGAAGATGAGTAATAAGAGATGAGAGGCATCATATCTGCAGACAAACCATCGAGTTGCACGTCGCATTTTAGTCGCCTCTTACGATCGGTATGCCAGCCTCGGACAAATTCTAAACCCCTAACCCGCAACCGCTCATTATTGTGACTCACGCACTTCCTGTTCCACATAATCGTTGCGGATTTTGAGGATGCTGATCCCAAGCGTTCTTTCTATATTTCAAAACTAATTTGTTTAGCTGTTTTGGACTAGCTCTGACCGGCAAAATAAGCCAACTCTGCACTCCGCTCTCGTACCTTAAACATGAACTTTGTATTAGTCATAACCTTTCCACGACTTTAAAATGACACCATATTGACATTTGGTACTTGGTAGAAAATTAATTAGTGCCAAATATTTTTAGTTGCCGACACTTTCGTATGTGTAAGTGTTGACCACTTTGAAGTTGTGCTATTCTAAGATATCCCATGTTTTTCAAATAAATCTTACGCCGCCCTTGAAATAATTAAATAGCTTAGACGAAATTATCATAACTGCTACATCCAATTTAATATATTAATGCATCGTAGTTACTTTTAGGTACTAATGGACTCTATAAACGCATTTTCATATGTAGCATATGATTTTCTTGCATGTTGGGAGATATTAAAAAACTATAACAAAATATTAACGTTTGGAAAATATCATTATCTTTATATTGAGCAGTAAATTTTCGCTAGTAAAGTTGTTTTACGCAAGCTAACGCGATAAAATCATAATTTCACTTTTAGGTTATAAATTATAATGGACAGGCCCCATTTAAATATTTATATAATGAATCAAATATATAATAATAATAAAAGTTAAGATGTAAGATAAAGCAAACAACGAAATAAAATTAGAGACGTTTCTGCGTAAGTTATACTGGAATCCGTACTTACCACATTGCTAAGTCATGGCTACTTAACCATAACATCAATAGAACTTTGCAGGTTATCTTTCAGGTAAGTCGCTCGAACGATGGGATTGCCAACAAATTAGTCCGCATTTTGGATATAAGCACGTAAAAGCTATGTTCCTATTACGTGTCAGCGACTACTGACTCAACACTTTAAAGTCACAACAATGGTTTCAGTTCCGTTTAAGCGACTATACGTGCTTGTTTAAGCGACATAAGCTGTAGTCATTTCTTTCGTTTACTTTATTTGCATTGCATGCAATTCGCAATCAGCTTATGAATTATTAAAAAGATATAGTTTTTGCTTTGCAATCCCAAATCGGGATTTTTCACAACGAAAATGAGGAAGTCAATCCCGCGCAATGCCTCAGAGCCCACAGTGCTCGCCCCCAATTAATACATACAAGGTGTAAAGATGCCTCGCACTCCCCGTTCTATATAGAACAAATAATTATAATAATAACAAATAATATTACTCAAAGGTTGTCGCCTATGCAACATGCGCTCCGCACCCCCCGTTCTACTCTCTGAACAAATAATAAAATAATATACAATAAATTAACTTAAAAAAACTACTCGCCCTCCATAAAGCTTAGACAGTGCTGATTAGGATAACACTCCAATACATTGTTTTTCTTTATTAAAATATTGAAAGTTGTTTACCCTCTTTAACGCTTTCTCGCCTGTGGGCGACCACAAAAGTATACGTGCTTTAAAAAGTTGAGATTGTTGCAATATTTAAGTGCGTATTTTTTTATTACTATGAGCAGATATTTTCTATTATACCTAGTAGTGCTACGCACACAAGGTATAATAACTTTCGTCGCCTAACGGTGGTATGTAACGCCATAAGCGGATCGAGATAGATATTGACCTATATATATCAAAATCTTCGGGAGGAAATAATAAATTGATTAAGCCCTGTCCGTCCGTCCGTCTGCTAACACGATAACTTGACTAAATTTTGAGATATCTTAATGAAATTTGGTACGCAGGTTCTTTGGCACTCATCTCCGAACGCTATTTAAAATGGGCGAAATCGAATGATACCCACGCCCACTTTTATATATAGAATATTTTCGAAAATACAAAAAAAGTGATTATACAGGATACACGTATAAGGATAAAATTTGGTGTGTACATTAACTATCGGCAGAAAATAAAATTTTCAAGAAAATTTTGAAAATCGTTGTGGCACCGCCCACTTTTGATTAAGTCAAATTTAGAAATAACATTAATCATAAATCAAAAAGCGTTCAAGATAACGGAACGAAATTTAGCACACATATTTATATTAATAGAAGGAATGTTTCGGAATAAAATGGGCGAAATGTGGTTAGGAGTTGTTAGTAGAGAAGCTATTTATATACAAATAAATTAAGGGTGGCCACCGTGGTGTGGTGTAGTGTTGCCGGCCTACCACATCAAAGCTCCAAGGTTCTAATCCTGGGAGAGGTAACATCAAAAGTGGTTTGAAACAATTTTTGCAAAACGGGGTCGCCCCCCGGCAGTGGTTTGGCAAACTCTCCGGCTGTATTTCTACCATGGAAGGCTTCTCAGCAAAAATTCATCTCCTTTGTAGATGTCGTTCGAGGTCAGCAAAAATCTTTAGGTCCCGCCAATTTATAGGAAAAATTCAAAACGGCACATCAAAAATTGGAAGGGAAACTCCGCGAAAAAATCTCTTGGGAGGTTTATGATGATGTAACTGTTGTATATCGCTTCAAACATTTATATTTTTTCAAAATCAATTTACCCCTCAAAACTCATAACAGAAGTGCTTTTATTGAAAACAATATGCTGGTTTTATAATACCAACTGAAAGGGTTAAGACAGACCTGCGTAAATTGGTATGCCATAATAGATCACTACTAGGTATATAATGTTCGGTTCCACCCGAACTTAGACTTTCTTACTTGTTTTAATTAATTATACATACTATTTGGTTTAAACGAATTTTTATTTTAAATTTGAACAAGAAGCTCTTTAAAATATGTGTTTTCCTTTAGTTTCACTAACATTTTTCATTAGCTTTCTTTTCTAAAATATCATGCTTACAACACCAACCAAAATTTAAGTTTTGCTAGTCCTAGAAACTGATAAAAAAATTCTACATCGTTCTCGAGCTATGGGCCTCTAAAATTTTCGACCAGCGGCCGGAAATAGGTTAAATGCTTGGGCGTAGTACTTTGTCGGGAAAAGGTGTCTGTACAAGAACTTAAGGAATTTGGCGGTTGAACATGTTTCCTTTAAATCATTCGACAATGCGGCTATTACCTGATTTTAGAGTACTTGACTATACCATGCTTGATAGCCGGAAAACACTCTAGAAAAATAAAATGTTCTTTTGACGAAAATATTATTATTAATCAACGTATTTTTAAACTGCCCTCTTAACTATGGTATAGCGGCATTGAAAGAGATAGCGAATGTACATTTTCGAAGTGGTTTGCTTTGTTTTTGGTGTGACTCGGGGACGTTCAAAACTACCAAAATCTAACCTAAAATAACACTTACTTTTAAAAAAAAGTAATAATTTGTGGAATTACGCAGCCCTGCTAAAAAACTATGTTTTAAATCTATAAAGAGTGTTGCCCGTGATTAGTTGCTTAGGGCTACAAAATACTGTAATTCAATAAAACTAAAACACTTTGGGGTGGGTAAATATGTAAGACCGTAACCGCATAAATTGGTATAATTGCCACACCAACCCCAGCTAACCAGTTTGCAGTGGTGAAAACTCTGATTCCCACGAAAATCAAAGATTTTACCGACACCAACGATTACATATGGTATTTGTATAGAAAGCTACAAGCGCCCTAAATTATGCAGGCTCCAAGTCCTTACAACTGCACGAAGAAACAACTTAAACGTTATAAAAAGTGACCCTATCTGAACAAAATTTACCATATTTTTAACCAGTTTTTCGCTAACCGCAGCTCACTGTTTATACTGATTTATACCCGCACAGGGTTGCAGCGAAATGCTTCAACAAATTTGAGCAGTTCAACACATATAAAGAGCTCAGAAGCGGCAATAGCCGCATGCCCCTTGGGGACTCACCAAACACACAATCTAGACTAATCGCATATTTTTGTATTAAAATTAAAGCCACAACATTTATTTATATTTTGTAATGCAAGCAAAGAGGATAAAATATGTAAACGTTTAATATCGAAAAGAGGAAAACTTCTAACTTTTGATTATAAGATGATACACATAAACTCGTTCGAGCGTCAAAGATAAGTTAAGCATAGCACTTACTCAAAGTGTTTGAAACCAAGCGCAAAATTAATGTGAGTAGTAGAAAAATTCATAAAGTATATGTTGCATAATTTTACGCTCTGTTAGCAAAACCCATTTATTTTGTGGTAAGGGAAAATGAAAAAAATTCAACAAACAAAAAAAATTGCGTATCACAACCCTGCAAAAAGTTGTGTGACTAATCTCTAAAAAGAGGGATCCGCGATTAATCTTTTGAGTTTTCAATTGGCTGTAATTTAATATAGATAAGTTAATTTTTATTTGTGTAGCATAATCATAGGAGTGTAAGTCATTTGTAGTTTTTGTAGCATGCTTATAGGAGTTAAAAGTACCTATTTGGGTAGAAAGTAGATTAGTTCTTTCGCACCCGTTCGGGTATAAATAGGTACAATTGGTCTCTCCATAGGACATGCCCAAACAAATGTGAACCTTTCAGCCCATACAAAATGATCAGAACTGACATTAGTCGCATCCTCCTTTACGACTCATCCCGGATGCATCCTTACGTAGAGTAGCACGTATATACTTATACATAAATAAATGTCTACCCATACAGACATTTAATTGTCGATGTGTGCAAAAGCATGGGTACTGTTTTGGTTCAGTATACTTCACTCGAATTCGTTGTGAGCTTATAATGCATACTCCCCCAAGTAAAAGGAAATCAAGTTGGGGTTTCCTCCAGGTTACATATATATATCTCAGAGTATGTATGTCTGTGTGTATGTATATGTATATGAACTTGTTCAATTAATTGCTAACAGTGTTATACATATTTATAGGCGTTACTGTGACATTGTGTTAAAAAAGATTTATACTCGTATATATATTTTAGCAGTCTGATTCTTCTCACTTGTATATTAAGTGTCTGAGCTAGCGCAACAACTGCCCTGCGTCTTTTAGTCTAATTAGCATTGCATATTCGCAGGCGTTGAAGTTGAATTAAATAGTATTATCGGTATGCGTAGGCATACAGTGTGCGACAAAACTTAAGCACCAAAATTCCCCTTAAAACATTTTACTCAAAAAATTCGTTGGTACAAGATCTATAATGTTTCTCTTTTTTCTCTTTATGGCGCGATATACAACAGGTATATCATCATAAACCTCCTAAGAGATTTTTGCGCCAAGCTTCTCTTCCAATTTGTGGTGTGCCGATTTGAATTTTCCCTACAAATTGGTGGGACCTACAGTTTTTTGCCGACTCCGAACGGCATCTACAAAGGAGACGAATTTTTGCTGAGAAGCCTGTCATGGCAGAAATACACTCGGAGAGTTTGCCAAACCACTGCCGAGGGGCGACCCCGTTTTGAAAAACTTTTTTCAAATCACTTTTGATGTTACCTGTACCAGGGCTCGAACCATGGACCTTCGGTGTGGTAGGCCGGCAACACTACCTTCACACCACGGCGGCCGCCATGTTTAGTCTTTTTTATTCAGGAAGAACACATATCAGGTATTATAAATTTGAATATATAAAAGTAGTTTACCAGGTCATCCAAAAAATTGTTTCTTAGGAAATGATCTTGCACACCTACTCAGCTTCTCCGAATAGAGAGTTTTCGTTGCTGCAATTTTCCTCCGTATTTTTTGAAGCCATCATTTTCTATAGATTCTCTGTTCGGGTAATTAGCCCTAAATTATTTTTTGAAGCAAATCGCTATACGTTTCGGCACAATGTCTTCGTGATAGATTCACCTCAATGGCATTGCTTCCCCTCAAGAAATAGGATGAAGATTTGATGAATATCTTCTGACATGAAACGATCCAATACCAGTTCAATCGTATGAATTGGACCCACTTCATGACCGAAGAAATGTCTACAAAATCCAAAGGTATAGTAAAACTGAGTAAGCGTTGTTCTTTAGGCCTGGAAACGAGTGTCCTTATATTTCCGAAACTTTTATTTGGCAGAAAATAAGATTCATCGTCGTATTATACTACTCCAATTAAGCTGGAATGTTGAGAACCCTTATTTCTCTTCTATCTAAAATTAAAGAGATTTGAAAGCTCCGAAGTGAAGTAATCGGCCTTAAAGAGAACGTCTTTAAACGGCTGGATATCATGAATTCTTTCATAACAGTTCTTGTGGAAAAAGAAGAAATGTTTCTAGTCCACAAAATATTGCCCGTTCGTTACGATTTTGTACTTTTCGTGCACTTGCAGCACCCAGCCTGTTGAATGGAAAAACGTTAGGAGACGCTAAATAAGATCATGAAAAATGTAAAAATATTTTGAAATAGTATTTCCTGAATTTCTTTGACTAAATTTTGAGAAAAATCTTTCGCGAAGTAGCACGAAACAATTATTTCTAGGTAGACTTCTACAAATCATCCAACCTCGTTTAACTGCTAAATAAAAGAAGGGAACCGTTGTTTGAAATGTCTCGAAATGTATCGGCTTCGTTACTTTGGCTCACGTTTATCGCGGTTTTATGGTTTTTACAACACATTTAAGGAAAAAATACCAACATTGATATGGTGCTGTAGTTTTGTCGCACAGTTAGCCAATAAATTGCAATTAATTTTTTTTAATTGATTATATTTAAAAAAAAAACTAATATATGGCCTTCTTCAACAAAAACAAATTATTTGGTATACAATTTTATAAAAGAAAAATACAACTTTTTTGAAAGTGTGGAGATTTTTGCAATATTTTACTTCTTTTAACGTATGAACGAAATAAATTGTTTAGTGCTTCAGAAAAAACATTCCAAGAAAGCGGTTTTTAAAACGCTTAAAAATTAAAATTTTTTTATATAAAATTCAGTCGTTCGATAAACTGTATTATCTGTATGCTGAGTTAAGCTATGTCAACAATTTTTTTTTTTAAGTTTTCGAAACTTCTTCAACTCTACAAAAATGTGTCAAAAGTTTACAATACAAGTACTTCTAAGCAGACGTGTTAAAATTGATTGTTAATTAGTAATCAATTAATTAGACGGATTTTTTAATTAAAAATTATTAGTTTATTTGTTTTTCAAGAAAAACAAAAATAATCAAAAAATAGTAATAAAAAAAATGGATTTGATTAGTTTTGATTATTTTTGAGTTTTTTTATTATTTTTGATTTTATTCAGTATTGTTCATGTGAATATTTATGTGCTTCTCAAACAATATTTAAAAAAATTAAAAAGAATACAAAAAAAAAATTTTAAATAATCGAAAAAAATCAAAATTAATCAAAAGCAATTTTTTTTGGTTTTTTTTTTTAATAACCGTGCAAGGTCACGATTATTTTTGATTATTATACCATTCATGAACATGAAATGGTATTACAACTTTGGTTTTTTTGATTATTTTTGATTTTTTTTATTATTTTTGATTTCATTCAGCATTGTTCATGTGTATATTTCTGTGCTTCTAAAACAATATTCAATAAAATCAAAAATTATCAACAAAAAAATCAAAATTAATCAAAGCAACTTTGATGATGAAGAGTGCCGCGCTGCAACGAAAAGAAAGGACGAAGCCTACAAGGCAACGATGAGATCGAATGCAACGAGGAGTGTGTGTGAACACTACCACGAGTTGAAGAGGGAAGCGAGGCGGCTATTCCGGGCGAAAAAAAAGAGAGGCAGAAAAGCGTGAAATAAAGGAGCTTGAGATGCTGGCCAACGGGAATAATGCCCGAAAATTCTATCAAAAAATTCGGCGAATGACAGAAGGTTTCAAACCCGGGGCAAACTCCTGTAAGAATGAGAACGGCGACCTGGTGACCGATGTTCAGAGAGCACTCAGAATATGGAGGGATCACTTCTCTGCACTTTTAAATGGAGAAACTGAGCAAGAAACCAGAGAAGATGCCGAACCCGAGCCCACAATCGAAGATGATGGAATTGACGTTCCACAACCCGACTACAATGAGGTGCGAATAGCAATATCCCGATTGAAAAACAATAAAGCAGCTGGCGCTGATGGTTTGCCTGCTGAGCTATTCAAACACGGAGGCGAGGAGCTGGTAAGGCGCATGCATCAGCTTCTATGCAGAATTTGGTCGGATGAATGCATGCCTGAAGATTGGAATCTAAGTGTTCTCTGCCCAATCCACAAGAAGGGCGATCCTGCAAACTGCGCCAACTATCGCGGAATCAGCCTTTTGAATATCGCATATAAGGTCCTATCAAGCGTATTGTGCGAAAGACTGAAGCCTGATGTGAACAGATTGATTGGACCTTATCAGTGTGGCTTCAGACCTGGTAAATCTACTATCGACCAGATTTTTACAATACGCCAAATCTTGGAAAAAACCCGCGAAAAAAGCATCGACACACATCATCTCTTTGTTGATTTTAAAGCCGTTTTCGATAGCACGAAAAGGAGCTGCCTATATGCCGCTATGTCTGAATTTGGTTTCCCCGCAAAACTTATACGGCTATGTAAAATGATCTTGAGCAACACCGCCAGTTCGGTCAGAATTGGGAAGTACCTCTCCGAGCCGTTCGAAACTAAACGAGGTTTCAGACAGGGTGAACCCCTATCGTGCGATTTCTTTAACTTAATGCTGGAGAAAATAATACAAGCTGCAGAACTTAACCGCGCTGGAACAATATTTTATAAAATCGTGCAACTGTTGGCATATGCTGACTATATTGATATCATTGGCCTTAACAACCGCGCCGTAACTTCTGCTTACTCCAAATTAGAAAAAGAAGCGGAGAAAATGGGATGGTGAACGAGGGCAAAACGAAGTACCTTCTGTCATCATGCAAAGAGTCAGCGCATTCGCGCCTTGGCAACCAAGCCACTGTTGGCAGCAATAATTTCGAAATAGTAAAGGACTTCGTTTACCTGGGAACCAGCATTAACACCAACAATAATGTTAGCCTAGAAATCCGATGAAGAATTACTCTTGCAAACAAATGCTACTTCGGACTGAGTAGGCAATTGAAAAGTAAAGTCCTCTCTCGACGAACGAAAATAACACTCTACAAGTCACTCATCGCAACCGTCCTGCTAAATGGTGCAGAAGCGTGGACACTAACAACATCTGATGAGGCGGCTCTGGGAGTATTCGAGAGAAAGGTTCTTCGAAAGATTTGTGGACCTCTACGCGTTGGCGACGGCGAGTACCGAAGAAGATTTAATGATGAGCTGTATGAACTTCACGCAGACGCCGACATAGTTCAGCGAATTAAAACACAGCGGCTTCGCTGGCTAGGGCACGTAGTGCGAATGAGCGAAGATGCTCCAGCCCAGAAGGTATTCTTATCGGCACCCGCCGGTGGAAGCAGAGGAAGAGGGAGACCACCACTCCGATGGAAGGACCAAGTGGAGACCGATTTGCGATCCCACGGTGTTTCCAATTGGCGCCAGTTGGCGCAACGAAGAAACGACTGGCGAGCTATGTTGGACGGTCAAAATCGCCCAGGCGGTTAGATGACCATTTAAAGAAGAAGAACTTTTTTTTGATTATTTTTTTTTTTTATGATCGTACAAAATCATGATTATTTTTTAAATTAAATTATTAATTGAAAGTAATGGTAATCATTCATTAAATGGGTTCTCTAAATAATAGTTATTCAAACCGGTAATCATTACTTTTCGCATTCATCATTTAACAGGTCTGCTTTTAAGAATAAGATTTCTGTGTTAAATTTATTGCAATTCAAATATATGTATTTGCTCAACTATTCCGCTTGAGTTCTCGCATCGTAAACGAAATTTCCCTAATGAATACAAATAAATAAATACATTAAAATATATGAAATCAGTAGTACAAATCTCGTACAATAAGCAAGTCAAAACATTTTAAACAAAACTACTAAATAAATATTTCTTAATTTACATTTTCAGATTGAAATCCAGCGTCAACTTGTCACAGCTTGCGGAAACTCAAATCAATCCGTGCGTCTGTGTGGGTGTGTTTATAAAAGGAATATATTGCAGTGATTTGTTAGTTATTCAATATATTCAATGTGTCAATGAAGCAAAAGTGACAGAGCACAAAAACAAATTTGAATACTTAGTTATATGTCGTGAATGTGGCTACAAAAATATTAAATTTTACAAATCAAAATATGTCATTGACTCCTATGATAACAAAGTTAACAGTTAAGAATGTGTACAATAAAGCTCAAATATTGTGAACTGAGATTGAAAGGCGCGAGATTGGATTTGAAAGTGAAAAATTAAAACAAATGTAATAAAAACCTTTGTCTGCTTTTAGGCGCTAAAAATGAACACGTAACCGGAATGTATTGCAGATGAAAGCACGGCAGTCAAGCGCCAAATTGAATTCAATTGTAGGATCGAAAGAAATACGACCTATTACAAAAAAATTAAGAGAATTAAAGCAATCAAATGAAAACATGCGTATTATAAGCAAAACGCAGTGGAAATTCAATACGTCGGAGCGCTGAAATTTCAAAGTAATCAATCAAATGTATAAAGCAAAAGTGAAAATCTATGAACCAAATAAAAAAACAAGTTACTTTTGTGATTCGTGCGTGCAGGAAAGAGCGAACCTTGAAAGGTGCTATTGACACAAGCGTGTCAGATACATACAGGGATAATTGTTGTCGGATGTGATTCTATATATAACATTACACAAATTTCATCTTACCTAAGAAAATCACAGCCAATTAAATGAAATAATCAAAAGGAATTTGTTTGGTTTGAAAAAAGAAAATAATAGCTTAAAAATTTTACGAACCTGAGAGGAATCAAGTTGGTAAGGAAGTGTAAGTGCGGTTGTGACGGCATACCATATTGCAAGTTGTGACAGATTGTGGTGTAGCACGTTTATATTAGCATTAGTTTTTATACCTAGTAGTGCTAAGCACACAAAAGTTTTCTCATTGCGTGGCTTAACCGCATAACTGAATAGAATGAATTTTGACTTATATACAGCTGCGGTCAATATATCAGCAATGATATTAGTTTAGATATCGTTCATGTGTTTTAAATAATTTTCATATTAATATGACGAAATCTTTAACAGAATCCACATAAAAATGTAAATTTTGTTCATAAGTTGTATGGAAGAAAATAGCCAACACTCTCGCCAAAAAAAAAATTCTGAGAAATCAGGTTGGTTACTCTGTATCGCGAAGCGAAAGCAAATGCGATTAGAAACCTGTCAACTAACATAAACTTTTTTCAAAAGCGAAATAAATTTCGGTACCATCAAAATACTAACTAACCCCCCAGGTAATTTTTTAAACTAGTGCTAACTTGCACAATTTTATACTAAAATTGATTGGGCTACAAAACTCCATACTCGAAAATTTTCTAAAAATTCTGCCAGGAAATTTGTAGATTTTGATGTGCATTTTTTTTAAAGTTGAATTAAATTCTTGAACCTTGTGTCAACTTTGAAATTTGCTTTTACTGTGAATTATGTTATAGAATTATTTAATTAATAAATAACTATTAAAAGCACATCTTTTTTTATTTAGTCGAACGATATCTATAAAAATTTCACTGCTTTTATTTTGACCGCAGCTGTATATGAAATGTTCCGGAGAAAAATAGAAAGTACAAAAAAATTAGTTTCAGCACGTGATACAACAAAAAAAATGTAGTGTTTGAATCAAAATTAAGGCCTATCATTGATTATATGGAAGTTCTGTAAAATGGGCATGGGACCACCTCCTTTTGATTAAATTAACATAAGAAATATTATTAGCCAAATATCAAATATTATTAAAAGTATAAAAGCAAAATTCGGCACAAAGATTACAACTTTTTAAAGAGTGTTCGACAGAAAAATGGCAATTAGCGGCAAAGGTCCACACCCAATTTTATATAGAAATTTTAAAAATATCATAGGCAAAAAAAATACGCATTATGTCTGCTAAAAATAACTTCATATCAGTTATATCTCACTTACAAAATCTCCGCGTACGAAGAAGTGTGAAAAATATAAATTTTTGAAAATAGGCGTATCACTCGCCTTGACACCGCCCACTTTTCTCTAAAAATAAGACCAGCATTCCCTATTTGATAAAGCTATTTTAATGAAGATTGAGCATATCTGACCACCAGCGAACACACTTATTTTATCATTAACTGTAGGTAAATTGGGAAAATAGATTTACTCCTTTTTCAATTATTCAAAATAAATAAAATTAAAAAACCGTATTTTTACTCAATCCTAACAATAGTCTAATAAGTCCGTTGAACACTTACGTTTTGTTAACTTAGTATTAGTAGGGCTAAAAAAAAAATGTATGCAGACCTTCCGTGCAGTAAAAGGTGAAACTCTGATTCTACAAATTCACAAATTTTTACTAACACCAGCGCATGATTATGGAATTTGTATGGAACAAAACAAGTGCCTAAAAGTATGCACTCACACCTACAAGAAAAAACATTTTCAACATGGTTTAAAAATGAACTCTCCAAACAAAATTGACCACTTTTTTGGCACGAGCGACTCGCTGTTTATCCAGATTTTTACCCGTTGTTGGTTGGCGGGGGAGTTTAAGATATTTTATTTGTCTTTGTAAATCTTTCAAATCCTCCTATCAAACCTCGGCCACCTCATTCAGGGCATGGATTTGATTATCCCCAGAGTACAAAGCCGCCTGGAGAAAAAACAAAGACACGCTATTGACAACGTACAAGTCCAGAATGCCCTCAAATACATCCACACAGAGTCCGTTAACTCCTTCGTCAACTTCTGGTATATTATTTTCAAAAACATATTGAGTTTTTATTCAGCTATCAATAGGGACATGATTAAGAAAAATCTTCTACTGATCTAGCTAGTTTATTAATAACAAATAGAAGTATACACAACTAGGTATACAACTAGGTATACAGACTTAACAAACGAAATCAAAAATCAACTGTGCACTCACTGCAAATATCCAAAAATCGTATTAAAGCTTTAAAAGCATCAACAATGAGATTCCTGCGATCTCAGACACGAAAGATAGCTTTGCAAAAGATAAATAATGATAAAAATGTTATTGAAGCATTGATTGTGTGAAAGAAGACTCAGTAAATAGTTTGGCGTAAATTCTCATACAGACGTGTGTCTCTGAATCACTGTAAACAAAAAAACAAATAAGTGAGTTTGTTAGTGTTCTTTTGAAAAATGAGTAAAATCAATAGAGAGAACAAGTAAATATATACTATGTTACACGAAAAATCAAAACAGAAGCAAGTGTAAAGCAAAATCTATAGCATACATACTTGTGTACAAAAAATAAATTATAAAGAAACAATAAAAACTAGCTGCATAGCCGCAACAGCTAGCTAACAAAAAGAAGCCAAAAGAAATAGGCACCGAAACTTTACAAAACGCTTTGTGTCGTAAATTGAAACTCAAGTGACTGAAGAATAAACAAAAGAAAGTCTAAGGTAAGTAAAATTTACAGGATTCATACAAAACTACTATTACAATGTTAAATTACATACGAAAACATTAGCAAAAGTAAATAACGGGGGGAATGTTTGGCTGGCTTGGGTTTACAGAATGTATTTCTTTTTAAATTAAAGCATCCCTACTAGCAAAGTAAACTTAAAATTAGTCTTTAAAAAGCTTTCCCAAATAAATATTAAGCTTAAAAAATTTTGATTTTTCGATTTTAAAACGTTTGAAAATGAGAGTTTTATAATCAAAACGCCATTTATTAATTTCAGCCAATAAAAAATTTTCGAAAAAAGCTTTTTATAAATGCTTTTTCTGAAACTTTATTTAGGCGATATTTTCTTGTATTATTTATCTACCTCAATAAAATAAATAAATAAGTTATAAGCATACATTGAATGCTGCAACTTAAACCAATTATAAGCTGATTGTGGAAGTAGTTAGGATGCAGCCATGATTTTTGATTTTTCGTCATTATTCTCAAGTAAAATATTCTCTTGGTAATATTTTAAGTTGAAAAGAAAAAAACTGTTAAATACATAGTTTTTTCTGAATTTTTGTTAACACTTGCATTTCATTTTTAAAGTGAAATTATTTCTTACATTTTGTTCTTGAAGCTTATAAAAAGTTTACTTTAAACTTTAAAATAAATTAAAAATAAAAAAGCTTACATATCGCTTATTGTAGAAAGTTTACTTTCAATTATTTTTAAAAAAGTTTACAGAAATGCTGGTTGGAATTTATTTTGAAAGTGTTCGTACTTACACTCTAAGACAAAAATGTACAAGGACGTTGCCTAGCGCACTATTTCTTGAGTTAGCGGGGTGCAATAAAGCCACCATATGTATATATTTTTTATATGTTTTTTATTTTTCTTAATTTTTATTTTTACTTTAAGTCGACAGAACACAAGGCGTCGACTATTGAAGATATGAAACGTATTGATTTTTGTTGGAACGATTTTTCGTGATCCCTTGTCAAGTTTGGTTTTGTGACAAACCGATTTCGGCGTTCTGCCATTTTCAATGCCTAGTTTCGTTCTGGTCTGTGTCTATCCGTTTTTATAGTCCGTGGATGCTGTGGCAGGTAATGTCAATCTATGTGTTCGTGGTAGGTAACGTTAATATGCGTGCGTGTGTGCGCGGTCCGAATTGTTATCTGTCCCAAGGGTTGTTTTTGTAGGTATGTAGACATACCGCTTGTTAGCTAAGCGGTAGGTTGGGGTAGGTAGAAATCGGTGATTTTTGCAGTTTGGTTCATATTTCGTTTTTGCTTGTTCATTGTTACGTGTTTGGTTGCTGTACCTGCTGGCTTGTGCTGTTTTTTGTAAATTAGTTTTAAGGGTTCAAATATTTCGTCAGAGATAGTGTTGGTTTGTTCGTTTATGATCCTGCCGTCAAATGTTTTTAACTTGTATATCTCCATGTTCTCAAGTACATTAAGCCGCCGGCCTTTTCCTTTTTTTCACAAAAAAATAAATCAAACGTATTATTATAAAATAGAAAAGTGCTTTTAAATATATAAAATATAACTGAAGTATAATAAACAAAACTAATTTTTTATTGATTTATTATTTAACTGGATGGACGAAAACGCTGCGGCTCTTATCCGTTTTTTCATTTGTTCACTCAAAGTTGTGAGTAGAAATATTAAAGACTAACAGGGTGTTTGGATAGGCAAATCTCCTATACACGCCCTTAATCGTTCGATCAACATTAATTTAATTATCAATTAATAATCTAATTAATTTTAATCTTAGTTATTGAAAATTACTTTTATTTGGTCTTTAAAAAAAGGAGAGTTAACCGATTATTTTTGTGCAAAGAAAATAAAGTTCCAGAAATAACTTTTTTCTTTTGACATTTATTTTGAAGAGAATAAAAGTCGAGGTCTCTTACAAAAAGTATTTAACGTAAAAAATAACAAGTAAGGAAGTCTAAGTTCAGGTGGAACCGAACATTATATACCTAGTTGTGATCGATTATGACATCCCAATTTATGCAGTTCTATTTTAATACTTTTTAGTTCGTATTATAAAGCCGCGTGATTGTTTTCTATAAACAACACTTCTGTTATGAGTTCTGAGTGGTAAAGTAATTTATTTGTGTATACATAGCTTTCCTACCAACAACCATGTTTTTTCAAAATACCAATACATGCACATTTTATGTCTGAAAAATTTTAGTTCAAATAGACAGACGGACGGAGAGACGGACATGGCTAACTCGACTCAGTTCATCGTCCTTATTGTTTCAATATACTTATTGATATGCTTGTCTCTTCTTCTCATACTGACAAAAGGTAAAAAACTCAAAAAAGATATATAACTTACCTATTACAGTGGGGTATTAACTACTTGCCCGGACATTTTGCTTGTCTGTTTTCCGATTTGCTAATTTTTTGCCAGGAGTATGCTAATTATCTTACTGATATAGCTTGCATGGTTATAAAAATAACGCGTTTTACAATATATCAACACATTTTTCAGAACTATGTTTAAAAACTGGGTCTGGTCGTTGATTCCTTTCGCCCATTTTAACACGAAACAGTTGCTTTCATATATTCCATATTTTCGCCAAATATCGTTTCGATAAATCAATTTTTTCCGGAGTTATGGCACAAAAAGTTTTGTGGAATAATCCACTATAAAAGGGACGGGGCCACGCCCATTTTCGAAAATTTATATTCTTCGACTTTTTTCGTTCACGGGCACTTTGAAAGTGAAATAGAAGTGATATAAAGCTTTTGAAAGCAAAGTTATTGCTTAGTCAATATATCTATGATCCTTTACAAAATCTTTCGTAGAAAAGTGGGCGTGGACCTTAATCGATTTCGTCCATTTTCTCCGCAACATTCCCTCTATTAATATAAATATGTGTGCTAAATTTCCTTTCGATATCTGGAACGGTTTTTGATTTATGATTAATAGTATTTCTAAATTTGTCTTAATCAAAAGTGGGCAGTGCCACACCCATTTTCAAAAATTTATTTTCTGCCTTAACATTAATGTACACACTAAATTGTATCCTTATAAGTGTATTATGTATTAAATAATCACTTTCTTTTGTATTTTCGGAAATATTCTATGTACAAAAAGTTGGAGTGGCTATCATCGGATTTCGCTCATTTTAAATAGCCAGGTCCAAGGAACAAGCATACCAAATTTCAGTAAGATATCTCAAAATTTACTCAAGTTATCGTGTTAACAGACGAACGGACGGACGGGCCTGGCTTAATCAGTTTCCTTGCCCTCCTGAACATTTTGATATACATAAGTCTATATCTATATAGATCCGTACGTATGTAGCAGTACTAGGTATAAAAATATTGAAATGTATTTAGTATATACAGTTGTGTTCAATATAATAGTAGTAAAATCAAATTGGATATCGTTCGACGAAATAAAAAGAATACTTTAATTTAATAATTTTCATTTAAAATATAGAGAATTCTATAACAGAATTCATATCAAAAGAAATTTCAAAGTTTCCATAAAGTACAGGAAAGTCAATAAAACTTTTAAAAATTTACATCAAAATTTCAGTATTTTTGGGCAGAATTTTTATAAAACTTTTGAATACGCAGTTTTATAGCTCATTCAATTTTCAATAATTTGCAAGTAGTAGATCTTAATTTGCTCTGAATTTTTAAAATTTTTTTGTCAAGGATGTTGGGTATTTTCTTTCCATACAAAATTTATTTTTCTTCATGGGTTGTATAGAAGAAATCCCACAACACTCTTGTGGAAAAAGTTTTGAAAATTCAGGGACTTTTTTGAACGAGTTTTCTTTTGCACAGTGTTACACTAAAATTGATTGGTGTACTCAAAAAGTTTCTAGAAATTCTGCCGAAAATTGGTAATTTTTTAAAGTTTATTTAACTTTCCTGAGCTTTGTGTAAACTTTGAAATTTCTGTTTATGTGGTTTCTGTTAAGAAATTCGGTATATTTAAACAAAAATTATTCTTATTTGGTCGAACAATACCCATTCTAATTTTAATACTATTTTATTAAACACAGCAGCATTGTAATATTTTTAAAGACACATGTAGTCGGATAGGCTATGTTGGGAAGAATAATTTTAAAAAATGTTGCGCATATCCTATGAAGCAACCTTTATTTCTTTTTTTCAGAAAGCATAACAACGATTTTAAGTTGCTTTAAGTTATCTTAAGCAATTCAACCAAATAATGTTCTACGTATAAATATAAAAAAATTTACGAAAGATAAAAATCATTCTAACAAAGAACATTAAAGTTCTAGCCGGCTGCTTAACTTATTGTTGGCCAGGTGCATAAGCAAAGCGGGAACCGCGTTAAAAATCTACACGGATCATTGATTTTATCTAGGAAGCTGTGCAGTGGAAAATTATTGAGTGAAATATATATCAAGTTTATTTCGCTAATTATACATTTAAGCGCTATTTCTAAGTTAGGCTAAGATATAGACCAACAATCTGATTATATCTTATCAGTACGAGCTCAAATCTGCCCCCAAATCTTTCCCAATCTGGCTTGGTTAAGGAAAACAAATAGAGGTAGATGCGTTTATCCCTGGAACATTCGTCTTAAGTATTCTCCGGAACTGTGTTGCAACAAACAAGTAAAGAATGACCTAGCCCCCTTGATGACAACAGAAATCTGTTAGGCGGCTAAGTTCCAATAAATAGTGTTGCTGAGTATTTTGACAAAAATCTTTGAGAACTCCCATAATTTTGCTAAATTCTATCTTAATTGATAAGGCACCCTAATATCTATGTGTTTATATGAATACGAATTTCTTTTTCTATTTCGTTTTTGTTTATATCGCCTTTGTTTGATTGAATATAATTAGCCACCCAGAGCGAATAAAATGAATAGCAAATGAAATCAAAATACACATTGTTAAAACGAATTCAGGTCAGCGGAGCTAGGTAGTCTAATTTGATGAGCAAATGTTTTTTAATTTATAATTTTCATAACGCAAGATCGTACTTATTCAAGTTCAAAAATATTCTGTATTTTACAGCAAATAATGGATTTTTGTATTTCTATAGACCTTGAAAGTCGTCAATATATTAATTGTAGAAGTGAGACTGGAGTTGGACAGCCTTCCGAAAAAACCAATTCTCGGCTTGCTGAAGCTACAACTGCCTATCCTGAAGCAAGTGACTCGTTAAAATTATAACAAATTTATTCAGACAAGTCCATGTTATAAGAAGAACGGAAAATATCATGAAATGCGAGCATGGGTTGCACATACAAGAACCATTTTCTAAACGTAGAAAGAAGAATGTACAGAAACAAGAAGTCCAGCATATATGAGTTACATATAGGCAAAACATTTTAAAAATCTTGTACACCTATCCGAGGACCCGCAATGAACTCTGATCGCCATTTTGTGAGAGACGAAATGGATATATATGGGTCTTCAGGAATCAAAGAATCGGAGTCCAGGATTAAAAGGAGTGTTTGCCCTGAAGCAACTCTCTGTCTCCTCCTTTTTTATTCGCCACACTCGTGCCATGACAGGACATAATAGCCATATTATAACTAGAAATCTTCCAGAAAGAATTTATTGCCAACCGAGTTTAAGAATTCTAGTGGGCGGGTTGATGTCCACCAAATAGAGTTAAAGCATCAGCAAGCCGATTGGCTATTAATAGCGATATACCTGGAAAGCTTAAGAGAACTGTCTGAGCCATTTAATGCAAATAACGGAAGTCTTTTTCTGGCTCCAAAAATGCTGCTATGGGTACGCGGCTTTGGCATCCGAGAAACACAATAACAATAAACAAATAATAAAAGTCTTGGCTTTCTTTGTGTTTCTAATTGGCATCAGTTTTTTAGAATGCAAAGTTCATTCGCCATTAAAGGACTCTTCTGAGGTAAGCGTATACCTACCATAAAATATTTAATTAACTACAGAAAGCATTCTACGAAATTTACGAAGTTAGAGGGAAAATAAAGCATTTCAAAGAATTGAGTTGTATTGTCATAAATTCATAGAAAAAGTTGAAAATAAGAAGCTCCAAGAGCATTGTTCAATTCAATTGTCTATGTAGAGTAATGTTGTTCCAAGTAAACGTTTTGACATTTAAAATGGTCATTTAAGACACAATTTTCTGACCTTATTAAGATTGATGATTTTGAGTTCGCCCATTCTACATTTTTCCTAGAAATTTGTATTGTTTTAAAGCCTTAAAGGCCTGTCTTAGGTAGTAAAGTTATTAAAATGACCAGAATTTGAAAGAATGAATGGTAGAAAGTTTACAAAAAATGCACAAACGAAGAATGGTTTTAATATTAAAACCAAACAAGTCTATGATTTGATTGAGGATTCACCAAAAAATCTGCAAAGGAGAACACGAACGAAAAAAATTCTTTTATGTGCAATCTGCTTTGGTAAATTTATTTAATTTTTTGTTAGCACAATACTACAAATAACTGATTGGGAGCAAAAGAAATGAAAAAATTAACTCTACAACAGCATTGAAAAATTGCCTGTACCAAAAGTTTCATAAAAAATATATAGCAAACATAGAAATTTAAGTAAGCTTGAAGCCAAATATTACCTAGCTGAAATTTATGGTGGTACTCCAAGTGTGCAAGAGCTTAAGTGAAACTAGGTTAGGGTTAGAGCTAGTGGTGTGTGAAGGTTGTAGCTGCAAGCAAAATACTGAAATTAATGCATTCTGCCTAACTTAGCGCTCAAGTCAAAATAGCACATTTTCAACTAATCACAAAACAATAACTTCCTGAAAAAAATGCGATAAGTCTAGGATCAGCCCAGGTTGATTCTCAAAGTTATTATCTCTTTGTATGGGTCGAATTTTTCACATTTGTTTGAGCATATACTGTGGAGATACCAATTGTACCTATTTACACCCGAATAGATACGATAGGACTAATCCTTTTTCTACACAATCGGGTACGGTCTAAGATGTGCCAGCTTACCAAACGACTCCGAATCTATAGAAAGCACATTTCTCGGAGCAGATGACTATTTTTCGAAGTCCCAAATTAAACAAAAATTTGGTCTACTAGGACACACTAAAAGTAGTCATGAAAAAGAATCCAAAATTGCTACAAATATGATAAATTAAAAGTGTTTTATTAATCTTTTAAATGAACAGTGGACTTTTCTGGACTCAAATTAGAGCAATTTGTTGATGCTTTTCTAAAGCTTTTTTTTGAATCTTTTTTGACTCTTTTAAGCACTTTTTTCTACCCTTTCGATGGTTTTTGGAAACTTTTTTGGAGTCACATTGGAGGTTTTTATATACCTTGAAAATATAATTCTCTTAGTTCTTTATTAAAACAAGGACTGACACCGAAGCCGTAACCGTAACTGATTAACACCGATTCATTTCACACACTTGTTAATTTTTTAATGAACTATAAATATTGTAAATAATGACTCGAAAAGAATGGAATGCTTTTCTAATAACAAAATTTGTTAGTTTTTAGAATTTAATTTGCCCACATTTCATCGATACGTGGCACTATATTGGAAGAGTATTTGTAATTATATAGGAGAAAATGTTTGATATTCGCAGAAAAAAGTTCTAAAAATCAGACTATTTTAAATCACTTGAACTTTGCACTTAATAAATTTTTTGGTTCACAAACTTTCGTTCGTTTTTTTATTTTGAAACCGAAATCGGAACTTAACCAAAACCGAGACAAGTTACAAAACCGAACCGAAACCGGAACGTTATCTTAATTGGTCTTCCAACTTTCGACTGTTGATAAAAATTCAGAAAGAGAGAGAATGTAAATTCTATTAGGTACAGTAAAAAAACGTCAAAATGTGCTCTAAAACATTTCAGTAACTGAACCTTTCCAAGCATCTGCTCTCCTACGTCTATTTTTATTTTTACAACAATTCTTTTTATGCGTCAAAAATAAGGATACGAAAGTCATCGAAATCAATTATATAATTGTGTCTTGTGGTTTATTCATTTCTTCTGCATTAAAGAGTGTGTTTTTATGTTTACTAAACAATACACCACCAAAGCTCAAATCAGTGACTTCTCTTCGATCATTATTTCGGAGCGCTCAGGCTTTGTTAATCTGTGGTCTTTTAACTCCTATAACTATGCTACAAATTAAATTATTTTTACCCCTGTGAGTATGTTACGCAACTACTATAACCTCTTTTTTCTACATTTAGTAGGCATGGAAAGAGAAAGTATAAGTTAGTGAATATCAATAATTAGTCTTAGCTTAATATGCATCTACACAGGAATGCAAAAAGTAGGACAATTATAAACCTTTTAGGTTAAGTTCAACAAGCTGTTTACTGTTTATCCATACTTAGAATGGCTACCAAATACATGGACATTAGGCAAGGGGGAAATTTTAAATATTCAACGTCTTAAGGGGGTCCTCTACTCTCGAGGCCTGAAACCGAGCGGTTTTTTTGAAAACAAATTCCGAAGGATCTACTCAATTGATTTAAACATTTTTTTTTTATTTTAAAGATTAAAATACAAGATATCGAATACCAAAAAAAAAAAAAATTGTTAACCTTGAAACTTCAACAAGTTGAAACTGCATGGGTCCCGCTCGAGTAAAATTATGGCCATTTCGTTTATCTGTAATCAAAAATTAAATATTCTTTATAATCACAGTTAGGTTGGCTATCTTTTCTCGAAAAGGAATTCATTTACTTTGTAAATTGTAAAATTTATGCAACAATTTGTTAAAATTTTTAATTTTCGCGTTATATTTCGGCATAATAGAGATTTTAAATATAGAACAAAATAAAATTTCGCAAATCGTAATCGGGAAAACATAGCGGTATGTTCACTAATTAATTAAGTATAAAAAATTTCGAAGTCGGAACAATACTTTTATGAAAAGAAGCTGAAAAAACCCTACTTTCGGGAAAACGCGTTTAAAGATAAATTACGGTGATTGCAGTAACTCAATACAACAATTTTGATGTCAAAACATGTACCTTTAAAAAGAAATTTTTTTTAAATCCAATCAGTAGATCCTTCGGAATTTAGTTCCAAAAAAAGCTCGATTTCAGGTCTCGAGAGTAGAGGACCCCCTTAACGGTTTTTGGAAATTGTTGGAACAAAGCGCCGTCTTTGCTAAAAATTCGTTGAACTAAAGTTCAGACAGAGATGTGGTTGAAACTACAGACTGTAAAGTCGCTAAGTCCTAAGCTATTTGGAAAGTTCGAAGCCAATAGTCGAAACCTAGCGATCGGTTTTTATCAAATATTGCGTTGTCACCCTAGTTAAATACTCAATAATGCCGATCAGCGCGCTACCTGGCGGAATTTTGTGTCCCGCGTATATAGCGTTTCGAATTGGCAGGTAACAAACAAACACAATTTGTGTGCTTTTTCCTGCTAGAGTCTTTCTATTTTAAAGTTGAAACAATATTTGGCAGACTAATTTTATCGACTAGAACGGTTTGAATTTTCCACATTCGATTTGGTCTTGTATTAGTCCAAAATATTTAAAATTTAAGGTGAAACTTTTAACAGTTTATTATTTTAAATAAATTCAATTAAAAAACAAACAAGGAAAGGGCTGTCTTCGACTGTGCCGAAGACTTTATATCTTTTATAAATACGCATCACGGTTTTAAGTGTCCGATCCTTACTCGCAATAAGTAAAAACTCTGGAAAACTGATAATTTAAAGATACATAGCCCAAACCCCTTATTTAGGAACAATCGATTATATGGGAGCTATATGTTATGTAGGTCCGATCTGGCCGATTTTCACTACACACATTACATACATAATAAGTATCAAAAATGCAAAACTTTACGTACCTAGCTTTTTAATTAGAAAATGTATAGCCCAAAACCCATTTATCGAAACTATCCATTGTATGGGAGCTATATGTTATGTATATCCGATCTGGCTGATTCCAACAAATGACTAATCTCATGCAAAATGGCGGCATCATGCCAAGTTTCATCAAACTGAGGGACTGCTTTGCGTACAAACAGACAAACGGACATGGCTAAATCGTCTCAGCTCATCGCCCTGATCATTTCGGTATACTCATTGGTGGGTCTATCTCTTCTTCTTCTCATACTTACAAACATTGGACCAAAGTTATAATACCATTTCATGTTCATGAAAGGTATAATTACGAGTATACTTTCTATTTTTATAACTAGTAGTGCTACGCACACACGGTATATTAACTTCAGTCGCCTAACGGTGGTATGTTGTCACCACCTTAACTAACACTTCGGGATCGCTAGTCCCGAAACCCTAATCCCGCAACTAATCACAGAGACAACTAATTGGTGACAATGGGAATACACAAACGCAGCCGGCTAAACCCAGTGAAGACGCTGGGGTTACCAACTGCTCCAAAAGGAGGAGGTTGGGGACGGGTATAATTTCTACACCAAGAAAGATATAGCAAAAGGTAATCACAACTACTCAAAACGCCAATTAACAAATCTACGACAAACAAATAGTTTTGTGGTGCAACCGAGGTGAGGTCCAACCAAAAGGTTATGAACCCACTCGCACAGTCCCTGAGCTGCCAGGGACAACTTTAACCCGCCAAGTGACTGGGCTCTGGGTGCGGGACGCTAAAAGGATGGGATGACACGGGGAGAGAAAACAAAAGGGCAGAAAACAAACAACAGCAACCAAAGTCGATACTTATCTAGCCGGAGTGTGTTCCGGCTCAGAGCTCCTGCGATGTCCACCACGACACCACCACCATTATTGGTAACCCAATTTTCCTGCTGGGCAGCACAAACGACTTCTCGCTTTGCTCGCTACGCAAACAAAACTCCCGCACTGTAACTAACAGAAAACTCGCAAATCTACTTTTTATAAATTTTTTTTTAACAACGAAACTCTTTAACTAATAACTTTCGCGCACTACTCGCTTTCACTGATAGAATAAATCTGACGCGCACCTGCAAGCCAGGCTGAAGGCTGCGCGCCAGCACATATTCATGCCAACAGACATAACAGGCGTACGTGTGGGTGATCACCCAGCCGCGCCGAACGGCCATCCGCGGTACTCTCGGTCGCCCCGTCAAATGATGCACAACCACACACACATATTGCCATAACTTAGCGGGCACTTCGGAACGCCGCAAACAGGAGAAGGCGATGACACTCCTCTCAGTGTATTTTCGCTTTCATTTCCTCTACAACTCCTTTTACTGGTGGTGGGGTGGGGAACAACGCTAGTTGAGTAAAGCGCACAAACACACTCACGTCCATGCTGCCTAAATACCGGCAGAATAAAAACCCGATTAGCTGCCCTTAGGGTTCACTCTCCGCGGAGAGCATAGAAAAATAGGTAAAGGAGGGTGAAACAATACAATGAAAATTTGCTCTGCCAGTGCGTGGAGCGCATAGAAAAAGAAATGCCAGACCAGAAAACTTTTGTCGCGATCAGCCCGCGACAATGTAACGGCATAAATGGATCGAAAGAGATATTAACTTATGTATATCAAAATGTTCCGGAAGAAAAAAGAAATTGAATGAGTCATGTCATTAACACGATAACTTGAGTAACTTTTGAGATATCTTCATGAAATTTGGAATGCCAGTTCCTTGGCAATCATCTCCGAGCGCTATATAAAATGGTTGAAATTGGATTATAGCCACGCCCACTTTTTATATATAGAATATTTTCGAAAATACAGTACATAATGCACTATAAGGATAAAATTTTTTATGTACATTAATGTTAAGGCAGAAAATAAAATTTTTCAAGAAATTTTCGAAAATGGGTGTGGCATCGCCCACTTTTCATTAAGTCAAATTCAGAAATAATGTTAATCATAAATGAAATACCGTTCAAGATATCGGAACGAAATTAACACATATACTTATATTAATAAAAGACATGTTTCGGAAAAAAATAGGCGAAATCGGTTAGGGTCCAAGCCCACTTTTATACGAAAGATTTTGAAGAGGATCATAGATATATTTAATAAGCAATAACTTTGCTTTCAAAAGCTTTATATCACTTCTATTGCACTTTCACAGTGCCCGTGAACGAAGAAAGTCGAAAAATATAGATTTTCGAAAATGGGCGTTGCACCGCCCCTTTCATAGTGATTTTTTCCACAAAACTGTTTGTGCCATAACTCCGGCAAAAATTTATTTATCGAAGCGATATTTGGGGAAAATGTTGAATATATAAAGGTAAATTTTTTTGTAAAAATGGGCGAAATCGGTAGACCGCCACGCCCAGTTTTTTAACATAGTTTTGAAAAAGTTAGTATTACCATGCAAGCTATATCAATAAAATCTTGCACACATTTTAAGCTTTTTAAGCAAAAGTTTGTGGATTTTGTGGAAGAAGTCGTGGCGACGTCCACTTTTCAGCATAAAAGTTCTGCTGCTTTCAAGGGCGATTGCTAGTAGTTCCAACTAGCAATTTAAATCAAAATTGGTCAGCTGCTTCTAAATAGTATGTAGTCTACCAATGCAAATCGGATAACACACAAGTAAAATATCCGGGCAAGTAGTTAATACCTCACTGCAATAGGTAAGCTATGCACCTTTTTTGATTTTTATGCCTTTAATGAAAATGAAATGTTAGTAAGTGTGAGAAGAAAAAGAGATGGGCCCATCAATTGGTAACCAGAAATAATAAAGACGAGGAGCTGCGTCCATTTAGCAATGTCCGTCTCTCCGTCCGTCTGTCTGTCCGTCTGTCTGGCCGTCTGTATGTCTGTCCGTCTGTCTATTTGAACGGAAATTTTTCAAACATAAAATGTGCATGTATTGGTATTTTGAAAAATTTGTTTAGCAGTTGTTGGTAGGGAAGCTATTTATATACAAATAAATTAATGGCAGCAAATGGTGGTGTGGAGGTAGTGTTGCCGGCCTAGCACACCAAAGGTTTAAGGTTCGAGTCCTGGGACAGGTAATATCCAAAGTGGTTTGAAAAAGTTTTTCAAATCGGGCTCGCCCCTCTGTACTAGTATGGCCAACTCTCCGAGTGTATTTCTGCCATGGAAGGCTTCTCAGCAAAAATTCATCTCCTTTTTAGATGCCGTGCGAAGTCGGCAAAAATCGGTAGGTCCCGGCAATTTGTAGGAAAAAATTTAAAACGGCACACCACAAAATGGAAGGGAAGCTCGGCTCAAAAATCTCTTAGAAGGTTTATGATGATATACCTGTTTTATATCACGCCATACAATTATGGTTTTTTTTTCAATTAATTTAGCCTTCAAAACTCATACACAGAAGTGTTTTTATTGAAAACAATCAGTTTATAATGCTATCTGAAAAATATTAAAATAGACCTGCGTAAATTGGTATGCCATAATAGAGCACTACTAGGTATAAAATGTTCGGTCCCACCCGAACTTAGACTTCCTTACTCGTTTCATTTAAAAACCTATAGCAGCAAAAGACAATGCCTTAACACAACTTTATGATATTCTTTCCAAAGCTTTTATATTTGAAGCAACTCATGACTACAAGAGCTCAAGATCAAGAATAATTTTTTTTTCTTACAAACATCAACCAAAAAAGAGAGTGCTGTTGTTGGCTATATAATATGAATAGAAAAAAAATTTTGCCGACAAACAAACAATTCTTCAGTGAGGCTTATCGTTCACGGAACGTAAAAAATATCTCTAAAGAACAAGTCTATCAGCTTTCGAAATGTAAATATAGGAAAATACATAGCGTTTGTCTCTAAACTTTGCTCATATATTAAAATAAACAACTTTAAATAATTAATAAAAATAAAAACAATTTATTTTCAAGAAAAAAAAATATATGAAAAAAAAACACGTCAATTGCTGTTACTAATTTCCATATTTGATAAAATTTACACAGTTCCTCTAAAAGTCAATTTCATGCCAAAATGTCATCCAGACACTTCAACAGCTAAATATATAAATACATTTTAATATCTTTTTGGTTCGCCAAAGTTGAACTTGTGTTTTAGGCACACCAACACATGCGCATATTTCCACAAAAACCCATTTTAGTCATTTTCCACTTATTTTCCTGCCAGCCAAGTCATACAGTGCGTCTAGCAGTCATGCAATATACCAATATTTTTTCGGTCTTTGTGAGTGCTTTTCATATTGATTGCTTTTTGAGAGTTGTCATAGATAGTCCGTTTTGCCAAGTAGTATATATATACACTCGCAATATACATAGAACTCGGTACATACATATGTAGGTACTTCGGTACATATTAGCCTTATTGCTACACTTTTATCGATTTGCTTGAAAATTCTCTTTGTATTTCTATGCCAATAAAGCTTGGTTATTCAAAAAATGTTGTCGTTTTTTCATTTCTTCTTTAACCATTTCATGCAACGTTCATCATTTCGGCATTTCGGTGCTAAGCGGTTTTTTGTCGATATAGTTTTGGGCGTTGTCACCGAATTTACAAGCAGTGGCGCCCCATGTTTGCTTAGTTGCTAAATTGCTTTTATATATACCAACAAAGATAAGTGTGTGTATGTGCAATAAATCTTGGCATTGCTGGTAGATTAAGTTTGAGTGCTTTGATATCATTACTGAATATTTTTGTATCAAATAAGGTTCGACTTTTGGGCGAAATAAATTTGTATACACTTAGATTTTACCCTACATCGTATGGAAAGCAAGTAAATGTCACCCTTTAACGAAGTATCTTTGAAGTGAAAACTTCCTTGGTGGCGTTGTGTACTCTGTATCTCAAATTTGTGCTTGTTATATGAGCTTTTTTTCCTTCGTTGAGAATAATGCAAGTACTAAAATTGTTGCCAGACGCTCTTAAGCTAGAAGAAATTCCGATCTAGTTATAGCTGAAAAAAGAATGTAAAGAAGATTTTGGCAACTTACCGTAAGATAAATCAGCTCCGTTCCATTACTGGGTGTATGAGTAGGAGCAGACGTAGAAACAAAAGCCACAGAAAAAGTACTAGGTACTATAGTATAATCTGCGAACTTCCGCTTTTTGGCGTTTGCTTACCCCTATATAGCGGTGAATGATCTAGAGCCTAGATTCTAGACATTTCAAAGATATGAATACTAGACTGGGTCGATTTATTAACCGATATCGCGCTATCGATTTTTCGATAGCTTTTGGGCTCAGGAAAAAAAAGTTCTACTACGCATACCCAAAAAAATTATTTTCGAGCCTGCGCAATTTCATTTTTTTGACTTTGATTTTTAAGGTTTTTTTCATGACCTACTAAAAAAATGTTTATTTGATTTTAAAATTTTCATGTATACCCTGTCCGACCTAAAAATGCCCCCTAAAAACGTTGGCGATAACAGTAGGGTTCTTGAGGGTTTTTTCAGCATATATGCAAAAATGTTTTCGATGAAACCGAATTGCTGAAAAAACCCTTAAAAAAATGGCAAAAGGGTAAATTTTTTAACAAAACACTCCCCAAAACCCAAAAAATATTTCTTTTTTTGAAAAACTGTTATCGCCAACGTTTTTAAGGGCACTGTTTAAGCACAGCTGATGTCGACAGTTTACGAATAGTTGCGAATCCACTGAAAACTCCTGCTGACAGCTGGAACAGTTTTGTAGCACTTAAGCAGCTGGTCATTAATAGATTAAGAAGAACAATGAAGGAAATCTAACTTCGGGTGGATCCCAGCTGTGTAAAATTGGCCGTGGTAAATTGTTGTGTAGTTAGTGGCTTTAAAATTATATGTGTGGAGGTAGTTGCTTTAAAACTTGTCTAATCTCATGTGGGAAATACCAGACTCATTCTGTTTCTTTTCTTATTTAGCTACATCAGTTATTTAAATAACTTGGGGTCTATCAGCTATTCCGACGGAACTTTCGACGGGAGAAATGTATTAGCTCATGAGAGAAATTAATCGATTTAATCGGGATTTTCCTGTGAATTTCGATGAAGTCGATAGAGATCACAAAACTCTATTACAAATATTCCCCGACGGCAGCTCCGCCGGAATAGCTGATAGACCCCCTTCTTTTATGTCTTTTTCGAAATTAATTGATTTTTCACATAGGTATGAAATGTGGTACAGGAAGTATAATTTAAAGTATTCATATAATGGCTACCCTTATAAAAATTAATGTGTGTATTTTATGGGCGCCCAAAGTATTTGACCCATCTTTATGAAATTTCGACAGTATTTGGAAAAAGAAGGCGGCACTTTATTGATGTCAAAAGCTCATCAACGATCTCTATAAAACTTTTACAATGGCTTCAGAAGTTCGCTGTGTACGATGCAGGGTATACATAGTACACAAAAAGTGGGCGTTGCCACGCCCCAGATCACATCATTGCATATATATGTGCTTTTATAAAAATGTATACAACTTTTGAAAAGCGAGCGATGCCACGCCGATCTTTCAAAATTAAAAAAAAAATCACTAATAAGATCATCAGTTTCTGGTTTCCTACCTTCCTGTTTAGAAAACTTTAGTACAAAACTGGGCGTGGTTGTAAACCGATTTTACTTTTTTCTATGGGCACATCTATTTTATACTGTTCTGAAGTTGTTAACAGTTGACGTTTGAAAATTCGTATCATCACATGTGGGCGGTAGTACGCCCTTTTGCAAAAATTTTGCGAAAATCGTTTAATAATTAAAAAAAAATGTATGTAACTTTCAAAATATATAAATCTGTATCAGTCAATGAGGCACGGCGAGTTCAGTATTTCTATATACTTTTGAGATAACTTTTAAGAAAAATAGGTGTGGTCGAATACCGATTTCTCTTATTTTAAACGTATGTATGTATTACAACAACAGTATGCCTTCCTTGTTATTCTATCGTAAACTGTTCCGAAGTTAGTAAAAGTCGAAGTCTGGAAATTTGTTCACTAATATGTGGGCAGTCCCATGCCCCTTTTCCAAAAATGTTTGTAAAATCGTCAATAAATTTTAAAATAAATTTATTTTTAAAGTTAACGAATTTCATTATTGTAGCTGCTTGTATTATTGAATTACCTACTTTTATACATTTTTCGAAGTTTTCGATATCGAAACAAGGGGCGTCGTTATGGTTTGATTTCGCCCATTACAAAATTTCACTCAAATATCAAAATTTTTACTCAAATTATCGTGTTCACCGACGGACGGACGGACATGTCTTAATGAATTCCTCTGTTCATTCTAAGAACTTTGATGTGTGGAACTCTATATCTATCTCCATTATTTTGTACCGTTACAAACCAACGTTTTATGGACAAAACTATAATACCCTGTGTACTAGTACAGCTGGGTATAAAAATAAGGAAGTATGTAAAGAAAAATTAATGAATTAGCAAAAGAATTGGAAGCTACAAAAATGCGGAGATATTATGATTAAAATCGAACTTAGTCTATTATAGGTTGTGAGACGCAGCGTGGTCGAGTTTTTCAGTTTGTAATAACAGCAGATGATGTTAAAACCTTGATTAAAAATACTTTTTGGCCGCCGCACTATGTCAAAGCAGTCATGTATTTCGAGAAATTGCACACAATATTTTGAAGTTGGTTACTGTGGAAAGTAGAAAATCATCAACGTTGGGGATTAGTTGTAGTTTAACTTCCTTCAGTTAAGTGGTAAAAAGTGTTTCTGAGTAACTTGTGGCAGTGAAAATATGTACGAATTGGGAAACAGCTGCTTTGTTTAAGATACTTTACCGAATACGAGATAGAGCGATCGGTTGGTCTTATGTGTTTCAAGATAAAGATTTGATGAACAATGTGGATAGGTTAGAACCCAGCACAAGAGAATTCGCTGTCTCAGAGTAATGTGGGTAGTTTTACCAAATTTCTATTAATGTAGCGCTATTAGAAGGGCCGTAATTGCCCGTGGCTTTTCACTTATTTGCATCTGTCCCTTTAAACTAGGACAGAAGCCAGCATATGTGACCCATGATAAATTTTAGGCTTGACACACAAATTCTTTCAAACTACCATACCCCCAAAACGATATATTATCTTCTCCTGTAGCATTGGGGTACTGACTAAATAAGCGTTACTACGTTATGCGAGTAAATAAATGCACCATAAGGTGTTGCTATCCCCAACATAGGTCTGTGACCTACAAACTTGTAAAAGCATGTGCAGCATGGCTTTTCCTCTCTCGGTTTTATCAATTGGCCCAAGTGAAAAGGGATGACTGTCGTGCTGTGTTGAGCAACAGTTAAGATCGCCCAACCACCAATTAGTAATGATGAAAGCTTATTTGCGTTATCTTGGAATATTTCTTTTCCCCAAAAATCAACAACACAAGGAAATACATCTTGAGAGGCGATTTAATGATAATCACAAACTTGATAGAAACAATCTTTGTTGATTCGTGAACATGAGCGCTTAAACTGCTAAGTGCAAGGAAAGCAAAAAAGATATAAAAAATTAACCGAACCATAAATATTAAAAAAAAAGCATTTTAAATATAACAGAATTTTCCAATTAGGACAAAGAAAAAACGCTTGACCTCTTCTGTATCTATTTTACCACGAGCTTGCTGTGCATAGACCTCTTAGAGCTGAAAGAAAGGTTAACGCTTCTGATTCTTTTTAATTTGTCCGCACAGCAAAGGGAAAGTGAATTAATTTGTAAAACTTTTTTGTTTTGTTTGAGGAGCAAAACCTTATTATGAGAGCACATTGGTTGGTATATCGCACATTTTTCCATGGCTATCAATAACAGAAGATGCGATTTACGTTTGTGATGACGGCCACACTTCATTAGTTAAGTAAATATTTTCAATTTGAAATTTATCATTTTAAGGTTGTCCAAAGGCTTGCAAAAGTTTGTAAATACGATTTAGACAACTTTTTGTATAATTTTGAAACCTAGTTAGATATTAAATGCTATGTGCGATTATCCCTTTTTTGTTTACGGTCATTCATTATTTACTTTAAACTTTTTCAATTGAAACTGCTATTTTTTTGAGTATTCATCAAAGCTATGGCTGTCTCTAAAAAATGTTCCTACTCTATTCAATTAAACAACTTTTAATAATTAATTTTAAAAAATATTATTAAAAAAAAATTAAAGAAACATAAAAATTATTTTCATAAAAAAATTAAAATGTGGAAAATTATTAATCTTGGCCTTGAGTTCGTTTCATGAATATTGAAAATGTACAGGCCTAAAATCAACAAAAATTGTTGATACAAAAAAGCAATAGCAAAATATTTTTTTGGAAAAAATTCAAAAATACATATTTTTGAAAAAAAAAACAGCCTTCTGAAAATTTCAGGATATCTTTATATATATATATCAAAGGAATAATAGCAAAAAAAATTTAGTCCAAAATTTATCGGCGAGCTCAAATTTCTTTGATTTTGTAAAATCGAAAATTTTCTAAAACTAGAAGTTTACATTTTTTTTTGTATACCTTTAAATATCCCATTTGAAAGAGCCAAGGCTTATTTTTTTAACATCAGTAGTTTTCTAAATAATGAAAAAAAAATATACAAAACCGGAAAAAGGGAGACAAAAAGTGAAATTTTGAAACTGCAAAACTTTTTTTTTTAATTTTTAAAATTCTTTTTCTTTAGCAGATCTTTGTTTTATGATAAAAGGAAACTCTCCACCAAATTTCATTCAAATCGGAATTGGTCGATTTTAACTATGTGACGATTTGACATAGACCAACAAAATGATATTTTTGTTTGAATTAAGGTGAATAATGAGGAAATAAAAGAGGGAGACCACCACTCCGATGGAAGGACCAAGTGGAGACCGATTTGCGATCCCGCGGTGCTTCCAATTGGCGCCAGTTGGCGCAACGAAGAAACGACTGGCGAGCTATGTTGGACGGTCTAAATCGCCCAGGCGGTTAGATGACCATTTAAAGAAAGAAAGAAGTTCTCTATTAATTCTTATGGTTTATATAGACGACTACTAACCCATTTGTTCAAATTTCTAAGGCAATTCAACAACCCTCCGTGTGGTTAAATCAATTTCGAACTCTGAGAGCAAGATCCCAATAACTCACATTTTTTGAGAGAGAGCCTTCTTCTAAACGATTCTAAGACGTGGTGATTTTTCAGTTAACACCCGATTTCCTATAACTGTTCTTTTTTATTTTGTTTTGTTGTTTTTCCGACAGGGTGAATGATTGATGTATATTGGAACGATTTTTCGTCATCCCTTGTCAAATTTGGTTTTGAGACAAACAAAGCAACCACTCAGGTACAACAACCACACACGCACCGACAAATAAGCACAAAACAGCAAAAGATCAAAAACAACAAACAAGCAAAAAAGGTCAAACAACAAAAATCACCAACTTTTACCTGCCTCAGTCAACCACAAAAAACCGATTTATGCAAACCACCCCCGTTTCTGAATGTACACACACAACACATGCACACACGAACACAAACAGACACCCATGCTGACGTTACCTGCTACCTACTATAAATACAAGACAAACGACCACAACAGATCAGAACGAAAATCGACACTGATGATGGCACAACGCCGAAACCGGTTTGTCTCAAAACCAAATTTAACTGTTCTTGTTTAGTCTCCCATAACTGGTATTTTACAAAAGGAAATTGAAATTTTAAAATACTTATTTTTAGATAAATATTTAACATCCATTTGCTTAAAAATGAAACAAGCTTATAATCATGGACGTCAAAAGTGAATACAAAGGGAAATAAAAGCATTCCAAAGATAACAGAAATACGAAATACATGTATCAGTAAATGTGTGGTAGAAAGGGATAAAAACAACATATGGGAAGGCAGCAATAAACAAGCTTAGTCAAATTTAATTTCAAATTTCAAATTGGCATTCACATTCAAATACCAATCCAATCGCTTACCACATCAATTTCGCAATATGCCACAATACTAAAAAACGGCTGGACATTTATTGACTGCCGGTGTCATTTATTGACATAAAATACCAAAGAGAGATAAGTGTACCGCAATAGCAACAACAAAGCTTTGTAAATATAAGTGGAAGACGCTTGATTGAATAAATTTCGAAATAAATTGAAAAGAAAATTTGAAATTAATTTGCATAACAACAACAGCAATAGTGGCAGATGGTAAAAATAAAGATAATAACGAGTACAGAGAAACCAAACAAAAGAAGAGTTTGAATTTAATACAAATGAAATTCTGAGGGAGATGAAGTTGAGTTACAGCGCAGAGTAGAAAGAAAATGGGAATATCATTATGCAGAAAGTAGTGGACGAAAAAGTCAAATAGATATAAATATATAATATAAAAGCACTGAAAGCACACTTAATGAACAGATGTGGTGTAGCTGTAGCATTTCAGGAAATTTTTTCAAAAAATGTCAACGTGGTATAGTAAACGATATATAGACGTTTTCAGTATTAAATAGGTTTCTAGAACAAGTTTTTATGGCGGCTGCTTACAAATAAATCAGAAAATTTTTTTTTTTTAATATTTTGTTTTTGAAGTATTTATGACTGCAAATGAGCTCAACCCCCAAAAATAATAAATTTTTATAAAATTTATTTTAGTGCAATAATAATTTTAAATAATTTATTAAAAGCCTTTATAAGAATAAGCAAGTAAAATCTAGAGATAATCGCAATAGTTTTTCTCACCGAGCCATTTAGGAATCTGGAAATCTTCTTCATGAAAGAAATCTGGGCACACCCTGCCAACCATAAGGCAGAACGGTGGTCTTTCTGTCAAATAATCTAGTATTTCTATTCATTTTACCAAAAAATTAGATAAGCACGGCCATCTGTTCTGTTTTTCTCTGTTTTTTGTTTTTCGTGTCCATTTTTGATACTCGGACTGTGCTATTCGGTTTTGTTTATATTGTATTACAAGTGTTCTATGGAAAGTTAAAACACATTTTTTTTGCATTCATAAGGCTGACTTTTAAACGATTAGTATATGAAAAATTATAGTTTTGTATGCCTAATATTTTTTTCAGCAACCTTTTTAAAAATGTAGAGTATTTCAACATCTATGTATGTACTATGTTGTATTAGAGTGGGTCGATTTGTATTGACGAAAATTAACCGATATCGCGCCATCGATTTTTCGATAGCTTTTGGGCTCAGGAAAAAAAAGTTCCACTACGCATACCCAAAAAATAATTCTCGAGCCTGCGAAATTTAAATTTTTTGACTTTTTTCGACTATGATTTTTAAGGTTTTTTTAGCATACATGATTCGATGAAAACGAATTTGTCTCATATTTCTTGTCCCACTTAAAATTATGCGCTAAAAACGTTGGCGATAAGTTTTTTGAAAAAAAATTTTATTTTCGGGTTTTTGAAAAGTCGATTTTTCTACCAAAACAAGTCCCAAGCCCCGAAAATAAAATTCAGGAAGAATGCATACTCTATCCCTTCTTTTGTACTACTTCTGTAAGGATGTATCTGCATTAGTGATGAACGCATATAGAATCATTTATACATAAACATTATTTATACGTTCAGAAACACTAATTCTGCATTGAGGAAATAGTATTGGGTTTGCATGATAAACCAAATCCCTATTCCTACAGTTGAAAATATAAACATAGAACTATAAGAACAACTTAACCATTTCCCAACCTTACCCACGCGCTTCCATCTTGCAAAATGAGCAATATTCTTCTTCAACGCAGGTAAGGCAGCGATGGGACCGAACTTTTAGTTATCCATATATTCTTTAGCTGAATGGATGAAAATTGTGTCTGTCATGCACTGAGAAGTATGGCATAACACATGCCCGGGAAATATCCTCTATTATGGAATATTTCTCTTTACGTTTTGTTCAAAAAATGAGAATAATCCTGTTAAGAATACAAAAAACATCTAAGAGTACTCAACTATGTACAACAACTAGAATTCAGTAAGAAATATAGTTTTCAAGGTAAATCACTTTTCACTGAACTCATTTAGCATGCATACTTTCAATGTAAATAAATATATTTTCAATTTGGAAGTTACACACTTTATAATGTCCAAATTGGCCTAGTATATGTTATTCAACTTTAAACAATACTGTTATTGAACAAAAAAACGTTCAACATTTTAAATCATTCGTTTCAGAAATTCTTACCACAAAACCGAAAAAGTAACAGGAACTGTTTGAAACCGTTTAACTTTTCACATACGAAACCGAAATCATAACCGGCATTGATTTGATTGGATTTTGAAAAATCTTACAACTAAACTTAAAACTCATTCTATTTCTCATTGTCTTCTTCTTCTTACATTTATTTACATTTAGAGTAAGTAACTTTTTAAGAGTTATACATGGTGGCGCAAAAGTAATCCTCCTATCAGAAAATGCTATAAATTTTGCGATTGGCCCCTAAAGTCAGTTCGGTTTTGACATTTGTGTAGTAAACACATGCGAAATACAGGTTAATAAACAATGTTACGCTACACTGCTCCAGAACGCGGAATATTGCTGGATATTTATTTGACCAATAATCGGTCGGGGCCAAACGGTTACTGTGAATGGTGAGCGCTACAGAGCAATGATCAACGAGTTGGTTTTGCCGCAACTTAATGAATTGGGATTGGAAAACATGTGGTTCCAAGAAGACGGTGCAACAGCACACACTGCACGTGCCACAACCGATATGCTGAACATCGGAAGCTTACTTTTGCGCCACCTTGTATAACTGTTTTCAGATTAAAATTTAAATGCAATGCAAAGGGGGCACCATTTTATTTTTAAACTAGCTTAACATATAGTTGTAATTAGGCTGATTAAAAAGCGAAAAGTATGTCAGAAAGCTGAAACATATGCCACAGTTAACATGTTTTTATGTATATGTTTTTATGTAGATGCCTTGCAGTCAAGCCAACTAGTTGCAAACTACTTTACAACTAGTATATGCACCAAGCTTAACTAGTCAGCCAACTAACATTTATCCATACAATCAACTGGTATTTTTAACATGGTCATGTCCTACGAGATGTCAATTGTCAGGTTTCGACCATAACATACCAGTCATCTAGTACTCATGAAGTACTAGTTTGTATATAGTGGAAACATATCATCAACCAGAAAATTATAGTTGGATACTAATATGTTTACTTACTAGTTTGATATTTTAGTGCATGGTGGCAACATACAAACGCATGTATGTTTCATTTGGATAAAACAGGTGGCGCCAGTCATTAGGTATATTTGCACTAGTAGCCTCATTTTTAACTTGTGCTTAACAACACTAGTAGCCTCATTTTTAACTTGTGCTTAACAACAAAACAGGCTCTTGGGGGGCGGAAGGAAATGTTAAATTGACTGCAGCAAAATGAATAAAAATAAGTTCATATAGGGAAATATAATGTTTTCGAGCACAGTTAAAGGTCGAAGAGGATAATACAAACTATTTAAAAATTTCGTATTTATTTTACAGTAATAAGGTCAAGTCAAGTTGGCTAAGAAGTTCAGCTTACGCTCAAAAAGTTTTCATGGTGATCTTTTATAACAACAAAAGTAAGCTGGAGTTTCACAAAATAACTACCTGTAGCAACAAGCAATAAAAGTAAAATTTCATTCTTGAGAAAGTTTGGACCAATACAAAACAGAAGATGTCTGGTGGCTGCTTAGTTGAACTTTTAACAACAATCCTAAAAATTTTGATTGCCAGAAAAAGCTAAAGTTACACAACACCATTTTCATTTTGTTTTGCAAAAACAACCAAAACCTTTTTTTCTGTTGATTTTTATACCAACAATATTTGTTGATTTACGGCCTGTATCTTTTCAAATATTCATGAAACTAGCTCAAGGCCAAGAATAAAAATTATTCACTTTTTGAATTTTTATGAAAATTATTATTGTTTTTATTTTTAATAATCATTTTTAATTAATTATATTATAACTAAAAGAAATTAAAAAAAGCTACGGGGAAAAAGTATTTCAAAATAATTAGTTTGCAAAAAAGCCAGATACTTTATTTATTTCTGGATTTCCTAAAACGTTTAACTTTACTAATTACAAAAGTCAAATAAGAAATAAAAATACAATTTACTCATTCAACGTTGGAAATGAAATCAAGAAATAGGGATGTGACATCGAGTAAGAAAAATCGATTACTCCGTCCTTTGATTCGTTGCCGGAGATCAACCATGGCATATTCTAAACCTATAACCCAAAGGGGTCACATATATCAGTTAAAAGTTTAAACGTTTCAGGTACCAAGGCAAATGTTATGCTCATATGATGGCCGATTATTACTAGCAATTCATGCGTGATGGTCCAGGACAACCTCAATTAAAATAAAAAAGGAAGTCTAACTTCGAGTGGAACCGAACATTAAATACCCAGATGTGTAAAAGTGGTCGTGGTAAATTGTTGTGGAGTTATGACCTGCAGAGGTTTAAAGCGTTTTCTACTACCATGTGGGCAATATTATAAATAACAATTGTACGCATCACGGTTTTAAATATTCGATCCTGATTCACTATAAGTACAAACTCTACAAAATTTAATGGTCTTAAGTTGTTAATTTAAAGATACATAGCCCATGGGGTATATACGATATATTGGTCCAATTTCGATGATTTTCACTAAACACATTATATATGTAATAAGTACTGCAACTGCCAAATTTTGTGATCCTCGCTATTAAATTGCAATAGTTATAGCCCAAACCCCAGGATCAGAACAATCGATCCTATGGGAGATATATTTTTAGTAGGTCCGATCTGTCATGTTACGTATATAAAATGTATGATTTATAGGTCTGAAGCCGTTTATCGGAACAATCGATTGAATGGGAGCTATGCTTTGTATTCGTCCGATCTGATTGGTCCCGACAAATGATTAATATATTACAAAATGGGGGCAAAGTACCAAATTTTATCGAAATATCTCTAAAACTGAGGGACTTGTTTGCTTTCAAACAGACAGACAGACGAACATGGCTAAATCGACTCAACTCATGGCCCTGATCATTTCGCTATACTTATTGGTGGGTCTATCTCTTCTTCTTCTCATACTTACAAACATCGTACCAAAGTTATAAAACAATTTCATGTTCATGAAAGGTATAATTAGAAGCACAACACCACAAATTGGTCGAGAAGCTCGGCCTTGATCTCTTCGGAAGTATATCGCGCCAGACATTTATTTGTTTATTTATTTTTCTCTGTACGAAAAATGTTGCTAAGGAACAGCTTTTACCACTATGATGACTTTAAGTGGAAATATATAACTTATAAAGACACATAATATTGGCTACAAAAACTTTGCTAAAACATCAAAGGAGGGACAGCACAGGATGATTTCTTACGTAAATGATATCTACATACACAATATTTCTTGACCGCAGTTTTCCAGGAAATTGTTTTCTACGCCGAAATATCTGTTAACAAAATAAATGCGGTAAGAACTTGCTTGATCCTTCCTAGCAACGAAAACTTTCGAGGAGATGTAATTGACTACGTTACAAGCATGTAAAGTTGTGTTCAAGATAATAGGAGTGAAATTAAATGGAATATCATTCGACGAAATAAAAAAAGCTGTGTTTTTAATAATTTTCATTTATAATATAGCGAATTCTGTAACAAAGTCTACAAAAAAAGCAATTTCAAAGTTTACATAGAGTTAATTAAAATTTTAAAAATTTACATCAAAATTTCAATATTTTCGTGCAGAGGTACGCGGTTTTATAACTCATCCAATTTTAGCGGCTTACTGTGCAAGTTAGATAGTATTACAAAATTTACCTAAAATTTTCAGGATTTTTTTTGTCAAGGATATTGGGTATTGTTTTCCTTAGAAAATTAATTTTTCTTCATGAGTTGTATGCAATAAATCACTTTACACCTTTGACGAGAGAAGTTCTGAAAATTCAGGGCAAATTTTGTAGCAAGTTCTAACTGCGTACGCAAAATTTTTTTTAAAGTTCTGCCAAAAAATTTTAAGATTTTAATGGCCATTTTTTAAAGTTTAATCAACTTTTCCGAACTTTGTGTTTGAAGTTTCTTTTTATGTGGTTTCTGCTATCGAGTTCCCTATGACTTAAATGAAAATTATTTATATCACAGCTTCTTCTTATTTCGTCGAATTTGATTTCACTTCTGTTATATTGAACACAGCTGTTTATGATTATGTAATAAGGTGGTGTAACTCGCAGCCCACTTTATTTTAACGGTCGTTAGCCAATCACTTATTAGCGTTTACATACTAGCGAAACTTGATTCCAAAACAAAAAATAAGAAATTAAAAACAAGTTGGAATTACCATAAACAATGTCGACACGTGGCAGCGTTGCAATACAACACGATGATGTGTCAAACTCATCCCACGCACACAAACATATCGCATGACAGGTAACTTATCTCTCTCTTCGACTTTTGACTATTATAAAAATAGTGAAAAAATTCTAGCTTATTTAGATGGAATTCCAGCAATCAAATGTTAAGCAATATTAAAGATAGTAAAAGAGGCAAAAGTAAAGGCGTACAATAAGAGGCCTGGGTTTTCGCTTTTAAAGCGGGCGAGTGTGCTCCTAGCCACTTTCCACGTTTGCACTAAGCAACGAAAAAATTGCATAAAATTTTTGGATAGAAGTAGGCACTCAAACAAAGAAATGTTATACATATAAATGTTTACCTATGTAAGGTAACAACTTCAGATGTGTGGATTGTGATAGGTAGACACTTTTCATAATGTTTTTCGAGTAGTTTTTACTAAGAAGAACGGAGTAACGACCGTGTGTTTGTTTACCAGCTATCGAAACGACACCCAATTCTATTTTTAAGTATCTACGTAAAATCCACGTGAGCTCACTTAAACTTTTGTCAAGTGCTTTGAGCAACGATCTTTGCGTTCTTCATTATGTTTATACTCAGATGAGCAAAGGTCACAGAGTATATGACTTTCATTTACTTAACAGTAGGCTGTAATAGCATAAATGAAGAACGAAATAGATTTGGACCTATATACTTGATCCAGCCATAAGTGCTGTTACAATTTGTTAATAATTTAGAAAATTATTGAAAGGGTTTTAACACTTTTTTGCAGTTTGTTTTAATTGATTGAGAGCTAGTGTTATTTATTACAATTATTCAAAATGATCGCCTTCTGCCTTAATAAGGCTCTTAAACGGTCTACCCACGAAGCTGCCTCAATTAGCGCTTGTTTGACACTCTCAAAATTTCAATGGCGCCGTAACCACTCTTGGGTTGATTTAGCTTCATGCGCCGTGCAGAGTCTTGCTGAAAACCCAGTGCTCTCCGTTAAAGAGTGTTGTTGTCACATTTTTCACCACGTCTTCCAAAACTTCTTGTTGACACACTTTTGCTTTTCTGTTTACGCCCTTTTCGCAAAATTGCAAGGAAGTTACTCCTTGACGAGACACCCCCAACCATGCTGCATGATAACCTCGCTGAACCCTTGGTACAATATTTTTTGGGACGTTTTAGCATACACCTTATCATATTGCTTATTAAGAGCTTCCCACACCGTAAAAATTGTTTCATCTGTAAAAAGTAGTCTTGTTTTTATGGCCAGTGCTCCTTCGAAAAGCCTTCATGTGAAGGTCATCACGGATCATCCGAGACATGAATTTGAAGGAAATATTCAGCTCTCTGGCCACAATTTTTGGTTTCCTTAAAGAATTTCGAAGAATTCAAACTTGAGCAGTTTTATCTTGGATATACCAAGTTTTTTTAACGACATGAATATCTGACTCGCGCTATTTCCACACTTATGTAAAGCAATTACCGCAATCCGAATTTCTTTGTCGCCCCACTCCATCATGATTAGATGAAACTTTACACCAAACTGATTTGAATATATATTGGCGTATTAAATCTAATGGAAATGTGGAATAATACGAGCTTACAATTTAAAATGCCAAAGCCTTGAAAATTTTGTAATAAAACTTTTGGCATTATAAGTATATATATTTGGTAAGAAAGAAATGAGATATTAAGTATGTTAAGTAACCCCAACTTAGACTCCCTTACTTCTTTTTGACATGGACAATTAAATAAAACAAAAACAGAAGAATTAGAACTACCATTTCTTTTGCGACTTAGGTTTAGTTACGCTTTGGCATGCCAGTCAATTTCATGGTCTTTGTAGCAGTCGCAGCCATTGCCACTGTCCATAGCACGAGCAATTTCAATCTCACTTTCACTGTTAAGGTTGCTGTCTTTATCTCTGTCATGCTTACGTTTCTTCTCAATTTCCCGTTAAATGTCATGTCCACTGTAGCATTCATAGTCATTGTCACTGTCACTGTCAATAGCAATATCACGAATACTGTGACTCCCGCCGTCGATTTCACTGTCAGGGTGCTATCACGATAACGGTTCCGTTAATAGTCACCATCGCGATCTTTGAAATGCATTCATCCTTAGTGTTCCAGTTAGTCACGGTTCCGATCACTGTCCCACCTGCAGACACTGCCATGATTCCAGTACCTTTTCCGATTAAGAATCACAGAAAACAAAAAAAATTTAACATTGAAAGCTCCTGAGCTGGCTGATCTATTTCTACTAATCTTAAGATAAGCTACCAAGGTTGCTTTTAATCGCACTGTGGTTGTGCATGGTTACTATCACTGTAACAGCAACTGTATCAGTCAATATCCCAGTGAGAAAATTTGTCATGATGACTTTAACTACCTGCAACCTTTAAGAAACTATCATTTTCAATGAATATCTCATTTTAGTAGTTTCCAACTAATGAGAAATCGGTTGTTTGTTGTTGAATCCATCTTAAAGCCAGTGAACTTGTCATATATATGCTCTCAGCTTCAGGTTCAAACAGGCTACCGAATGCACGTTTGGATGCATCCCGTCGTAGCTTATGACGGTGATATGGAAAACGCATGCTTTCATTTATCGCAAAAAGAGAGAAGCGGTCATGTTTTTGATGAGTTTCTGAGTCTCTCTAGAGCAGGGGGCAGCAAAATTGTAAGTGAGGTAGTATTGGTGAGAGCGCTTTTAACGCACGAACCAGCTGATACGTCTTTTAGTAGCTTGTTAGACAGCAAAGAGCAATTAAAATCAAAATGCAATAATCAAATAAGCCCGTTTAATTTCTATGAATGTACATAATTTTTTTCTTAAAGAAAAATGTATTAATTTTATAAGATGTATTTACATTATAAAAAATGTTACGTTCATACATGTACACATTATTTGCCTCTCGAACAAGCGATACCTACATGCGATGTTGCTGCGCCACTTGCTCAGCGACGACTAAATCAATGACCAAAGAAAGAACGTTACCTATTTGTGTAAGCTAAGCATAAACAATTGTTCTATGAAAGGTCATTTTGTCTCAATTTATAAAAAAGAAACGCGTCCACTACCTTGTCCGTTTGAAGCTGAAGCAAAGTGCACAAAAATTACCAGTTCTCTGGATGCCTACAGTAGCAGTTTCTTGCTTTAAGGACGCATGCTATTTTATAACCATGATCCCATGCGATAGAAGCTCAAACTGAGAGCACAGCCATGCCGAATTGTATCTGTTATGGAGAGAGAAAGAGAGTATGAATAGAAACTGAGCTCAGAAATGCTCAATGCTCAGTAAACATTCTGGATGGATACATTAGTTTTTTATAACATCGCCGTGCAGAAAAAGAGGCACTCTCGAATGTGTATTGCCTAAGTCCAATTCATTCCTGGGAGCATGACTATACATGAACATTTCCCACAGGTCACTTATTTCTTGTTTGTGGAAACTTTTAAATTATCTTTCATGGTTTCGGACGATGTCACTGCTCCGTTCACTGTTAAGGCTAACCCAGCTGTAACGGTTAGTGTCAATGCTACGATCGTGGTAGCTTTTACGGTGCCATTTCAGGTGGCTGTCACAATAACAGTTAGCTAACTTTCACCTCCTTTATTATCATCATCAACGAAGTTTATAAGGGTCAGAAATATATAAATCATGTAAGTTAACACACGCCAGTCTCACCCCTTGCAACGCTCCCACGTTTGATCGCAACACATTCTGCCTACTCATCACAATTGTATTTCACAACATACAACGGTCCCATACTCACCCATCACACGTGCCGCAGTGTCAGCATAAATACGTTCCCACGTCGCACGGTAACGTAACACCCAAATTCAAGGCCATGGTTAATACCAGCAGTTAATATGTATGCTACTGCATTACTCCAGACGCACCGTCAGCATAATTCTATTTCACATGCTTATCATGGAATTTTTAACAGTCCGTATTTCTGGAAGTATTTACGTTACTGAAATTTGGTAAGGGGTTACATGAGGTTAATCCCTAACACCTGCATAAAAACTGGTGGTAACTAAGAAGATGGCGTGGCACCTCCCATAAAACTGGAATTTTTCAAGTCGGTCTATAGATACATACATACATACATAATTTGAATTTTATATATATAGATAGAAATGTGGGGGGAAACCCACGGGTGTAAGCTAGATGTACATAAAAATCACCTTTTTCATTGGTAATGCGCATTTTTCTAATCAATCAATTTTCAATTCCTGCTTCTCAATCATTTTGTTTACAACGCGGGAGTTTACGCACATACAAAAGTAACAACGCCGTAAATAAATTCACAAAAACTAGAAAATTCATTATATGAATAAGTAGGCCACAAACTTTTATTGAAGCTAAAACATACACATAAACTGAAACACGAAACTGGTTCAAAAAAATACTGGTTTTCACCTAAAATTTTCTAGCTAATCTCATACTATTCCGAAATGAGTCAATTCCCACCTATGGAACTGGAGAAATTAGAGTGGCGGAAATCCCAGTAGAGCTTCTTTCTTAAATTTGATGATTTATTTATGCTTTATTATACTAACTGATATTATATACTATTATATTATATTATTTAGTTATAAAATTCTAACCTCATTTTCCGTTAGAGCAAAACAGATGAGCTACTGCGCAAAATTTATAAATTAAACTTCAAAATAACATACTCCAGCCACAATAGCACATTTCTTTAATTAAAAATCTAATAAAAAATATGCTTAATTAATATGCTTATCAATCTACGCATTGGCAAAACATTTGCCATTCAATCGTTTGTGCTTAGAGGTTATGCACGAACTTCTTATTGCGGTCTTATCTCCTCTCTCTTTGTGTTGTTGTTGTTTGTAACTAGAAAAACACTCGCTACAGGTTTTGGGAAGATATGTCGAATGTGACAGTTCTTTGCCGGATATTACCCGTATACGTCCCTGTACTCCCTTGCGGTACATGCCCGACTGTCTCGGGAGCGATTTGGTATGACTTTCTTTTTAAGCTTCGAAAAATTGAGTATAATGTATAGCAAAAACAGCCGCGATTATTGTTTTAGAATTGGTCAATAACTTGCAAAAATTTTGCATTCGGGTGTTCCAGCTCCATAATGTGAACTAAGTTAGTTATCATATTTTAAGATATTTCCTGCTTTGGTTTTCAAATATTGATCTTCGTACTCCTTTCAAAACCTTTATTCAATATATTTACCCAATTTTGAAGAGATCTACAGACTTTCCTACGTTGTTGTTTGTTGTTTGTAACGACTTTCCTACGATTTTATTAAAACTTCTGGTCTTTGGTTGATGTATCTCTTCACACAGAAGTGAAGTTTATTTTTTCTTTTTTGAGTAACTTAAATATTAACAGGAAAGGGTTAATTTTTTTACTTAACGATCATCACTCAAATTAAAATATGTTATTTTTTCTTTATTTTGATCTTATTTGAGACTGGTTTATTTCCGTCCGAAATGTGATAGTTAACATCACGTACGATTAGACTACGTTCGAAATAGTTTTCAACTAGTTGGTCTGACCATCCTACTACATACAGGGTGGCTAATGAAAGCCGCTACCAAAAAAAAATTAAATAACTTTTTTCTATTTAATGAATCTGGTAAATTTTTTTTTTATTTTGCAGATTGACTTTTACATTTAACTAAAATGGATAACTGGGACACTGAAACAAGAATTTGGATTGTCCGCCGCTATCACGCACTGGAGTCCGTAGTTTCGGTTCAAAGAGAGTATAGGCGCACGTTTGGCGGCAATCCTCCGAGCAGATGGACCATAATAAGACTTGTAAACAATTTTGCCGAGCATGGGACAGTCAACAGAAGACCTTACCATCGAAACCCTTCAGTTCGAACGGAGGAAACAATCGCTGCTGTAGCTGCTGCCATACAAAACAATCCACGTGTTTCGACAAGAAGCTTATCTGCTCAAATGGGTGTAAGCAGACAGTCATTACAGTCAATTATGCACAAAGATTTGGACTTATTCCCATATAAAATTCAAATGGCCAACAAACTGAACGCTGCAGACTTGCCGATTCGCTTGGAATTTTGCCAGAAGATGCTTCAAATGGTGGAAGAGGATGGAAACATGTTGAACTGTCTTTTCATGACTGACGAGGCCCATTTCGATTTAAACGGCAACATAAACAAACAAAATTGTCGAATATGGAGTGCTTCCAACCCACAGATACTCCATGAGACGGAATTGCATCCACTTCGTGTCACAGTGTAGTGTGCAGTTTCATCACGCTGCATTGTCGGGCCCTACTTCTTCGAAGAAAACGGTCACACCGTTACGGTTACTGGAGACCGTTAGTTGAGCATGTTGAGAGAGTTTTTCTATCCAGAATTACGCCGAATGAGAATTTCTTTCAACTCTGTGTGGTTTCAGCAAGATGGTGCAGCTCCTCATATAGCCCAACCTGTTATGACAGAATTGCGACGAAAATTTCCCAATAAGCTGATATCCAGAAACTCCACATTCCGTTGGCCACCCAGGTCGCCTGACCTTACTGCACCTGACTTTTTCTTGTGGGGTTATTGCAAACAGGAAGTCCTCAAAGCAAAACCAACAAATTTGAATGAACTAAGGCAATCCATTCGAGAAACAATTGCGGCTATTCCTGTCTCAACTCTCCAAGCAGTAATGAACAACTTTTTGGTAAGATGCCGCACATGCATCGACGAGCAGGGGGGGCATTTAAATTCCATTATTTTTAAAACTAATTAAGCTATATTTAATAAAATTTAATGAGCTTTAACATGAATAAAAGAAAAATGAATTCCATACACTGAAAAAAAAATTATTTGAGTTTCTTAATGTAGCAAAATTCATCAGCCACCCTGTAGGTGCATACCACTCTTTGACTTGGCATCACATGTTCATCTTCAATAGAATTCGACTGCATTTTAAAACGTGAATGGGGAAATGCTATAAATTAATTTGTTATATTTCATAGATGAAAAGAAATTACGTATACGACTTGAACATAAACAAGCAAAAGGTAGAATGAGAGAAAGGCAATATTTTGTTTGAGCGCATGGAAAAATTGCGCGAAAAAATGTGTTGAATTGAAAGAAATTGAAAAGAATCGAACGAAGTTGAATGAAACTAAATTGACTTGCATCGATTTGTTATGAATTGGATTGGTTGGATATGATAAAAAGATTTTTATACCTAGTCGTGCTATGTGCAAGATATATTAATTTTGGTAGCGTAGCGGAAGTTCATAACTACATAACTGAAGCGATATAGATACTGATTTATGGGTATTAAAGTGAATTAACTTTATTGAGAAATTTCAATGAAAATTAGTTTAGAGTGTACTCATGCCAAAAAGAAAGCAAGTCTGACAATAAAAATGCAAAATATCCGTTGCGGTGAGGTAATTAGCAAAAATGAAACTCAGATGTCTTCTTCCGCTATTTCTTTATTTTAAACGATTTTGTGGCAAAATTCCTATTTAGGGGTTAGGATTGTAATTAATCACTACACGGTCAAGAAGTATGAATATAAGTCATGAAAACAATCAAAAAACTTATATAAAAATATAAAAAAGTATACTATACGAACATCTTAATAAAACCAATTTTCTTTAAAATATACAAACCGAAAATCACTAAAATAAACCTGCTTTCAATGGGATACTCTAGCAGATCACTATTAGGAATATAATTTTCGGTTTCACAAGAACTTCCATTTCCTTACTTGCTTCATTCAATTATTCATTATATAAAGAGGTAGCATACATGGAATTTCCACAGGTAACTTACTTGTTTACTGCATGAGTGATTGATTTAATGGAAAAAAATAGTTTGCATAACTCAATGCGGCGCGTAACAAATGTATATTGAACAGATTTAATTCACATATATGAGTATGTCATAACAGACCTGGGTAATATCAAGTACCAGTACGACATGTGACAAGTACATTTTAAAGGAATTGTACTGGTACTGGTACTGGAATTCCCAAAATTTTCAAGTACAAGTACAAGTAATTGCAAAGTAATTGAAGTTTTAGCAAGTACTTCAAAGTATTTGAAAAGAATTGAAAGTACTTGAAAAGAATTGAAAAATGTACTTAATCGATTTTTTAATTCTTTTCAAGTACTTTCAATTACTTACAATCTTGAAATCAATATTTAAAAAAATTACAGAATTAAACGATATTTTTATATTTTTTACATGTCGCTTGTAGTCCATATTATGTATATTTAACAAAATGCAATTCATTATTCACATTTAAAAATAAATATTGCCTGAGCATTTGAAATTTAACACAGATAAATAATTAAATTTAATTTACAACAAAAAAAAATAATTCTACATAAAAAAATATATAAAATAGCAGGAATTCAACAAAAAACCAAATTATAAATTAACAATAATTCAACAAAAAACACTCAAAACCATTTGGAATTGGCTTTCATTAGAACAAACTTTTCAAAAGAAAAGTCTGTCAATGAACCTCTCCTTGGGCTATTTATTATACCCGCAAAAGAAAAGAGACGTTCACAGTGGCATTTGTGTCTTGACCATCACCTAAAATAATAATGATATATGTAAAAAACAAGAAAAAAAGTAAATAGACACACTCTTACCGGCACGTTTGATGTCGTACTTCGATCTTTTCCTTGGAGGGCATCCCAATGCTTTAGAAATGGCTCCTAAAGCATGGTTGTCCTTTGTAAGAGCCTCCCTAATGGTTTTAATCATCCTGATGTTTATTCTTTCTGCAGTCAATTCTGGAAGTGTGTCCTGCAACGCCTTGATCCAGTCGGTCTTCACATCTGGAGTCAATACAGTTGCAGCTGTTGCAATATCTGCTGACGGGTGCAAATTAAAAAATGGTTCAAATCTTTTTCTCAGCTTTTGATCCAGCATCATCACAATAGAGTTGAGGTTTGGTATATCTTCAGATATACTTAATTTCTTCAACTTGTTACTCAGCGTCAAAAGACTGGGTAATAAACCACCATATTTTACATTAACCTTCTCCTGCAGGTCATCGAGAATATTTGCAAAATTTTGGTAAATTTTGCCAAGTCAAATTCTTGGCACAAATCATTCAACTTTGCTTTATACGCGAATAACCGTTTGACTGCATCATACAGGGTGGCGCAAAAGTAATCCTCCTATCAGAAAATGCTATAAATTTTGCGATTGGCCCCTAAAGTCAGTTCTGTTTTGACATTTGCGTAGTAAACACATGCGAAATACACGTTAATAAACAATGTTACGCTACACTGCTCCAGAACGCGGAATATTGCTGACTATTTATTTGACCAATAATCGGTCGGGCCCAAACGGTTACTGTGAATGGTGAGCGCTACAGAGTAATGATCAACGAGTTCTTTTTGCCGCAACTTGATGAATTGGGATTGGAAAACATGTGGTTCCAACAAGACGGTGCAACAGCACACACTGCACGTGCCACAACCGATATGCTGAACATCGGAAGCTTACTTTTGCGCCACCTTGTACAATGAATTCCAACGAGTTACTGCAGGTACAACCAAAGCTGAACCTAGACTTTTCAGAATTACCTCACAAGACGTCGGCCAGTTGCACTTCTTCCACAAAGCGTTGCATTTGCCAAATATCTGGAGGAAAAACAAAACATAATATTTTTGAACAAACCGGTTGTTCAAAACTATAGTACCTATGTATATTGCAAATAAAGTGTCTGGTTTGATTGCAAAACTTTCGCTAAATCAGTTGTAGCGAGCAAACTTAATGTGTGACTTGCACTTCGATGGTGTTGGGGTGGCAGGCACTCATTGGAAAACGAAGGCAGATCTTCTTCGCTATCGTCGTTCTCTTCTCCGGGTTGAACTCCATGCTCCTTAAATGCCCTCACAAAGTTCGACCCATTGTAAGTGACAGTCATGACGATGTTGGAGTTATTAAGTCCAAAGGAGCTGTTTATTTCGGTGATAACGTTGGTTAGTTTTTTCGCCGAGTGCAGACCAGGAAGCTTTTTGCATGGTAAAGCAACTGACTTTCGCTCCAGATTTTCTGTCAACCAGTGAGCGTATATCCAAAGAAGCTTCGGTTAGTGCACGACCATATGTCAGCGGTTGTACAAAAATACTTATTATTTACGATCTGTGACTTTATTTTGTCAACCATTCTGACATGCTCACCCTCCAATTTGGACATCAGGGTTTTCCTGGTCATTACTCTAAGGCCAGGCACATATGAAGTCACTGCCTTCACAAATTTCGACCTGTCGAGTAATGAGGCACGTAACCCCGCGTCGTCAATCGCGTCTGCTAAATTTTTGTCGAACACGTGCTGTAAAGTTTGACTTCCGGGACTACCCGTCTGTAATAATATCATTTATTTTTTTATTATGTTATTAAAGAAAACAATATATAGCATATTTAAATGCAAATACCTTCAAAAATCGGTACTCTTCGTATATTTCGCGATGACGAACTCGTAAATGCTTTACGAAATTAGAGGTAACTTCTCTGGAACCCTTTATGGCGCGACCACATTCGACACACTTAGCGGATAAGTTGACTTTCTTTGAGCCGAACGTCTGCAATGATGATAAATATTTAGAAAAAATACCATAAAACTATTTACTTTTATACATAACATACAAACATAAAAAAAAAAAAAACAAAACATGTAAACCAGCTTCTTTCAGGTCCGAATAAAATTTTGGTCCAAGTATCACAGGAAGAACAGGTGATGGGCGAGCTGTCTTGGACGTTGTTGGTGTTTCCAATGCAAGGCTCCTCTTTCTGGACGGCCTTTCTGGTGAATAGGTTGGGTCGGCCATTTCATCATCAGCCGAGAAATCATCTTCCAAACTTAAAGACATCACTAAGTATTCTTACAATTAATACCTCAATTCAATTGAATTTATAAAAAATATCACACCTGGACTATGGTATTTGACTTTATATTTGTTTTCGCAAAAGCACGTTTTACTTTGAAACGATACATATGTTTGCATAAAAACATGTGTACGTAAATGCAAATACATTGTTATTGCACAAAAAAATTACTTCACTGCCAAGGTGTATTAATACAGATGATTTCGGTAGAAGTCCTGCTTCTTCTTAACGCTTCTTTTGAGCATGCTTGTGTGAAATTATCGGCTGTTTTGCTTTTGTTTGTTTACATATTCTCAAATAGGGAAAGCAAATCTGTGCTTTTTTGACACAACCATGCTCATATCTGACCTGGTATTGTTGAATCATGCTTCACTGCATACAATTTTGTTGTCCAAATTTAGCAAAGAAAGTTACTACTCTACCATTTAAATACTTACTTGTACATATAAACATAATATGGACTACAAGCGACATGTAATTTTTTTAAATATTGGTTTCAAAATTGCAAGTAGTTGAAAGTACTTGAAAAGAATTAAAAAATCGATTCAAGTACATCTTTCAAAGCTTTTCAATTACTTCGAAGTATTTGCTAAAACTTCAATTGTTTTGCAATTCCTTGTACTTGTACTTGTACTTGAATATTCTGAAAGTACTTAGTACAGACTAATTACTTCAAGATCAAAAATTTAAAGTATTTCGGTACGTAATAGTCCAATTACTACTCAGTTTTGTCCAGGTCTGTGTCATAATACATAAAGACTCTAATACGTAGTACTTGTATAAAAAATATATAAATAAAGATTCAGTGGAGTTGTCGAGATCTGTGGATCTTACATATGTAAAACTGGTGCATTGCAATTTCTCTAGGATGCATCAGGGATGAGTCGCAAAGGAGGATGCGACTAATGCCAGTTCTTATCAGTTTATATGGGCTGAACTGTTCGCATTTGTTTGAGCATGTCCTATGGAAAGACCAATTGTACCCATATATACCCGAACGCGTACGAAAGAACTAATCTACATTCTACCCAAATAGGTACTTTGAACTCCTGTGAGTAAGCTACAAAAACTAAAATTGAACTACATCCCTATGAGTAAGCCACACAATGGTTTACTAATCGGCACCCGCCTGTGGAAACAGAGGAAGAGCGAGACCGCCACACTGTTGGAAGAATAAAGTGCAAACCGATTTGCGATCCCGCGGTGCCAGTTATGAGGGAAAAGAAACGATTGGCGTGTTATTATTAACAGCCGAAATTTCGAACGATACGGACAAAGGTTTTGTGGAGTCGTAACTTACACTTGAAGCACACAAACATACCAACCAAGAAAACAATAAAGAAAGTAAATATTGCTTTATATGCTACTAGCAGATCCGACAGACGTTGTCTTGACCAAAAATTACTTTATCTACATTTGAAAAATTGTACTCTCTTTCCTACCCTTTTTGCTTTCTCTTCATGTATACCTATACGAGTATCTTCCTCTTTTGTCTTCTCGAAATAACATTTTTTGGATATGGTACCGCTCCCTTTTTACAAATTTTATTTTATATATAGGGCACGTTTATATAAAATATCATTATCTCAAATTAAATAATTTCTTAGTTATGCTGAGTTCCAACTTTATATAGCATGTGTCGTGCCCAGAGAACCCCTGAACCCACTGTGAAAGTATCTTAAAGATCGCTGGTAAAGTTTCGATGTCAACAAAGGACAAGCAACACATAATTATGTGGGTGTAGCACCGCCTACTTTTCTAAAAATTTGTAAATATTGATTAAAGGATACATTCCTCCAAATATCATTAATTTAAACCAAGTACATTCATAGTTATGACGAATTGCAATTTTATATAGCATGCACTTAAATCAAATTACCATAATTTCAGAATCCAATTTAATACATTTATGCATAATAATTATTACTAGGTACTAAAGAACCATAAAAACGCATTTCGGCATATAGCATGTCTTTTCTTGCACGTTGTCAGATACTTAAAATAAAAATATTAAAAAAAAAATTTTATTTTAATGGCGCTTGGAAAGTACTCACCACGCGCCATTCAAATTTTAAACTTATATTTCGTAGAAACATCGATCGGTTTTAACCTTTTTACGCAGGCTGTCGGAAGTGGATCAATATAAATACATAATGAAACAAATATATAATAACAAAATAAGTCGTATCTTTATCAACAAGTTAAGAAGAGAGATTTCTGCGTAAAGTGCGCTCAAATTCACAGTTACCAAGCTGCTACGTAACCATAACGTAATTGGAACTTTCCCTTATATTTCGAAAGGAAGTAGCTGGAACGCTGCGGCTACCGCGAAATTATTCCTCATTTTGGTTGCCATAACATAATAGATATGTTCCTGTTATGTACATAATCGTCACTAGTTCGTCAACACTTTTAAGTCACACCAATCGTCGCAACTCCATGTCAGCGACTATTTGTGCTAGTTGAGCAGTGTTCTTGGCGGCTTTTTACTCAAACTTCTGTGAACTATACTCATGTATACTAACGCGTATGTTCAAATAGTACATACATTTCCATACTAAGTAGCTTCATTGTCCGTGTTCAAACACAGATACAAATTGACGTCAATTAGTTGCGGTTTTGCTTTTTGTGGGAGAGAGAGCGACGATGGAAGGGGACGGGTACCGAGTTGCTTGTGCTCGCGAAACACGCTTTGTGTTGCCGTTCGTCTCAATTATGTTATGTTGGGCGCAGTTAAATTTTGACATTTTCCTTCATACGTTTTTTTACATTCGCATGCACACATATTAATAAACGACATAAAAGTAATAGTATCAACAGATTTTCAATGTTTATTTCCAAGAAACTAATACAATTATATTAATTTGGGCTAAAACATATTTTTTCATTCAAAATATTCGTACAACGCAGTAAAAAATTTATTAGTACATATGTGTGTATTGAGAGAATGTCAGTACAAAACATAATCAAACAAAGCAATTCCTTTCCGTGTTTGAACAACATCGGAAACACTTGAGCAACACCAAAAGAGAATTGCCGATAAAAGCAACTCCGAGTTTCTCTGTTTGAACACGGACATTCCAAAAGCTATTCAACACCTGAAATAGCTAATAGAATCACTTTTTCAACATCTCTAATAGTTACAAACATTTTTACGATACTTATAATTTTACTGATCGTCTCTCCTACTATACGTTCATAGTTGTTCACTTTGGATTTTAAATACAAAACATTTCATCGAAACGAAACAAGTTCTTTGCCTACTACAGATTGAATTTTCTGAAACCAATTTTATGTGATTGGAAATATGAGTATGATGCATACAAACATCTGCACATGGATATGTAAGAACTGCAGAAATACATTGTATGTGTAAAGAGCCAGACATTCTTTGCAGGCATCGTTTTCTTATAAATTCAATTAATTTTTATTTGAGTACGAAGAAAGTGTTCATCTCTGCACTCTAGTTTACTGATTATACATCATGCCTTGAGTTGGATACCCGATAGAGTCAGCTTCTGCCGTCTAGAGTAAAAATGCACAAAAAAGCAGATTTTTTTTGTAACTACTTAGCGACGTATGAATACAATAACAAAATTGAACATTTTTCAAAACTTTGTTATTTACTTCAAAAATCGAAAGAGAGCTTGCGAAATAGCAATTCAATGCAATTAAAAAATTGTTTGAGAGAGCAGAAAAAATTGTACGTAGCGCCGATATGACGAATAAAATGCTGCCTTAATTTCCTAGACAACTTATTCTAAAGCAGTTACAGCATATGCTTTTCAAAATGGATCAGATTTTAAATCGGAGGGGGGATGAAATCGAAGTAGTAACATAAAACGAAGCTGAAATCAAAAACAAAGGCGAAATCGAATCTAGAACAAAACCAGTTATGGAGCCAATTCCGTAATCGAAACGGTAACAAGAATAGAAAGGCTTAGAGAAACGCGAACGAAAACTGGCACCAAAGGTAGTTTAATTATTGAAACTAAAACTGGAATCAGAAGCCAAGGACTGAGACCGCAGCAAAAAAAATAATGGAAACCGAAGCCGAATCTAAATTTAAACTAATCCGGTACCTAAATCGAAGCCACTAAGCTAAAACCGTCAACTAAACGTGATCGAAGTTCAACCTGAAAGTGAAATCACGAATCGAATTTATAACGGTTAAATCGAAAAAAAAAGTGGAACTGAAAACGAAATCGCAATAGAATTTAAAAAATTATATGAATTTGAAACGTAACAGGGATTGAAATGGAATTAAAAACCGTAAGCGGATCCGGATTCGAAATATAATTGCTGACCGTAAGCGAATTCGGAATCCAAGCGACATCTAAATATGAATCGACATCGCCGAGCCGAAAACTCAAAGTAATCATGACCGAACACTAAACCATAACCAAAACTGTCACCAACCAGAAATCCAATTGTCGCTTTATTCCGTGCTGTGTAACTAGATTAAGCTGAATTGCCACCACTGGACCAAATCTTCTTTATATTGTTTGCTGTTATTGATGTATATGTAAATAATAGTTGATACTCAAAAAACTTTCGATGCCTTTAAGTGCTTGTTCTTCCAAAGACTATAAATCTTTGAAATTTCCAAAGTGCATCTAAAAACTAAGAGAACTTTCTTTCACATGAGGAGCTCCCAACGCTCAACGTACTGTCTTAGTTAGTTACTGTCAAAATGCACAAGTTGAAACAATTGCCGCTGCACATTGAATATGAAAGAGTGGAAAGAGTGCATAGAAGAGGACAGCTTGCTGGCTTGGTAAATGATTGAGTGAATAACCCATTTCTTTAGGTTAGAATAACATTTGGAGTATGCAAAATAAACTTATGCTGAACCAAACATTCTAGCATGTCACAATGTGAATATAAACAAACATGCATGCATACATCTATAGTAAAAACAAATAATAAGTTGTGTTGCTAGTGCTAAAGTTTTTAAGTTAATGTGCGGTCGTGCTGTAACTTTCCATTCTTGTCATAGCCTGGGGTGAAAGCTCATGTCTAAAATACATGCAAACACACATACACATACATAAATGAGTATAAGTACATACCTATCGGTATAGTAAAACATTTCTCTTGTGGCATTTGGGTCAACATCAGTGGATGTGAGTTGCTGGTGAAGCGAAGTGGGCAACCTCCAACAAACTCACCGCTTACATCTGAATTATGTTCCATGCAAGTTGTTTGTGTCATAACGATATGGCGTTTGGGCAACTCATTTAGCATTTTTACATTTCATTTGCGTAGGTTTGCGTTTTTGTTTTTGTTATTCCGTTTTCCATATTCCTGCTCCAGATTCACAAAGTATTTCACTTACGTTGCATTGTTCGCTAAAAAGTATGTATACAAATGCTGGTATGCGTATACAATAATGAAATGAACGCATAAAAGATATGGTTTGTAGATTATTAGGGTGAGTCAAAAAAATTTAGGGTGTTTTAGTTAGTTCTTGTCACTAGAAAAAATGTGCATTTCTCTACCAACTATGCAAACAAAAAATAAAATAAAATAAAATCAAATAAAATAAAACAAATTAAAATAAAATAAATTAAAGCAAAATAAAATAAAATAAAATAGAATAAAATAAAAACAATAAAATAAAATAAAATAAGAAAATATAAAATAGAATAAAATACAACAAAATAAAATAAAATAAATTAAAATAAAATAAAATAAAATAAAATAAAATAAAAAACAATAAAATAATATAAAATAAAAAAACTTAAATAAAGTAAAATAAAATAAAATAAAAAAAAATTAAGTAAAATTAAATAAAATAAAATAAAATAAAATAAAATAAAATAAAATAAAATAAAATAAAATATAATATAATAAAATAAAATAAAATACAACAAAATAAAATAAAATAATATAAAATAAAATAAAAAAAATAAAATAAAATAAGGTAAAATAAAACAAAATAAAATTAACTTTTTGAATTTTTATGAAAATTATTATTGTTTTTATTTATTAATAATCATTTTAATTAATTATTAAAAGTTTTTTGATTGAATAGAGTAGGAAAAATGTTTAGGGACAACTGCCATAGCTTTTCTTATAGATCCATTTCAGAAGCTGCTAGAGTTCACTCATCAGAGAAATTTTGGCACGCATTGCTAACCATTAAGCTAACAATACGCTGGTTTTGATGTCATCTAAACTCCTAGTTCTATTCTTCTTTTTATCATATGCATGAACCACTTCCGCCATTTGACAGTTAGTAGTGTGATCATGATGAATTTTTTACAGATCTGTTTTATCATCAGAACTGCCTTACCGTGGCTCTCGGTTTTGTTATTGATTTTTTTATACCAACAATTTTGTTGATTTACGGCCTTTACACTGCCAAGTATTCATGAAACGAGCTCAAGGCCAAGAATAATACTTTCTTCACAAAATAAAATAAAATAAAATAAAATAATAAATTATTTAAAATAAAATAAAATAATAAAATAAAACAAAAGGAAATAAAATAAAATAAAATAAGATAAAATAAAATAAAATAAAATAAAATAAAATGCAATAAAATAAAATAAAATAAAATAAAACAAAATAAAATAAAATAAAATAAAATAAAATAAAATAAAATAAAATAAAATTAAATAAAATAAAGTAAAATAAAATAAAATAAAATAAAAAAAGAGGGGAACAAAATAAAATAAAATAAAAAATAAATAAATTAAAATAAAATAAAATAAAATAAAAAAGAGGGGAACCAAATTAAACAAAATAATAAATATTTTTGTTATTTAACTTACCCTAACACACACACTTGTCTTCATATAAGCTAGTGCACAAAGAATTCTACTAAAAACAATTGAAATTACTATATCGTATATCTTTATGGGAATGGCTTATGTACATGTACCTAAAATAGTCTCCGATAGCTCTTAATTTAAAAGTTACATGCATCGAAATTATTTGATTGAAATTACTCTCAGAAAAATCCTAGTTCAGGAGTAATATAAAACTCGAGCATGATGAAAACTAGTTACTTTTAGATCCCGGTATCATGGAGATTATGGGTATACTAAATTTGAAAATTATTAAACAAAGATACTTCAATGTAACAAAAACCAAAACATATTTTGTGGAAAATTGTATTCTTTTTCTTTCTCTTTTAAAACTTTCGAGTTTTCGAACTTACAAATATTACTCTCTTGTAACTCTACATATAATAAACTACTGTATATTTATTTAAGATATTCAATAAAATATGGTACGTGGGATCATTATTGAGACAATAGAATCTTAAGCAACACTTTTAACTAAAAAAAAAAAGATTTTTTGTCTGGAATAGAATTAAATACAACTTTCACCGTTTCATTACTAGATGTGTTAAAGCAGTCACTTTGGAACCCAATTAGTATCAGATAAGTGGTGAAATATAAGCAGGTTATGCCGCATTTATGAGTTATATATGACTTCTCTGCAGTTCCATATAGAGTTTGAAATTGGGCTCACATTGGAGGACCAACACCTTCTCTCTCTAGACTCTAGACCTTGAGTGAACAAATACGCTTTCGCGCGGGAGTGTTAAGATTTGCCTAAGCTATGGCTAAGAAGGGATGACTGCCGTACTTACGGAGAAAGTATTCAACATTTTTAGTACCCTCTACATCGCCTCAGACAAATATTCCACTGATAAAAAGTTAAGTTCCCTATAGGGTAAGCCTTCTATCAAATAGCCACGAATTTTGCCGTACAAATTATAAAACACTTACTCACATCCATTCGCTGTTTAAAGAGATAAATTCCTCCTCTATTTGCCCACTCAGAAGCAGTCACCTGTTAAATACAATCCATCATTCTAGTTATTCATTCGTGGCGCATTGTTTTCGCGTTAATGTTCCATTTCTTATTCCGTTGATATTATTCTTATATTTTACCTTTTGTTTGAATTTATTTTTTTGTTACAGCATTTCTGTCTTGTCTCACATTACCATTGATGCTGTTTTAATTGTTTGCACTAATGCGTTTCATGAATAAATTCATTTTTGTGAGTGTGTCGATTTTATTTATATACAACCCAAACGAAGTGTGAGATAGTGACAAGTATAGGATACCGATGCTTTAAAACATATTTAGTTAGCTCAACTTAGTAGACCTCTCATCATAAAGAATTTTTTAACATTTTCCCGCTCGTGAGCATGAGGCAATGTTAAGTTGTCACTCTTGCTAGGTATATAATTCAGTATTTACCTCTTAAAATTAATTAAAGAGCTGCTATAAGACGGCCCTTCACGGTAGTCCCGTTGATCATAATCACGTCACAAGCTTTTATGGCATCAATGCCATTGTATGTAGCTGTATGATTTTAGAGAGCTAAGAAGCTCAGCACATCTATTTTTCTTCTATCGAAACCCGGTTTTTAAGTAAAAAAGAAATATCTTTATTAAGCCCTACAAGACATGAAATTCGAACAAAAAAAACTCGTCTATATTAGCTTACTTACCTTCAAATATACATTAGCAATCTTCAATTACCTTGCTGAACGCGAGTTTACGTCTTTCGGAGAACCCGATTCACGATATACAGCTAACTTGTTTCAAGATAATTTGAACGACCTGCGTAATTTTCAGCCATATTTGGCATAACAATTGATCCTGCCAATTTACAAATTCTTCGCCTCCTTATTTGAATAGCTCATCAGAAATAAAATATGTTGAATTTAAATACAATCATACTAGGGATGTGAGTTTCTTGGACTTTAGTAATCCCGAGAATATAATTTTACAAACACTGCATATCGTAGTTAGTCCTCTGATTTGGGTATACCCTATTTTCCAAAAGTTAAGGTTCAAAAATTTAAGAAATTTTTTAAATCTAACTTTAATATACTCGTATATATACGAATGTGCATATGTTAGTACATTCGTCGTAGTAAGTAATTCCATCGGCTATGTTTAGTCGGAAATTTCTGATTTACAACTGTTAAAAGTTTTGATTGTTCAAATGCTGCCATAGGCTTGCTTGCCAAGTTTAGACTACTAATGAAGACGCTAATTTATTTGCATGAATGTGCCTAAGCATATGTGATAATGTATGTAATAAACACATTTGCTACTTCCTTTAGATATATCTAGTTGAAAGAAATTTCATGTATTAGATGTCACATTATCCTTCTAATCAATTTACAAAATTAATAATCAATATTTCATAGAAATTTTTAATTACTTTACTATTTGGAGGAAATGATAAACAGTGCTTAGTTCTTATGATCATGGGTTGAAGCGTCGAATTTTAACAAGTAAACGAAATCTGAATGAGACTCACTAGAAGTGGGACAAAAATTTTGGCGTACGCCGAAGATGCGGCGATGCTGTTCTCGGGTCCCCTCCCTTCCGTTATGAGCCAAATCGTGGAAAGAACGCTTGCAAAACTAATTAGGTGGGCACAGTGGTGTGGCCTTAGGCTAAGCCCAGAGAAAACGGATCTACTACTCTTCACGAGGAAGTACAAGCCACCTACCTTCGAACTACCTAAATTAAACGGCTAGCGGCTATATACTAGCACCAGGTATCTGGGACTAATAATTAATTGTAAATTTAATTAAAAATCGTGCATCGAGGAGCGGGTGCGAAAGACCTGCTTTGCTTTGTACTTGCTTATATTTAGTAAAAAATTCGGTCTCAGGCATAAGATGGTGCTATGAATGTACGAGGTGGTGGTGCAGCCTGTGCTGACCTACGGATCTGAAGTGTGGTGGGAAGCTCTCCGGAAGAACTACAATCTCATCAGTCTACAAAAGGTCCAGCGCGCCACGTGTGCTGGTGCCACTAGAACTTTTCGCACTTGCCCTACTGCGTCCTTGAATCTCATTTTGAACCTGCTTCCAACCTGCTTCCAACCTACTTACATATATTGTGTTCATCGGCACAAACTGCACTGAGACTCAGGGAGTCTGGGTGCTGGAAGGATACTTAGCAAGGGCATAGTAGTATCCTTATCAATCTTCCAGCGGCCACACTTAACGCCAAAACAGCTTTTTATCCTCACAAACTGAAGTTTTAGAGCAGTGCTATTACTATCATTCAAAGAAGGAATGACTGGAAGAGAGGAGTGATTGCAATCGACAAGGGTATTCAAACCTACACCGATGTATCCACGATAGATTCAGGTGTGGGAGTTGGTATGTTCTCGGAGTCTCTAAATATTTCTCTATCATTCAGACTCCTATCGCATTGCAGTGTGTTTCGAGCAGAAGTTCTTGAGATTTTGCAAGACTGCAAATCACTCCAGGGCAGGACCATAACTGGTAAAGTGACGATCTTTTCAGACAACCAAGCAGCAATAAAGGCAATAGCAGTGCCACATACCACTTCGAATGTTGTGCATGCATGCAAGCAGATCCTGGCTGCACTAACCAACTATCCATTACCTGGGCTGCGGGTCATAGAAGAATTGAGAGTAACGAGAGTTCTGATGAGCTGGCACGCATTTGCTAATCGGAAGGAAATAAGGAAACAACCAGCTTAGAAATGGGGGTGCCCTAGCAGTAGCCAAGGTAAAGATTCAAAAGTACTACCGGTACAAAGCACAACTGAAGTGGGAGAATACCACTAGATTTTGCAATATCTGCATCCACCTGGCTGGACTATAGCGAAAGCAGGACCAGGAGTCTGCTGAGCAGGTCAAGAGCTGACGCCAACAAACTTATAGAAGTCTGCACAGGCACTGGGTGATAGGCGCGCATTCCGCACCACGACCACTGAAGAAGTTGTAAAGAACTAGCTATCAAAGATACCGTTGAGCATTAACTGTGTAACTGCCCGGCTCTAGCCAGAATGCGCTTAAAATCCTTTAAAAGCCCCTTTTTGGAAAACTTGTAGTGTATATCTAAAATAGGGATTCCAAAAATCCCTGAGTTTATCAACAACTCTTGTTGGTTGAAACAGATATCACTACTACATCAGTAGGTTTCGACAAGTTTTTATGACATCCAAACGGCTTCCAAAAGCTACTTGGATAACCTGAGCCATTTTACACACCTACCTACCTACGTTAATACATGATCAACCGGGTAGAAAACTATCTAGGAAAAGCTATATTCAACCTAGCCCTGGCTATATTTTCCCTACAATAGACAGATCTGCCTAGGGCCTGCCAATTTCTAATTTGCGAGCAATTAGTCATAAATCCTGTAAGGGCACTGTCTATTTTTTCCAAAGTTACTCCTTGATTGGTTAGTCTGGTATCGGGTTTTAAGGGATCAGCCTAGTTTTTCCACGATTGTTTAATTCAACTTCCTTGATTATGATAGCTCAATTTATAGAGAAGACGACTGTGTTGTGCACGTGTCCAGGTTCGGTGCTGCCTCAGAGGCTATAATTTTTTTTTTTTTTTTTAATTGGCATTGCCTTGGAAGAACTAGACTGGACCTGAATAGACATTACTACCCAGGCCCTGTGTTAAAAACATTAAAAAACAGTCTAAGGCCGCGTATGCTTTCCTTGGCAGGCCCAAGATTTTGAAAGGAAAAATCTATCCAGACAATAGGCAAAATTTATCACATTTTCTACCCGGGCCTTTGTATGTATTTTCAAAAATAGTCTTTATATATAAAGTGGGCGTGGCCATCATCCAAAGTAGTTTAAAAGTTGTGAAATATGAGTTCCAAAGAAAAAGCTTACGAAATTTCTTTTGAAATGGCAAGATTTCTAAATTTGTCTAACGAGAAATCGTGACTGTTTTAGAAATCGTACCACAACTACCGTATATAGTTAAAAAATTAATGAATAAATAAATAAAAATACTACATTTTTAGTAAAGATTTTCAAGCAACAATGATAAAGTGTTCTCGAGACTGTCATCCCTAATGCATACATAATCGTTAGTACAGCATTTTATTTCAAACAGAATTTCTTCAATGTCCTCAGATGCATCACACTAAAGACAGTTATTCTGTTACTACCATCACTGCATTTGTCACTTGATGTTGTTGATGGCTCGCAGCATAACAACTCATTTTTTAATAAAATTTATCACACCCAAGCGTTATATTAACGAATTAATTATTTTTATTATCAACATCCAGTCAGTTATTAACGATGTCTGTTATGCCAGCAGATTGTTGTTGTTGTATGCGTTTATAGTGGTTGTCCGTTGTCTGGCTACCGCTGGCTACGACATTATTGAATGGACCGCGGCTTGGTACAGCAGAATGTGTTCTTGTTCTTGTTGTTTCTGCACTCATGTCCTGCCAGCTGTGTTTTTATTGATACAACCCGGAGGTGCATGCTGTTGTGTTTGTTATTTGTAATTTAAAGTCGCTCAATTTGACTAGCGCTGTGGGTGGGTTTTTATTCATTCATTTCTTGATGTTGTGGAATTTTGTTTTTGTCAACATCAAAAAATGTAATTTGTAATTTATATTGCATCAGCATACCTCAGCGGTTTGGAGAACATGCTTGCTAACAGAAAAGTTTTTTTAATTTCACTTACAACAAAATCAAAACAGGTTCTCATTTGTAATTAATTAATACTGTCTTGGCATTATGGGCAACTCGTAAACAATATTTCAAAACATTAAAGCTCATTGTAGAATTGCAAGTAATTTTGACAAGATAACTTGTGCCTCAAATAAACGGCTGTGACAATAAATTTTTGCCTGGCACTCATTTTCTCAAATGGAGACCGAAACGGTCATCGATAAAAACTGATGCATTTTGCGAAACCGAAACCCTAACCGTAATTTTGATCCGAGAAAGAACCAAACCAAAACCGTCTTTAAAAACGTCACCTTCATTTTGTGGACATATATTTTCATTTACAAGATGGCAACCTGATTAATTTTCATTGAAGATTGTCGAGCAAGATTACATAAGACGCGTTTTCACCTCGGTATCAAAAGTCGGACGGAGGAAATAGAATATTTTAATTCTCTCCAGAGGTATAAGACCGCTCATTCATAAGGCTACTCTGCCGAGCAATACTATCGATCACGTTCCCAGTTTTCGATCAATTCAAGGTAATTTTTTTAGTCTTTTGCCAATAACTATTCACAGAAATAAAAAAATTAATTTCCAATTTCGGGTTATTGATATCAAGCTCAGAATCCGATTAAGCAATGTTACAAGACTAGACTCTTAGCGAATGAGCTTGCTGTAGAAAAAAAAATCAAGAAATCAGTTCTATTTTAAACACCTTAAATTTTGCAGCTAAGTAATAAACTTAATACATTTTTTTGTTCGCAAATTTGCGTTAGTTTTCTCATTCGAAACGAAATCAGAACGAAAACGAAGTCGAAATAAATTATTATTGTTAATCTTTCTTAAAAAGAACTTTCCAGTAAACGGCTGTGAGCTGAGAAAAGCCATCAAAAGTCTTTCACACACATGGAGAAAGTCGAAGCTCGCAAGTTTGAGATGAAACGCCTACCAAATTTACTACGAAACTAACAAAGAAAAGGAAAATCTACATAGCAGTACATCTAATACAAGAATTTGAAGAGCTGAATCAAAGTAGGGGAGAGAATAAAACTACAGATATATTCAGCACACGTTCTTTAGTTATAAATAACTAAACCCAAACTTGGTCAAGCAGAAATCACCAAAATAAACTAAGAAATTATGATACAAACTTTAGGAATATATCAATAGTTATGTAGTTATTACAAGTGTAGCATTGGATAATAAACATGAACTAAATAGCAGTTAATCTATATGCATATATACACATTCACGCTTTTTATATTAATGTGGTACATTTCGTGTATAATGTATTAGAGCTGAGCAGGCTGCATCAGTATTCTTGTTTTTTTTTTTTCTTTTTATATTACGTTATTTTAGTTTAGTTAATTTAATCCAATTTTATTTTATTTTATTTTATATAATTTTTTTTATTTTATATCATTTTTTATTTTATTTTATTTTATATATATTTGTTTTTATTTTATATCATTTTTTATTTTATTTTATTTTATTTTATGTAAGTTTAACGAGCTCAAGACCAGTTGATAATAATTTTTAGTTAATTATTAATATTTATGATTAGAGGAAAAATTTAAAGCTGCGTAGCGCTTGCAGTCAGAGTGAGTGGGTTCGATTCTCTACAAGATCTCCTGAAATAGCAAAACTATACGAATTAGTCTGACGAGAAATCGTGGCTGTTTTCGAAATAATACTATAACTATAGCCTGTATATTTTTTCAATTTTTTCTCTAATCAAAAATAATAATAATTAACTAAGAATTATTATCAACTGGTCTTGAGCTCGTTATACTTACAAAATTTTTTTATTTTATTTAATCTTGTTTTATTTTATTTAATTTAATTTATTTTATTTTATTTTATTTTATTTTATTTTATTTTATTTTATTTAATTTTGTTTTGTTTTATCGTTGTAAAGTGCGTATGCGTAATATCTTACTATCTCAGATCTATTCGTGATTCGATACATTCTGAGCGTGATTAATTTAACTTCTAATACTATATATTTATTAGTGCATTTGTGCAAAAGAGAGAGGCAGTTTATAATTCAATTGTTTCAATAAAAACATTTAAGATTTTTTTGATCAAAAACCTGGATTATAGAGCTTTGTTTGTTATACGAGAAACACACGCCGAATTTCTGTGCACGCTATAAATCCAAAAAAGTCACATGGCAGCATAATTCTTTCAAACGATATAAGGTTTCCAGCACAGCAGCAGGCTCTTGCTCTTACAACCCTACAAACCTCCTCTTTCATGACATTGATAGTTTTCCATCCCGGTACGACAGCACCAATATCGCGTTTTGTTAGAGAAGGTTTTTTTTACTCGCTTTAACCATTTCACAAACCCAATCAGCCGCCTGCCGAACTTGTGCTCATTTTGCCCACCACTACACCAACAACAAACAGCATGCATCCAGTCTGTGTTTAAATGCATGTATGTGTGTTTATATGAATGTGTGTATGAATTCATGTCATGTCCTTCAAAATACTTGAAATGCTTATTTGCTGTAGCATTTTATTTCTCTGATTTTATCTGACGCAGCAACAATGTGCGAATAACAGCGCCAATCAAAGGAAATATGAACGGCGCGCGAAAACGAAATAACATCGAAATAAAAAAAGCTAAAAGGTCGTTACTTGGTTTCTTTTTTGGCCTTGTGTTGACAGATCATAACTCATAAACCCAATACTAAACGATATCAAGGTCGTAAAGGGACAGCCAAAAAAGTGGGACACTGCAGACAAGCAGTTAATCCTTTTGAGATTTGGTTTAGCTCAGCAAGAGTAGATCGATATCACACTCGAAACTCAACCAGAAAAGAGATATATTCAGTCTCAGAAGTTCATGTGCAAACTAGTTAATATTTTTCCAGTGTAAAGTAAGCAGCACTTTAATTACTTAAGTTTCTCCAGTCCACCAGAGCGGAATGACAAGGTACCCGTGGCTGTAGCGACTGCACAGCAATGGATCACAAGACTGTCGTCGTATTGTGAGTCTAATTAAGTTTATTTTACAAATTTCCATCCACCAAGAACTGTTATCATCATCATCTACACCATTGATTGATGTCTAAACATTTGTAAATCTTGCTCCAGCAAGCGGGTTAGCTCTCTCTATCTCTAAACTCTTTCTTCTTATTCGTAACTGAAAAAATGCTACCAGAAGGTTTAGGTGATTGTTACGCAATGCTTTTCCTTAATGAAGCTGATATTCTCTGGTATGACTTCTTTCTTCTTGAATCCTTCGCACCACGGGTCGAGTCAGTTTATTTAGCAGAAAATTATCAGTGCATGGTTAGGGGTGTGTTATGCTTAGGTCAACCAGGCAGTTGCATGTCACTACTCTTTGACACTCGAACCATTTGATCTACTCCGGTTCACCCTTAACATTTTTACTTAAAGCTTTGAGCCTCTCTTTTTGTTTGCTCCCAAAGGCGACTGGGTATCTTTGCGAATACCGAGACGGACTATACATCGCCCGCAGAAGATTTATCTCAAATGCTACTTTAGCCATGCCGGCCTTTTTATATACCGGCTTCGATTTCAAGAAATACTTTTCTCACAATCCCGAATGAGCTTTTTATGTCCCTCGACGTTTTTGTTGACTCTTAAAGAAGTTTTGAGGGGAGTGCTACGGATGTGGACGGTCTGTTGCCGGAAATAGTAAGCTACGCTCCAGTACAAACACTTAGTGGTTCGATCCCACCTGAAAACGATTTGTTTGACATTTGAAAGCTTCTTCGTAGCTCTTTTCTTGTGCTATCAAGGACTTCAGCTATCTTTAAGTATAGTAGGTAATACACTAACAAGGTTGATGTTGTGCTTTTTAGCGACAAAAACACTCCCCGAAAGTTTTGGGAAGTGACAGTGCTTTTCCGGATATGAACCCGATACGCTCCTATATTCCTTTTCAGTAGATGGCCGACTGCCGTGTGAGCGATTTGGTGTGATCAGTGATATATATCACGCCCTCCTTTCGTAATGGAGAAGAAAGTTGATAATAAGAGGTGAGGTGCACTTCATTACCCTTTGTGGGTTTTAGGCTCCTCTTACGACCAGCTTACCCTTTGGGTAAGGCGGTAAGAATATGCCCTAGGTATATATTCTTGTCATTTTGTGCGAATGAATGAATATGCTCCACTTAAGAGAGTATTCATATCGGCTCCAGCCGAGGAAGAGGGAGACCACCACTTCCTTTTGCTCTGCCGATTTTTATACAAGACAGTTTCTATGATGCGCTTAACAAATGTGATCTGCAGTAAAGGTCCTGTCAGTCTGATGCCGACTTTTCCTAAGTTGGTAAAAGTTTAATTCATATTTCAAAATCTAGTCAGGTTAGAAGGATTAGCGGACGGGGTGATGTTTATAAATAGATTCCTTTAAACGTTCGGTGGATTTCAACAAACCTGTTCTGCTGCTGTGACAAACACACGTTAGAATGTAAATTTCACAAATCCTACTGCGTCGTTAACAAAATTGATTCTTAATGACGCTGTCTAGCCAACGACCTAAGCGACTTACAAAAACTATCCTGTCATAAAACTCTCTGGATTCAAAGTAATTTTGTGTCATTTGAGTTCAACCAAATTAACATAAATATTACTTTACGCCCGATTAATTTTTGTCACGGATGAACGCTAAGGTAGACAACGACATTTAATACTTTTCAAGTTGTTCTAATGGATCAAAGAAAGAGTTTATATTCATAATTTTAATATTTGTTCAGCTCCTGCTTTCTAATTCGACAGGGTGTTGTCTTCTGGACATCTTACGCATTCGTGTCGACTGCTTCCTTTTGCAATTGTTGTTGTAATTATTATTACAAATATTGTCAAGACTTTTACTTGGGCAAAGATATTTCATTTTGTTGTTGGTGCGCGATGTTGCTGTGTGTGCGTGGCTCACGGCAATCAAAATAGTAGCACGCTGTAACAAAAATATTAAATATCATAATCAACCCTGTTAACCAAAACCGGAGCGTTCCGAAATAACGATACAAAAGAAGTAAATAATTTGAGACCACAAAACTTAATTCTATTTGAATTATTTTCTGTTCCTTTCCTTAGCTTTTCTATTCTTTCTTTCTGTGCTGTTCCTTTCCTTCATTATATTCCAATCTTACCTTTTGTTGACTATTTATTGTGTTCCTTTTCTCACATAATATAGTTTATATTTGGATTTGAGTTAATCCATTTTTATTGTGTGCTATTTTATGCTCTATTATTATTTTATTTCTTTCCCTTTCATTTTAATTAATTTAATTTAATTTTGTTTAAGTTTATTTTAACCTATTTGATTTTGTGTTAGCTTATTTTATTTTACTTTATTTTATTTTATTTTATTTTATTTTATTTTATTTTATTTTATTTTGTTTTATTTTATTTTATTTTATTCTGTTTTATTTAAATTTATGTTATTTTATTTCATGTCATTTTATTTTATTTTATTTTATGTTATTCTATTTTGTTCTATTTTATTTTATTTTGTTTTATTTTATTTTATTTTGTTTTATTTTATTTTATTTTGTTTTATTTTATTTTATTTAAATTTATTTTGTTTTATTTTATTCTATTTGATTTTATTTTGTTTTATTTTATTTTATTGTATTTTATTTTGTTTTATTTTTTTTATTTTATTTAATTTTTTTTAATTTAATTTTATTTTATTTTGTTTTATTTTATTTTATTTTATTTTATTTTATTTTATTTTATTTTATTTTATTTTATTTTATTTTATTTTTACTATATTTATAAAGTTCCTTGTTTGTTTGTTGAGCAGGACACTTGAAACTGGACACAATCCAGTACTTGATTGAAAAAATTTGTCTAGATGCGCATGGATCGAGGTTTTTGGAAAATTCATTTAAAATTTGGGATCTTACAATCTGTTTTTAACTAATTTCCCGATGACATAGGGACTTCAATCTTGCTGAAAATAAAAGTTCGCTAGGTGGCGCCGTGATTGCGATAGTTGAAAAACGAGATGAATCTTGCCATCGATTTTTGAGTAACAGGTCTGGTGTACGGGAATTTTAAACCCGAGAATTAAATAACGAAACCGAGCAATCAGCTCATTATTTTTAAACACTGCCTTTTTCTAATTGTCAGTATGAAACTAAGACGTCCCAACTTAGCGAAAAGCTTATCGTGTAGATTAGGCCAATAAATTTCTTTTATGTACGTATCTTTTTGCTACACGTGCGAGATTATTGTTTTTTACAATATATAGTATACATTTAGGCGCACTGACTTAGATTGTCACTGTTGCCAAGAGTAATATATTATCAAAACAGCATTGATATACAAAATTAAAATACTATTGGAGCTTAGTCGTATTTAGATCATTATATAGTCGTAGCAGAAATCGCAATGGAAACCAATTTAGAATTTGTATTTTTCTTCTTAAATTTTACGTTGAATTTTCCATGTTTTTCATGATTAAAATAACCTTGATATTCACTTCGTTTGCTTTCTTGTTATTGTGTTTGAACTTGAAGAGTTGGTTGGCTTTGTCTGTTAATAACACTGGTCAACAACATTTTTGTACATGGGTCGTGCGTCTATTTTTTTATTGCTTTTGCACCCAGAAATAAGAATATGCACATAAAAAAGTTTTTGATTTGGTTTTGTTCGAAAAAAATGAGAAAAACGAAAAAAATGAAAATTCATCAAAATTTGACATAGATTTGATTTATTCTAGTACGATATAGTAAAAATCAATTTAAGATTTATTCTTATAAATTAAGTTTAAGAATACAGTTTAAATGTTTAAAAATGCTTTTTCCTGCTTTTCCTGCCCTATTCGGTAACATTTTCTCTTATTAAAGTCCAAATATAGTTCCCCATCATGCTTTCCGTATCCTGGCTTTGGTAGCGTTTCTCAAACTCCATTATATCTTGATAGAATCGCTCCCCGTGTTCTTCTGAATAAGCTCCCATATTATCTTTGAATTTATCCAGATGTAAATGTAACATGTGCATCTTGAGCAACATTCTACATCCGATGGCGGAAAAATTCGTAATCATGCCAGTTATCAGCTCTTCATAATTTTCATCCCTATGATTTCCAAGAAAGCCATGAACTACTGCCTTAAAACTGTTCCACGCTAGTTTCTCCTCATTGCTAAGTAGGTCCGGGAAAATATCGCAGTTCACAATTTTTTTTATTTGAAGGCCAACAAAGACCCCAGCTTTAATTTTCGGCTCTGACAGCTTCGGAAAAAAAGTCTGCAAATATTTGAAAGCTTTAGACTCAATATTAAGAGCCTTCACAAATTGTTTAATAAGACCCAATTTAATATGCAATGGCGGCATCAGTATGTTTTTAGGATCGACAATTGCTTCATGTTTAATATTAAATCTTCCCACTCCATACTCAGTACGTTCAGGCCAATGTTTTTGGCAATAGTGGGCGGCATCATTTCTGCTATCCCATAGGCAAAGATAACAGGAGTGTTTGATATATCCACCTTGCATTCCAGTAAAAAAACAAACCATCTTGAAGTCTCCAATAACTTCCCACTTGTATTCCGTATATTTGATTGCAGTTAATAGCATTTTAATACTGTCATAATTTTCTTTGAGATGTGTGGAATGTGCCAGTGGAATAGATGGAAATTTGTTTCCATTGTATAGTAGAACTGCTTTTAGACTTTTTGTTGCGCTGTCGATTTGTTTTACAAGGAATACCAATTGCTTCAAATAAGACTTTCACGTCATAGCAAAAACAGAGTCCATCTTCCTTACTGTAGAAACAAGAAAACTCTTCATGACGCTTTCTTTGCCGAGATATTCGAACATCAGAAGTAAATTTCGTTGTTTAAGCCGCGATGCTAATAACTCTGCTTTGTCTTTTGATAGATTTAAGTCTCTTATTAAGTCATTGAGATCTTCAGAGTTGATGAGATGTGGTATTCCTGGTTCAAATTGAGGAACAAACTCGGAATGTACGGATGTAGATGAACTCGGTGTTTGAAAGCTGCCTTGAGGAAATAGTTGCTTTTCCAACACAGGTGTATCAGGTACGGGATGTTGTTCCGAATATGGTACTGGAGCGGATGTCGATGGTAGTTCCGGATATATTGTTTTCCTTAAACGTTTCCCTTTCAGTGGTTTCACTACACAAAAATAGCAATCAGTGTCATGATTACTCGGTTCCCTTCAAATCCTCGGCACTGCCAAATTCATGGCTCTTTTCTCACCCTGGTACCAAACTGTAATAAAACGTAAATCATTTCATAACAATTTCAGTTATTATGCAATTATATATAGATATATGTATATATATATGAAACAGTTAGTACAATAAAAAAGAGAAAATAAACTTACGCTCCAGAATGCTTCTGCAAGAGTTACATGAAACATGTGGAGCCCATTTTTTGTCCTGGTTTATAACAGGTAGACCGAAGTAGGCTACGTAGGTCTCGCAAATCCTTGTGATTTAAGTTAAATCAAACTTTTTTTGTCTTCTTTTAATACATTCGCCACATATATAGCAAAACGATTTAGCCGCTCGTTTACAACTTCTCGAAGACATCATTCCTCTGTGATATGCAAAAACATAGTGTCGCCCACAATGAGTGACCCAAGAAACTACAGCTTCTTTAAAAAAAGTTTACTTACAAAAACGCTATCAGGTAGCTGGCATGCTCTATTGCTAGGCCTGCCAATCCGTCAGTAAAACTTTCGATGAGTTTCCTAATATGTACTTAACGAATTGCCAAATATACCTAAAATCTTGTGTATCTGGGACCTTTTATCTCCTTTTTACTGTTTCTCAGCCACATTTTTTGGTTTTTTTTTAAGATGAGTATGTTGTGCTTTAAGTAGAATTTTTTCCGATGCATCGCTGCATCAGGTAGCTACCCGCCGCCCTCTATCGACCGAAATAGCGCGAAAGGACCGACATTAGCCTGGTGCAAAAATGCAAAATTTTCAAATCGCTATAACTTCTACAAAACCAAATATTTTTGATTCGTAATTGCATTTTTTTGTTGACCTGTGTAATGGAAAACAAATTATTCTATTCATTCACTAGACGCCCGCTGTTGCGCGTGCAATCAATTACTGGGGATGATACGGTGATGCGATTACTACTTTAAATAGCTTTAGACCACTATTTCCTATCTATCTATCTAATGGTACTGACATTATACAGACTATTAAAACTTAAAAAGTCCAAAAATGTGTCTTGGCATTTGTTATGCGTTTTTCTTCTTTTCTCTGCTGGCAAGCAGGCCAGTTCTGTCTGCTGAGCTTTTCACTTCAGAAACATAATCGGAGGTGTGACGTCCAGTCCGCAACGGCAACCTCCTTTAAAAAAAAACTTTTTCTAAATAATTTTCTTGTTAGCTTTCCAGACACTTGAACCTTCAGTATGGTCTGTCAGCACCCTTCCACCATGCCATGGCAGCCTTTAGCAACAATAATAACATATCCAACTAGTTATTAACCAATAAAAGTCTTCCATAAAGCTATTGCACTCTTTGCTTTCAATATATATATTTTTTTTCAATTGTTACATACTTTTTTTCTTTTAAAGGCAGTAAAAACATATTTTTTTTTGTAATATCGAGATTGAATTTCTAATCGCCTGTTATTTATTATCTGTCAGCAGTTTACTAAAATAAATGTATTTTTTTCATTTTACAGGGCACCCTAGAAGACATATGCATTCTATGGGCGAGAAACGAAGAACGCAAGCTGGAAAGAGATAATTATCGCCGACTGAATGCGTGAAAAAATATTCCTTTTTATAGTAAGCATTTTTAAAAAATTTGTAGTTCAATATGAGCTGATGACTGGCTTTACATTTTTTAAAGTACTTCTTAGGCGGCTATGCAAAGTTTTGATTGAAGGTGAATTTTGATTTTTTTTAAGTAGATGGGCCCTTTTCTGAGATGAACCTCAAATAAAAAATTATAGCAGAGTATTTTAGTAAAATTAAAATTGCACAAACTTTAGGATATAACAAATTGTTATAGATTTATATAGTTTTAGCTGAGTTTTTAAGTTAAGCGCACAGACAGAAAAATGTAGGTCTACAAAACTCGAATTTCAAACCTTACATAATTAGTACGAATTTAGTGGAAAGAAATAAACCTTACACAAGGTGTGATTTTATGGCTGGCATAAGCTAAGCGCTCTAAATTCGGCTGAAATATAATTGCTCTCTTTTATATGTATGGAGTTCCTTACAAATACAAAGTTTAGTCGTATTAGACATGACATTGGAATATAATTGACGAATATCTACTCCTTCCTACTGTAGTTATTAACCATATTCCCATATTTTCTTTAGCCAAATGTCTGCTTTTCACGATGACGGGAGGAAGTTCGCCATACTTGTATCAGCTGTATGAATGTTAGGAAAGTTTTTGTTATCATACGGCCTGGCAGGAAAATGTCGAATTCGCTGTATATTGCCAGTTATATTGTCCAGATCGGCAATATTAAGTATGGGGCTAATATATCTACATGAAATGAGAGTTGGATAGATATAACTTTAATAGAAGAAAAATGAATAGGTAGCTTCTAAGATTTTAGGACGGGATCCATATTGAATCTATCAATTACAATAAAAAATATTTTTTGGAAACAACTTTATAAGAATGTAATATCCATGTAGGGAAATCAGTTAACTACAAGTCGACTATTAGTTCACTATTTTTCAGCTAGCTTTGTCTTCCCTCAACTACTTTACATTGCTTTTAGCTAACTACTTTTACATGGCGATGGCGTCAAAAAAGTGAGGGGTTTTCCAGCTAACTACAAGTTGACTACTTTTATGTTGGCGTGTAGCCAGCTCAATAATATGCTTAATACTTAGTTATTATATAGATTTTAATCATAATATGGTTAATGTGTGTTAATGTGTATGTCCTGCTCTCAAAACATGGTCAGAAACCAATGTATTAAGCCATAACCATGTTGATGCATGCACATTTTCAATGAAATCGAAATATGAAATTAAAATTTATTAATTCTAATGAGAAAAAGTGACAGATAAAGAAATACAATTGATTTTTTTTATGAGCAACTATTTTTATTTGTTATTCCAGAAAAAATAAATTTTAGATACAATTTTTCGATTGAACACTGAATGACTTTGAAACCAACTTATAGTTAGACACAAAAAGACGTCTAGAAATTAGCTAGTGTAGTAGTCGGCCACAGAATTCCTCACAGGGATTTTCTATTTACATATGTATGGTTGCAGAGGAGGACTACATTCTATATAATACAGTTGTTATCGAACTACCGAATGAAACCTATTTTGTTCTAGCATTAGTCGCGAGATTTGACTTGGTGGTTACAGTAAGCGTTTGAAACGATCAGTTACAAGATCGCTTTTACACGAGGAAATTATTTAACCAATTCTGGTTTCGATCTTTTTGGTTTTTCTATTTGTGTTTACATAATTCAATTTTTCTTGAAAGCAATTGTGAAACAAAAACGGCATACAAGAGAGAGTGTAAGAGGTATGAAGCAAAACTTTTCACCCACTTCGGTTATGTTGCAGCGGACTTTGTCTTCAATACTCGTGTAAATCGGTTCAAAATAACGAAGTGTTCGATATATGTATGTGTGTATGAAGTATGAACAACCCTGTAAAAAATGAATCCTCATTCATATAAAAAGGTGGTCCAATTCACATGGCGATGTCCGTTGATTGGATCACCTAATCTATCTCGAAATACCCTTCACCTTGATTCTGAGTAGTCTATGGAGCACCTACGAGAGAGTACTTTTAAAATGCTGCCAAAAGATTAGTCCATGGAGTATTCAACATCAAAGCAAGAGAGTGAGTAGGTGGTCCTCAAAAGTACACCTACTCCTTCACTCGCTTTGATGTTGAGTACGCCATGGAGTAACCCTTTGAGAGAATTTTGAGAATACTCCGATATCGATTAGTTGTTCTACATTCGCAACAGTATTTACGAAAATAGGAGCAATATTCCCAAAATTTTGTTTTGAATTTTTTTTTTAAATATTAACCACCTTCATATCAGTATTTTTACAATTTTAACAATTTCTTATTCCAAGAAAAAATTTGAAAAATTTTCAATCAAAGTTTTTATAGCAAAAATAAATAAAAATTTGGTGAATAACTTAAGTAGATTTACTCAACCAATATTGAGTTTGGCTGTTATAACGAGTTCGAAAAAGTTTCGGTTTTTGGTCCTCACAATCTTGACTTTTTGAGTAAAAAGGCATGGAAATTAGATGTGATCATAGACTTTGCCTCATATAATGAAATGCTGCTAATAACACGAACATGTGCTAATATGACTTTGGCTTTTATTGCCCGATATCACACATATTTTAAAAGTACAATATAAAACTCTTTGAAGTACGTACCGCCAAATCGTGGTTATATGTACAGAAGAAGTTCACAAAGATAGCTCATTTCCAAAATTTGAGCAAGAGTTTTACGTAGCACTCAAAGCCAGGCGAGGGAAGAAAAGCCAAAGACTAGCATACACAAACATTAATTATTCCGCTAGCAAAAAAACCGTACATAAGACAAGACCACCAGTAGCGCTTACACACTCACATACACTTATGCAAGGGAAAGTCAAACGAAAAACAAGCCACAGCAAACAAGGTCTAATCGCGGCTTTAGCTAAAGTTTTACGCCAGACACGCGATTATAAATTTGCATGAATTGTTGTTTATGACAATAAAATTATACTACAGAGTGTTGTGTGACATTTGTGAGTGAGTTTATGTACCCTGTAGGGAAAACCTTTCCAGTTCTGTACTGTTGTGCTTGTAGTGCATTTGTAACCACCACGAGTTTTTCTCAAACTCTTTTATATGCAAACAACAGCCAAATTAAATATGGCGATGTAGTGCGTGGTGAGAATTATTCCGCCTGCATTAACTCTTCTAAAGTTTTTCACTACTTAAATACTCTACAGTTGAGAGCTAACTCCTCTATTGGCACTATTTCTTTAGTTTCGAACCAGTTAGGAACATATTGGTTCCTGCAATAAATATGCAAATTGAAGATTTCCCCAATGAATTCAAACTAACTTTTTCAGTAGCTCATGGGTAACTAGGTGTATGAAATTGAAGTTGTAGAAATTTATTCTACTTTTTGTAATCTTATCACTTACTATAAAATTTTCACAAGAAGACGTATGTCTATTATTAACTTATATCAAAGAAAATGTAAACGGCCATTAATTGTAGTAAAACAAGCTAAGCCTATTGCTTTAAACATTTTTTATTTTTCTGTCTGTATGTTTGTACTCGCATCATTCAAAATCCACCGCATTGAATTTAATGAAGTTTTTACATTTGTTGTAAGGTATCCCATTAAAACTTAAGGACTTCGCTGTGTTACTAAAAATGTTAAATTTTTTTATGTAATGACTGAAATTGTAACAGTCCATTTGCTTTTTAAAATGCTTTTACAAGGTCGTTTCCATTATTCCCTTTTAAACCAACTTCCTATTTTGCTGAGATCTTGAAGTTTTCAAAACTGTTCAGGAAACAATGTAATTTAATGTACATACATACATATATAGGCCAACAGGCCTTAAGAGCTGTTTTGTTTAACCGTCTAAACTATTTTAACCTTTCCACAAACATTCTTTACTTGGTAATTCCAAAGAAGCGGGGGGTTGGGAGTTATGAGCGACGTGTAGAGCGTAGTTCTTGTACATCGAGAGAGGACTTTCCTCTGAATTGTAAACTCAGCCCCAAATAACGTTCGTTTGCAAGGGTAGTTCCCTATAAACTCCGAACCCACTTTTTCCGCTTCTTTCTCCAAGTAGGCAGAACTTACGCCGCATAAAAATCCGATAGGTGGCGCACGGGTCGCTCTATTTGTAAAAATCCAATTTTGGGTCTGATTTGCCGGAAATTGGAACTTTGTAGGTACTTAAAAGAATAGAATAATGAAAGAAACGATAATGATTGGTTGATATTTAAAGTATTTATTACTTATTTTAATATTCAAAAGTTTGTAAAAGACGGACATGATAGGTGTCACTTGAATCGCTCTATTTAATAAACGCAAATGTTTGTTTTCTTTGTCGTTGCTTTCGTCTTCCAGGTAACTTCATCTTGCGCGAGGATCCTGAGATTTTCATCCACGCTCAGGTTTCGGCGATAATGCAATGTACGTAAAATTGCATCTGTTTGTCGATTTGGCTGGTATTTGAAACATGTATTAGTGTCAGGTAAAGTAATTTTCTCTCAAAAAAATTCACTCGCTAGATGGCTTTAGTGTCGATATTTTGAGACAAAACGTATTTAAGGCTAAATATGGGAGCAGAGCCAATTTTTGTGTAAAATCAGACTATTAACACTCATAATTGAGCTACAGATGGGATTTCCTAAAATATTCATTTTTCACGCGCTTAAAAACTGGCAGGTTTTCAACTAGAAAAAAAAAACCAACTTACTATAAAAGTAGCTCTTATTTGGCAATCGCTATCTAATTCCTATCCAGCAATTCGTTTCGCTAGCTATTGACTTCCCTGCAGGGCATGCGCTTCTTTATTTGTGTAGCATTTCGTGTTTGCATAACAATTTGCATGAGTGGTTTGCTTGTTCGTTTATACGACTGCGCTTTTGTTTGCTATGCATTACAAGTTGTCACAGCGAGCGAGCGAAGTGCATTCATTCAAGCCACACAAGTCACAAACGAAAACTTGCCCATACTCACTGAGTGAAGTTGCAAAACAAATGAGTAGCGTAGAAGGATGCGTGCTAATCCTGCAGCAGCAAACACCGTTTCAAAATATTTCTGAATAGATATTGTCACCAGTAAGCACTTGACAAGCGCAAACACCGAACGGACTAAGTTATATGCAAAGTCAAACAATGAAATCAACTAACAAATGCCCAATTACAACTACAAAACTGAAATTAAAACTATTAGCCGTTGTCGCAATGGTGCCCTGTATTGTTTGACTGTTACCACCTTTACTTTGCGCTGTGAGCGAGCGACATTTTACAAATTTTCATATTTCGTTTGGCATCCAAGTAATGCTCGCTGCCCCTTCAAACTACGCTAAAAATTAGTTTGGATAGCAAAAAAGGGTGGCTGCAGAGTTGTACCATTGCGTAAGGGGCAGCCGGTAATAACAAGAAAAAGGCTGGAAATTGTCAGTTAAATTCAAATATCGTATGAGGCGAATAATATAAAGAACACAATATTTGAGGGCTATTGTTAGTTAGGTAGAGACCGCGAGGCCGAAAGGCGTGAGGGCTACAAGCTTGAGATTCTGACATATTGGGATATTGTCTAAAAATTTAACTGGAAAGTTCGTAGGTTCCAGCCTACCATAACGTCGGCACTGTACTAGATATAGGTCGTTTTTTATTCGTAATTTCGATGCTGCATAAAAATTGATCTGCTTGCCTAAATAAGTTTTTAAATTAAAAGCAACAACAAAATAAGCAAGCACCAAAAATAAGTTCACATCTAACTTTCAAAGGAAATTCCAAATTTTGACAAATATATTAATTTTTGTTATTTTATACATAAGTCGCTAAGTTTTAACGAAAAAAATTGGCTTTACAGAGATAAGATAAGCAGCTAGCATATTTACCTTATGCTAAAGAGCTAGGAAAAGGATGAAATCTCTAGCACTGACCCCGGCCACAGATCGCAGCTAAGTACTTCGTAGAGCCGTAAAAGGCATGCGACAATGTAATCGGAAGCTCATCCCTCGTGATTGAAAATTAAGTTAAAGTGTAATCAGTCTACTTATTAAAGCGTTATGGCATATTGTGGGTAAAGGCTGAAGCTCATCTTCGAAAACCGATTGCTGACATCTGCTAAGGATGATGATATCAAGTCCATTGTTATTAATCCTTAAGTAAGCTTTAACAGCTCTTACCTAAATTTAAGAGTCTTAAGATTTATAGTTCTTCCCGTGATGCCTTCACTACTTCTTTTGGACGGCCAAACACAAATGAACCAGATAAAATAAGTCAGTAGTTTTTGAGGGGAGGGTGGGACCGTATGCAGAAGTCCACGCAAGTGGGAAAAGTTTCTGATCGCCATTCACCTGGGAATGGTCAGAGCGATTCTTTTGCATGCGGTTCAAGCAGCTCACTACTTCCGGGCTTTGCGCCCAAGTATCCTCTGGGTAACCACCGAACACCCGTTTGGTGGTGAGCTAAACGTGAGAAGGCGACAACCTGGTAAGGCCACTCCGACATAATCGGTTTAAGGGCTTGCTGGGGGGTTCAAACAGCAGCGTCTGATCACCAGGTGGTGCGGCTGCAAGCGGGCGTCTGTCTTGGATCAAGCGGCTCGCTATACAAACGTGCAATATAGTTCAAACTCCCGTGAAACGGGTTGTGTGTTGGGTTTGGGACCCACCACATAAAACAACGTTCCAATGAAATTCAACAACAAAGCCTCGGATATGAGAACCCCTTTTTTAGATGACAACACCCGAAAACGAAATAAGGATTATGAAATAAGGGCATGTACCTGGAATGTCCGGTCCCTTAATGGGGAAGGTGCCGCTGCCCGGCTGGTTGAGGTCCTGAGGAAAGCAAAAGCTGACATCACCGCCATACAAGAGATGCGATGGACGGGGCGAGGAAACACGATCAAAACACCTTGCAACATCTACTGGAGTGGGCATGAAGACAAGCGCAGATTCGGCGTGGGATTTGTGGTGGGAGAGAGACTCCGTCACCGAGTACTATCGTTCACACCCGTGAACGAGCGTCTCGCTGCAATCCGCATAAAAGTACGATTTTTCACCATATCGTTTATCTGCGCTCATGCACCGACGGAAGAGAAGGACGACGTGGAAAAGGATGCATTCTACGAGCGCCTGGAAGAAGCATACGAGTGCTGCCCCCGTCATGATATCAAAGTCGTGCTTGGCGACTTTAACGCCAGGGTGGGTAAGGAGGGTGTATTTGGCCCCACTGTCGGGAAGTTCAGTCTCCACGATCAGACTTCGCCAAATGGATTCAAGCTGATCGACTTGGCCGGTGCCCGAAACATGGTCATATCCAGCACTAGGTTTATGCACAAGAAGATCCATCAGGCTACATGGCTGTCCCCCGATCGAAAAACACGCAACCAGATCGACCACGTTGTGATAGACGGACGGCATGCTTGCAGCGTTTTAGATGTTCGCACAATACGAGGACCTAACATCGACTCTGATCACTACCTAGTAGCAGCCAGGATTCGACCCGCCTCTGTACGACAAAACAGGTGCAACAAAAAACGCTGGGAAAGCTGGACGTCGAAAATCTGCAATCGCAACAGACCGCCAATTATTTCGCAGATCGCCTCTCACACCTGCTCTCCGAGAGCACAATTCAACCTAGTGGAATGCATGAGCAGTGGGATCATATCTCAGGAGCACTCCGTACCGCAACCGAAGAAGTAATTGGATTCCGACGAACGCGAAGAAACAACTGGTACGATGATGAAGAGTCCCGCGCTGTAACGAAAAGAAAGGACGAAGCCTACAAGGCAACGCTGAGATCGAATGCAACGAGGAGTGTGTGTGAACACTACCGCGAGAGGGAAGCGAGGCGGCTTTTCCGGGCGAAAAAAAGAGAGGCAGAAAAGCGTGAAATAAAGGAGCTTAAGATGCTGGCCAACGGGAATAATGCCCGAAAATTCTACCAAAAAATTCGGCGAATGACAGAAGGTTTTAAACCCATGGCAAACTCTAGAATATGGAGGGATCACTTCTCTGCCCTTTTAAATGGAGAAACTGAGCAAGAAACCAGAGAAGATGCCGAACCCGAGCCCACAATCGAAGATGATGGAATTGACGTTCCACAACCCGAATATAATGAGGTGCGAATAGCAATATCCCGATTGAAAAACAATAAAGCAGCTGGCGCTGATGGTTTGCCTGCTGAGCTATTCAAACACGGAGGCGAGGAGCTGGTAAGGCGCATGCATCAGCTTCTATGCAGAATATGGTCGGATGAATGCATGCCTGAAGATTGGAATCTAAGTGTTCTCTGCCCAATCCACAAGAAGGGCGATCCTGCAAACTGCGCCAACTATCGCGGAATCAGCCTTTTGAATATCGCATATAAGGTCCTATCAAGCGTATTGTGCGAAAGACTGAAGCCTGATGTGAACAGATTGATTGGACCTTATCAGTGTGGCTTCAGACCTGGTAAATCTACCATCGACCAGATTTTTACAATACGCCAAATCTTGGAAAAAACCCGCGAAAAAAGCATCGACACACATCATCTCTTTGTTGATTTTAAAGCCGTTTTCGATAGCACGAAAAGGAGCTGCCTATATGCCGCTATGTCTGAATTTGGTTTCCCCGCAAAACTTATACGGCTATGTAAAATGATCTTGAGCAACACCGCCAGTTCGGTCAGAATTGGGAAGTACCTCTCCGAGCCGTTCGAAACTAAACGAGGTTTCAGACAGGGTGAACCCCTATCGTGCGATTTCTTTAACTTAATGCTGGAGAAAATAATACAAGCTGCAGAACTTAACCGCGCTGGAACAATATTTTATAAAATCGTGCAACTGTTGGCATATGCTGACGATATTGATATCATTGGCTTTAACAACCGCGCCGTAACTTCTGCTTACTCCAAATTAGAAAAAGAAGCGGAGAAAATGGGATTGGTGGTGAACGAGGGCAAAACGAAGTACCTTCTGTCATCATGCAAAGAGTCAGCGCATTCGCGCCTTGGCAACCAAGCCAGTGTTGGCAGTAATAATTTCGAAATAGTAAAGGACTTCGTTTACCTGGGAACCAGCATTAATACCAACAATAATGTTAGCCTAGAAATCCGACGAAGAATCACTCTTGCAAACAAATGCTACTTCGGACTGAGTAGGCAATTGAAAAGTAAAGTCCTCTCTCGACGAACGAAAATAACACTCTACAAGTCACTCATCGTACCCGTCCTGCTATATGGTGCACGTGATGAGGCGGCTCGGGGAGTATTCGAGAGAAAGGTTCTTCGAAAGATTTGTGGACCTCTACGCGTTAGCGACGGCGAGTACCGAAGAAGATTTAATGATGAGCTGTATGAACTTTACGCAGACGCCGACATAGTTCAGCGAATTAAAACACAGCGGCTTCGCTGGCTAGGCCACGTAGTGCGAATGAGCGAAGATGCTCCAGCCCAGAAGGTATTCTTATCGGCACCCGCCGGTGGAAGCAGAGGAAGAGGGAGACCACCACTCCGATGGAGGGACCAAGTGGAGACCGATTTGCGATCCCGCGGTGTTTCCAATTGGCGCCAGTTGGCGCAACGAAGAAACGACTCGCGAGCTATGTTGGACGGTCAAAATCGCCCAGGCGGTTAGATGACCATTTAAAGAAGAAGTTTTTGACAACTTATTAGCTAAATTTGCGACTCTGGATATTTAGCCTTCTCGCAAAATCTCTATTTTTCTCCTAGAGAGCTAATTTTGGCAACAATCTCCACCAATTTACTAACTAAGTTACGTGAATACGTTCAAAACTCAAAAACGGCTTGACCGATTTTAATAATTGCTCCTTTGATATATTCGATTTTTTCCAGGGCTCATTTTTTTAAAAACCCCAATTGAATACTATTTTAATACTCAATAACCGCTTGACCGTTTTAAATAATTTTTTCTTTTCTTTGTTGAATCGGACTTAATGTTCATATATAACTAAAAAAAAATTTTGAAAACCCTCAAAGTATATAGGCTCTTATACTTCTCACGGGCACGGAGAAGCAAATGTTTAATGTTCGCGGACGACGTCTAACCGTACGTGATACTTCCGATTGCATTAACTTGCAATATGATCTCGATTCTTTCAAGGAATGGTGTACAAGTAATAACCCACTTTTAAATACCAACAAATGTTGTGTTGTTTCTTATTCAAAAAGGGTAACTACCACCTCTTTCAACTACAAATTAAATGTTCGATCTTTAAACCGTTGTCGTGAAATTTAAGATCTGGGTGTAATTTTTGACAACCAACTCTCTTTTTCTGGTCACATCGACTTTATTGATTCCAAATCTTTTGCAATTGTTGGGTTTATTAGACTTAATTCCAGTGACTTCCAGGATCCCATGACTCTGAAGGCACTTTTTACGTCATTGGTAAGAAGTCGTCTGGAATATTGCGCGATTATATGGAGTTCATTCTATGAAGGGAACTCACATAAAATTGAGAGAATTCAAAGAATTTTCACCAAAACTGCTTTGCGTATGCTTCACTAGCCCGATGGCCTCCCATCGTATATCAGCAGGTTCGGTCTCCAGACTTTGTATGACCGAAGAACTTGTATCTCACTCATGCTTGTCTATACCAGACTATTTGTTGAAGTAACTCATAGAACGAATTATTCGTTGAATGAACCAATATCCAAGGCTATACAACTATCAAATCGATATAGTGGTCTTCTTAACTTTAATAATAGCATATATAAATTTAAGCTTGAACTTTTCTCTATTTTTAACTAGTCAGTAAGAAAGTCTGTAATTTTAGACCGAAAAAAATTAATAAATAAAATAAAAATCTTCTATATATATAAAAGAAAGTGATGTTAGTTCCAACGCTCATAACTCAAGAACGCCTTCACCGATTTGGATGATTAACACTAATTTAGATTGTTCTCTGACCAGAATAGGAGAGTACCCAATAAAATTTCCGAAAAATTCCTGAAAAAAGAATTTTATTTTCCCATACATTTTGTATGGAGCGAATTTTTAGAATTTATTTTTTTTCTTTGTTATAAAAGCTCAATAATGGATCGATCGATGGTGAAATGGATTTGTGTGTGTGTGAAACAGTTTAATCTATAGGGATAGGGCTAAGAATGGGGATAGTGATAGGGATTGTGATAGAGATAATGATAGGGATAGAAAAAGGCAATATTTCTAGATCCATTCAGGTAAATATCTGGGCAGTACAAAGTCTGCTGGTCCCTCTAGTATATATATAAAAATGACTATGTGCGCTCCAATTAATTATTTGATGTGAATGTTATCCTTATAACTATAGATTTTTTCCTGCTCAAAGTTACACTAAAAAGATGTGATAGGGGAAATAACTTGATCGCTCCAAAGTTGTCAAAATTATAGTAATACAAAGAACGTAAAACAATAAGAAGTTCCAACAGCGAAAGTACGTGGTTGCTGTGAAGTCGATGGTAGGTAATTCCCCACTGTACCTGCCTGTACATCTTTTTTAAAAGTCATAATTTTTTGTTAGATATAATTGTGGAACCCTGCACCATTGCAGATCCAATTACGAATATACCACTTATGCGTGATCAATAATTAAAAATGCTTGGAGTTCGTGTACAACAGTAGCAACAACAATAATTTCGAAAGATTTAACTTTCGGCGATTAGTTCGATTACTATCAATGCTCGGACTTCTACTACTATAGGGGTAGATCTACCACCTGTTTTCCTAAGTAAGGGATTATACCGTTGTTTTCTATCACTCAAGCTTCAAAAACTACAATTTTTTTTTTAATTTCTCTGAAAAAACTTTAACGAAGCGTTGCTATCATTCTTAACTGACTCAACTTGAGGACGTTACCCGTAATGGTGCTGAATTTTTTAAAGCTTTTTGGTTGGTTCGATAAGGATAATAAATGAGATTTGATATCACAACAGACAACTTCTATCTACCTATATATAGAAAAGAAGTTAATAAACTTAAACTATGTATACCGGAAATACAAATCTGCCACTATTTCTTAACAAATATACTACTAATTAAATATTTCAAGTCCGAACAAATGAAGAAAATTACTTTTTTAGAAGTCAATGAGCTAACCAGCCCCCTGAGAAAACACCTTTTTGGTAGCTTTGCGGGAAAAGTGATGTTAGTGAAGAGATCTTTAGTACGTAGGGCAAGTGTGGTGTTAGTGAAGAGATCTTTAGTACGTAGGTGCAACTGTGTGTAGCAGTACTCATGAAAGCTTCCTCTTCGAGGTCGTCATCCCAAACAAAAAAAAAAAAATTATGATCACCAAAGTTGACAAATTTTCGGAAAGTATACACGAGAAGGTTTAAGTCACCAACAATTGCCGAAATGGTTTCTATTATTGCTATGCAACATATAAAATTTTTGGTTATTTTATTATTTCATTAGAACTACGAACTTTAACCACAGATTTTATGGCACTATGCAAAAACTAAAATGCCTTTTTAAAAAGTTTTATACAGCTTTTTTTATTTTAATGACCTTTTGAGTGAAAATCTTTGTCATGAATAAAATATAAAAAAAAATTATTAAATTAAAGAAGTTTCACTCTAAATCAAATCTGCTAATAAACGTGTACATTTGACTGTTTGAAAATTTATTAATATTGAGGACTAATGTTTATGACTAAACTGTTTGTTATTTTCAAGAGGTTTCAAAAGGAATTTAACAAGTCTTCTATCTGCAATGCAAAAGTAGTTCATTCACATGACAGTTGGTTTAACTTAAAAGCTCTAAGTCAACAATTATATCCGTCAATAGGAGTGCAAGGTACTGGAAATTATAACTTAGCAGTTCCATGCTAGATAAGTAAGAGCAATCTTTAAATAACTACGAACACGAAAGTAGATTGGTAGGACAACTTCTGTCGGGTCAGCTAGTATTGACTAAAATTCGAAGGGTTATTTCTTTGTCACCACACAGTTTAGTTTATTCTGTAGCAAGCATTATTTTGGTTGATTAAAGGAAAAGGAACTTAATTAACTATCCAAGCTGTACATTAAAAAGTGCCAACTTTAACAACTGCATTCGTTGTAATAAAAATTAACAAAAACTATATTTAACGCCTTGAGGTATCCCTACAACGTGAAAAAGTTTTTGGTGCTATCATTAGTAATTCTTGTGCAAAATCCTCTGCTAAAAATAAAAAAAAGACAAAGATGCCTCTCTCGTTAGAGCGAATTTATTTGCTCGCCTGCTCATAGTACAGAGACGCCCAAATGTATGCAATAAATTTTGTCATACAAACAATGGCACTAAGTTTGCTCTGTTTCGAGCTTTGGTGGCAGCTGTGCACGGCAAATGTAGAAACAAACATTCCAGCAATGGCACCAGCAGAACCAAAAAATATTTCCACATAAAAGTTTAAATATTTATACAAAGTTTTTTCAATGTAGATATGTATATGTGTTTGTAGTAGTACATATGTGGGTGTAGCATGCATATTCGTGTTAGCTTTTGTTTGTTTTACTGCTTTGTATGTTAAGGCTGAATTATTATTTGTTAGAAATTTGCGGTGCAGCGAAATTCTTTTTCAAAAACTTTCCAAGCAAAAACACAGAAGTCAACTGAAAATCACAAATTATTTGCATTGCGCTCAAGCAGCCAGCCACGAAGGCAGCCACTTATGTTCATATGTGGTGGGGGGGATGTTTGCCATAAATAAATTTCTGCATTGTTATTACTTCATTCGTGCTTTGTTCCATTAATTTGGCGCTGTGCACTCTGCCTACCAACAAACAAACTGTAATGAGAGAATTGCGTTTTTGACTTTATTTGAACAATGGCTGAATTGAATGAAAATGCAAATCTTTTCTTTATAGCGAAACTTATAATAATTTGTGAAAATTTTTATGTTTTTTTTTTTTGATAAGCACGAAAAGGCTTTAAAAAATAGCCTGAGCCAAAGAATGAAAGAAATGAATAAACACTTCTTACGCCTCAAATATAAGTTATTTGTCTCAAAATCCTATGTAGATAAAATTCCCGAAATCTTCATGAAATACAGGCCGTTGGTAAAAAAAATTAGAGATATGGCGTTCTTCAACCAAGCCCTGAAATAAGGCGTTACAAAAAAAAACAAAAAATTTAGAAGTGCGTTGATTTTCTACTCAGCCGCTTATATGTTGTAGGCCCTACCAAGAATACAAAGACGACACTTACAAAATTTCCTAAACAACGGGGTCCTTACACTGTAGTTCTATTCAAAATAAAATATGTCCGCTTTAGAGAGATTCGTACTCTATAAAAAATTCCCGAGAAGAACCGATTCATTGTTCCAGTTCCATTCTTTCGCCTTCGGATTTGATTTGGTACTCATTGTTTCGGAAACGTATGCCAAAATGGCCGAAAGTTAGAAAACTCTATTCGGCTATAGTTTAACAAACTAAAATCCAAAAAAATTATAAACAATTACCCCCATATTCATAAAAACTAACAAAAAAAAATTTATAATGCTCTAATAACTCAAAATTTGTATGAAAATGTCATTTTAAAAAGCTTTATAAATTTTTATCGATCAAGCATTTATATCGCAGAAGAGTTAAGAAAACGCTTTGACAACAAAAAAGTAAATAATAAAATGCAAAAATTGGCAAAAATCAAAAAAGAAAAACTTTGGAATGAGAAGAATTTATATTTTCCAAATTTTTTATTTTATTTAATAAAAAGAAAAATTTTTTTAACTAACTGTCTGAGGACCTACGTTCGTATCTGTGACCACGCTTGGTAAGCGAAATGCTCATCACCTGCGCTAATGCGACATGTACAACAGCGCTATTTACTACTGTACATAAGATATATGTGTTGTGTTTTTGTATATGTGGAATGTATTTGTATTATTAAAATTTGTGGAACAGTGATGCCTACCATTATAAATTATATTCTAAAGCAAATTCGAACGAACTTCAGACTACCGACGTGTATGAGAATCGACTTTCGCTTTCGAGTAGAATGACCTTCAGCAATGCAAAGTAAAGGCCCTGGATTTAGGGTACTTTGTTTAGGACATATATTACCATGTTCAGTGCTGTCCTGTTTTTCATATCAACACGTCTATGATGTCGTTGAAAACTCCATATTTTGGTTTTTCGCTACTAAATGAAGAGGCCTGTGCATCTGCTGGCTTCCTCAACTTAATGACCTGAGTGGAGCGTTTTCTACCCTTTTGGTTTCGCGTTTTTTTATCAAAGAAAATCCAAGTGACTTAGTTCATCTTTCATGCTAAAACCTGGTACTTAAAATTGAGATATTTCAAGCTTCGAAGTAGTAAATCAAACTAGTCCCGTTACCAGATGTAACATCTTCGAAAATTCTTTTCTCAATTATAGCACCAACCATACATGCAAAACCCTGGAACTAAAGTCCTACATACCGACTCTGATGTTTCAATATGTATCAGAACCACGGCTTCAAATGCCTTTTCTTTCCCGTTTTCTCTGCTTACGTCACAAGCCCCACCTTACCTTGCCTCGTCCATCTCATTTTCTGCAGATTAGTAATGACAATATTTGTCAGTATTTGCATTGCGAAAAAATTTCCAATTCTCAAACAAAACTTTTTTAAGCCCAGCAATATCGACGAACCTTTGTTGCCACGTGAGGCTGTATATCACGAGGTGAGTGCTTCTAGCATTAAGAGCCACAGCCGACTGCCTACTAAAGTAAATTTTTCCATTAGGGCGTAAGAGCCACAAGCTCATTTGAATTACCACAAAGTATGAAAATGTTAAAAATCTTTTTAAATGCATAAAGCATATGCGATTTTTATTTTGAAGAGAAGACATTTAAGTGACTAATTTATCTATATGAGCACCTTAAGTCAAAACAGTCACGAGTGAAAATCAGAGTAAATTTAGGTTGAAAGCAAGACGAATTCGATACAAGGTGGAAGCTAAGCGAGTTACAAATACACATACATACATTTTAAATGTATTTTGGTTTTGTAACTCGTAATTTTAATGTCAAAATCGTACTGGTGTCAAATGTAAAAAAAAGTAGCTATCAGCTGATTGGCCACTTCCACCTTGTGCTTAATTCGCCTTGGGTTGAAAGCTTTTGTACAGCACAAAAATAAGTAAAATTTCACAAAACTGCCATAGAAGTCGGTACGAAGTGAAAAAGAAGTCATATTGAAGTGAAGATTATAGACATTAAAAAATATTCTCCTGGCTTCGTTGAGGATCCTTTTATTAACCAATGTATGTCAAGAAAGCAAACTATTTTTTTTAGCTGGGGGCGTGGCACCTCCCATACAAATCGAATTTATCATCTGGCATATGCAATTTAAAATTAAAAAACGAAATCAGTTGGTTCAAATAAAAGGAAATTCTAAAAGTTTGGAAGTCACATAATAGGAGCGAGCAGTTTGAGATACACTGTATTCTGATACTTAATAAACAGTCCAAATAGCTGTGATAAAAGCATACTTACGAAAAGTGCACACTAAAACAATTTCAAGAAGAAATGAAGTCAATCGAACTCCAACAAATACAGAATGCAAAACGGCTCTACAAATATAAAAAACTAATTATTTTGAATAGATTAAATTCATAAAGTATTATTCCATTAAACAAATCAATTGTTCACAATTTAACGCTGAGTCTTTGCACTTACTTTATAACAAATTAAAATGACGAAGATAGATATAGTAATTTTAATGTCACAATTAAAGCAGCAAAGCTATGTTTTGTACGTATGTGGTGGTTTGCCTAGCCAAGCTAGCACGATTTCTGAGTCGGACCATAGGTATAATTTCCGAGAGCAGGAGAGCGCCGCATAGCTCGAACCGTGGGAGGCTTACTGTCTTGAGAGTTGCGACCTTGCCTTTTGCTACTAATAAGTGACTTGTAATTTTGCCGTTGTCCTGGGTTCGCACATAAATAGCTGCGCAGTATGCTTTTTCAGAAGCATCACAGAAGCCGTAGAGTTCGACTTGATGGTCGGGTGAGAATTTCACCCACGGAGGTATCTTGAATATAGTGTGTAATTTGTTTGCGAATTGGGACCCTTTCATTAAGCGGAGTGGTTAACCACTTCGAGCCAATCGGTTGCATCTAGCCATAATTCTTGAATAAGGATTTTTGCTTGTATCATAATTGGTGCAAGCCATCCTGCGGGGTCGAAAAGTTTTGCCACAGATGCCAAAATTTGCCTTTTCGTTTTTGCGGATTTTGCAGATATCGACTCAAGAGTGTATGCAAATTGGTCTGATATTGCATTCCATTGCATGCCTAGAGTTTTGGTGGTGCTCCATTTTTCAAACTTTAGAAAACTGGTATCTAACAGTATTATATTTGCCAGTATTTCTGGGTGTTTAGGAGTTATCTTTTTTAATGGGAATCCTGAGTAGCGGCCTTCGATAACTTGAGCTAGTGACTCGCACGCTAGAGGAAGGCTGTGGCTTACAGACAGTACATCGTCTACGTACATATGTTTGAGAGCTTAGAATCGGCGCGGCTAGTGGTAGTTTGGCCTTTGTGTCTTTTGCCAGTTTGTGTAATGTTCGAATGGCTAGAAAAAAGGCGCAGTTCACGCCAAATGTCACCGTTTTTAGTTTGTAGTCGCGGATTGAACTACTCGGTGAATTACGGAATATAATGCGCTGATAGTTCCTGTACATTTTTTCGACGTCACCATTGAATACGTATTTCTGCATACGTCACTGTAGGGTAAGTTGCATTTAATCGGGTTGTAATGTTGGATCCGTGTATAAAACCTAATTTCATGAGTTACCTGAGCTCGTGCATTTAGATGCATTGAAGACAATTCTTACTTTTGTTGTAAGTTTTTCAGGTTTGATAAGCGCGTGGTGGTGGTAGTTAAAAGGATGCGAATTTGCCTTTTGTTATATCCTCATAGGAATTTAATAATTTCCTATGATCTAGTTTTATGTATTCCTCAAGGACATTGTCGTATGAGGTTTTTAGCTCGCCTTTTTTAAGTAAGTTTATTTCCATACTTAAAAACTGCTGCAGTGCTGAGTTTCGGGAGTGACCTAAAGCGAGTGTATCGGGTAATTGTTGTTTAAATGGTAGTCGTACGACGTACCGACCGTTTTCTGATCTCGTAGTTGGGGCTTCGTAGAAGTCTTCACAATACTTGTCGACAGGTGTTGTAACGGGGATTGGGGGGAGTTCTTCTACCTCCCAGAATTTTCTCAATTGTGAGTTAAGATAGTCATTCGAAATATCTTCCACTTGCGTTGTGCAGATAGAGATTTTCTCTTTGACTTGACCGCTTGAAATCCATCCAAAGATGTTATTTTGGGCTAATTGGTTGTTGGAAATTTTCTCAACACCTTGAAGTATTACTTTGGGGATTAGGTCGCTTCCCAATAATATGTCGATTTGATCGGGTGTATGGCAGTTGGGATCGGTTAGTTTCCGACGCGAAAACTTTTGCCAGTGTTTGTGTTATAGCTTGGAAGCATATTAGTAAGTCGCAGCAAAACTATAGCTTATGCTTATATTCTATCTAAATGCACGAGCTCAGGTAACTTGGTGAAACCAGGGTCATGAAGCAGATTTTATTAGAGTTTTGAACAACTCTAGTTGGCAGATTTAAGCTTTTTTGGATCTTAGATGATATAAGTGATCGCTGTGATCCTTAGTCAATTGATAAAATTTTGAAAATTTATGGCCTGTATATCTTAAAACTATTTCTACTTCCAAGTGCACAGTACTATATCCATTCTTTAAATAAATTGTCTTATTTAGCAAAATAAGTTACTTCAATTCTGCACGACTTTTATGAAAAAGTGACGTGGGCAATGTCGCAATGGTAGCCTAACGATTCTCAAGTTATTAAAAGTCGAAGCTTGAAAACTTTTATTCATTCATATGTAGGCCGCGCCACGCCTCTTTTCAAAAATGTTTTCAAAATTGTTAGAAAAATAAAAAGGTCCATCAAGCTAACAACTTTTATTATTGGAGCTGCTTCTATTAATAGTAATTCATTTTATAATTAATAAGTTTATTGGTAGAAGAGCGTGATCCGGTTTCGGTTATTTTAAATAGCGACCTACTTTAGTCGAATTTCATAATTCGCACTTATAAATGAGAAATATGCAACAACAACAATGACATCACATACTATTAAGCGGCCGCAGAACAAACAGTAAATCCTGTAAACGTCACTTGGGCGCATTAAAACTAATTGATTTGAGCCACTTTCATGCAGATATTGACAATGAGCGCAAATCTGCAATTAATGAGCAGTTTTAAAATGCACGTAAAAGTGTAGCTATAGTTAGGTACGGGACATTCATAGCTGAAGATGTGAAAAAAATACAGTGACGGATGTTAAAATAGCACCCAAATTCAAAATGTCATTGTTTCCAAATTATGATGACCTTCTGTTTCTAATTCTGTTTTTTTTTTAACTACGTTATTTTATACATAGCAGAAAGAAGAAAATGTATAGTACCGAAGCATACACAAACCCAAAGAATTTGGAAATAGAAGAGACCAGAGAGCAATGAGTGGTTTCCTGCGGCACTCTAAGCACAAAAGGCTGAATGGAAAAAGGTCTCGCAATGCATAGAGTTATTGATATACTTTAATCTTAACTAGAACAAATTCATAATTCAAATTATAACTCAAAATTATCTCTATATTCTTTTGTAAAACCAAAGTAATTTTAAAAGTTGAATCAGATAAATATTCCCAGTAGAATGGCTGTTTAGCTCTTACAACTATTTGCGCTTTAATTTTATAAGCAGTTTGATTTGACAATATAACTAAGGTTTTAGGGTGGCTAAAGCGTGCAGAGGTCAACACCTTTTCCTAGACCTTGAAGCCCGTCCTGATCAGGGGTAAATTTCCGGTCACTTTACGTAACGGTAATGCCTACACTGAATCTCCACTCCTTTTTTGGCAGAATTTCTAGTAAATTTTTGAGTGCGCAGTTTTGTAGACTAATCAATTTTAGTATCACATTGTGCAAGTTAGAACTCGACGAAAAATTTTACTGAACTTTCAGCATTTTTTAGGGTGTTGACTGATTTCTTAATTAACTTTGTATGGAAAAAAATACCAAGCATCCTTGGCAAAAAAAATTTTAAAAATTCATGGAAAAATTTGCACAACAATTTGCTAAAATTCTGCTCAAAAATATTGAAATTTTAATGTAAATTTTTAAAAGTTTAATCAACTTGCCTGAACTTTGTGTATACTTGGAAATTTCTTTTTATCTGGTTTCTGTAATGGAATTCGCTATATTTTAAATGTAAATTATTAAAATCACACATTCTTTTTATTTCGTCGAACGATATCCAATTTAATTTCACTACTATTACATTGAACGCACTGTATATCTTATAAGGTGTACTTTGTGGATATTTAACATTCGACGCTTTTCATAATTTGTACATATTAAAGTTTGATTAAAATATGGATTCAAAAACCAAAATGGTTTCGAAAAATTCAAACACCATGGAAACCACTCATTTTTACACTACGCCACACTACTCTTAAGCTTACCAGAGCGCTCGCCACGCCACTCAATTCATGTAGCTTATTTGTATAAATTACCCACACATGTGCACATAAATATTATGATTACATGCAAAACCGCTATATCACTTCCTTGCTGGGAACTGAGTAACTAGCGACACAAAAACAATAGTAGCTCGGTTTTCAGTAGTAAAGAACCGCGAGTTGAGTAACCATCGCAAGTTACTTTGAATTGTATTTGAAAAAAACATATTTTCTTTAACGAAAAACATTTATTGTTGCAATAAAGACTTTTACATTTTATATTAGATGCCCGCGGTTGTGCGACAATTCACTTAGCACACAAATATAATCGGTGAAGATAACATGTTTCTTACATTTGCAGAAATAGATGAAGATATATTTATTCTATGCAGTAGTTTTTGTTTTTGGAACTTGAGCGGCATAAAGTTTTAGAATTATAGACCTTGATTTTGATGTACTAATAGTAAGAAAACGAAATTAGTTGGTCTTAATTTCACTAAATATATAAATCAATTTATCTTAATTTTACAGTCACCAATATATATATATAGCACACATTCTTAATTTTTGGTAAGCTAAATGCTGAATTTCAAGTTAGACATCCAACAATATACCTGCGAAATTTCATTAAATTCTATGCAGCGAACTTTTAGTGATGTGAGTACAAACAAAACAAAAGCACGGATGTCGGTCCATCAAAATTGTATCATAAGTAAGGAATTTACAAAAATGTCGTTAATTTAAAGTTCATATAATAATTAAAACTGAAAAACTTCTAGAATTCCATGCTGTTTCGCAGATATTGGAAAAATTATGCAAAATGCAATAATTTCAAAGTGCGTATTTAGGTACGGGTATATCTTAATGCTGAGAAAAATCGTTCTATGATCAATATGTAGAACTTTCGTCTGCTTCGGAACCAAAGAATTAGTGTCAATAAAGGAATCAGACCTCAACTGTAGAACTATTTCGGAGCTATAGAGAAGGTAACACAACAGGGACTATTTCCACCGGCTAGGAAATCCTTATATTGAATTCGTCAGTAGATAAAACATAGTAAAAGAATTTGAGGAAAAACTAGTGTTCCGAATGCTCTTTCAGCGCAACAGTTCTGGACTACAGATTTTCCCTACAGGGTGTCTTATCAAAGCGTCGAACTATTAAGTCTCAAAATCAGCAGCCATTGGGGCGTTAATACAACACCTACATCAATAACAAAAAAACAAAAATAATAACAACCACAGCTACTTACAATACAACAACACATTCTTTGCATATGGAACATAGATTAATTAATCCACTTGGGTAATAATTCACGACTATGCAATCAAGCAACACTCAAATACATACAAAATTAACTTAAATTTTACATAATGTATGAAGTGGGGCTCTTAATTTATGTTTAGGTGTATGATTTAGTCAAATATCGAACGGATATACAACCACCAAAAGAATTTTTTCAGATATACTAAGACTTATTTCTAAGTACGTAATTTGTCAGAGTATAAGGTAGTGAAGGAGAAAGCAGTATTTTCTCCCCCAGTCAGGAAATTTAGTATCCAAGTTGTAACATTTCTCAACGGTGTTAAGACTGTAGGGAAAGCAGCAAACCACACATCGGAAGAATAGCGCGGGCTTAATCTCTTCGCAGGTGTATCGCCAAAAATTATTTTTATTATTATTGGAGAAATTGACAGTAACTTGTCTAACAGAAATTGGAGCATAGTAACTCGCACCTCTCTGAATATTAAGTTTTCTGCAGTTATGGGCCATAGAAATAATTATAAAACCAAAATGACCACACTCCGATGTTCGATATAGCTTCATCGTTCCTGAACATCTTTTCTACAAATCAGTCTTTTAGATATCGTTGATATATGTTGGTGTTGATGTTTTTAACGACAAAAACACTCGCCGAAGGTTTGGGGAGTGTTGTCGAAAGTGACAGTACTTTGCGGAATATGAACCCGGTAGATGGGTAATGAGAAGTGAGAGGCATCCTATCGGTAGATCAACCCTCAAGATGCACGTCATTACCTTTGTATATTTCACAGGTATGAATGCATAAGGTATAAGGTCTTCGCCACAGCTGAAGACAGCGCTCTCCTTACTTCTTGTGATTGTTTACCCCATTCTTGGGGTGGTTTACTATATATGTATTCACGTCCCGCATAGCAAAACAAATGCTTAACAAATTATTGTGTTTACCTTTCGGGTGGAGTAACGTTTATAACTTCTGCTTACCTCAATAAAAAGAGCTCTTAGGTAGATACATATTTATTTTACTAGTGTCCGTTTGTCTTCTAAATATCCTCCGGCAATAATTTACACTAGACAAAATTTGTAAGGGTATCAGCAGTTAAAAGAGTAGCAGCAGTTCTGCGCATAAATTATTTGTCAGGCTAGTTAAGACCTCAAAAACCAATTAATTAATCTTACCTAAAGGGTGGAAGGGGCAAAGTGAATCCCGAAATGGTCTTGACAAAGTCAGGAAATGGACAAGGAAGCTATTCCGAAAAGGTTCCGAAATACTCCCTGAAACAATACAGAAATAACCTCGAAAAAGTCCAGAAATTCCCAAAGCCAATCCCGAAATGATCTCAAAACTGTTCCGAAAAAGTATCGAAATTACCCCCAAAAACGATCCCGAAATGATGCCGAAAGTGTCACGAAACTATCCCGAAAAAATCCTAGAAATGATCCTGAAACGGCCCAGAAATAGTTCTTAAAATAATGCCGAAAGGGTGCCGAAATTATTTCGAAAAAGTCATGTTATGATTCACAAAAAGTCCCGAAATGATTCGAACCAACCCTTATTCTCCTACAATTAGCTATTTCCTAAATTTTTGATTACCAAAATTCTACTGAAATACTCTGCTACACTTTTTTATTTCCGTTGCGATCAACTCCAAACAACTTCGAATTTCACTTTCAATTAAAACTTTGCAACGCCGCCTAAGAAGTTAACTTTAGAAACTATCATTTACTTTAATATGTTTCGCTTCACTCAACTTCAGTAAATAAGAAACGTTCTATTCTGAAAACTACTTATAGATAAGACAGTCGTTTATCCGAACTGAAAGCTCCATATTTGTTTGCTGTTATCAATGATATAATTATTGTGCCTTCAGATGGAACTGTCGCCGAAAACAATGCGAGCCAAATTAGGGTTCAGTGCCAAAGAAGTCACCTAAACTTTGCCCCAGCAGCCATCTCCCTTCAACAGCAAACAAAATTTTTGGTCAAACGTTGACACCTGTCGTCAACTCGAACAATTTCCTACAAACAAAAAAAAAACACTGACCCATTTATTTAAAAAGCACGAACAGGTCGGAACAGTCAGTTTTTTTGTCGTTTAGTCCTTTGTTTACGAGCAATTGTGTTAACACCTGCCAGAAATGTCGTTGCGGTTAACAATAATATGCCTAAACAAAGGCAACAGCAATCAAGACAAGAACAAAAGCTTCCGCGTTAGTAAATTTCAGAAATGAAAGACAGTAGAAGTAGACAGGCAAATAGAGAAACAAAACAAACCACTGATAACTTTGTCGCGTGTCAAAATAGCTTAACCAGCATTAGCTGTGGGTTGTCAGTGTAGGTTTATTACTGCGCCTTTGATGTACTTCATAACTTTTGCTTTCATTTATTGTTGTAGAGTATTACTAAGCGAAGCTGTCAAATATCATTCATTAATGCCTGGCGATATAAAGATATTAATTTATTTTTAATGACTGATTTTTTTTTTAATTGAAGTATAAGTATTTCCACTTTTATACTCTTATAGGTATATGAGTTTTAATGCTCTAAAGCCTCATTGTAAATAAACAACACGTCACCATCAAACTTTTGGAGACTTTTCCCTCGAGCACTAAAAAAACTTATCCTACTGTCCTTCGTTACTTGAGATGATTCTGAGCCACACAGAAGCTCATTTATCATGCTAGACTAGGGCGAACTTTGCTCCCTGGAATGGACTTTACCTTTCAGTTCAAAGTAGCAATTGTTGGCAAGAGTATGTCCCTTTTTAATATTTTTCCTGCCTTTATTATAGTTTTCAACGCTGGTTCCTACTTAAGGGATGTCCTTTACAATTTCAAATTTGTATACACATACCGATTGTGACATAGCTGCCAAAGTGTAAGTGTTTTTTTGGTAATAAATAATTAAAAATTTGAACTATTGGCCGGACATGTCTTAATCGATGCCTCTGTTCATTACAGCCAAAGACGTGTTACCTGCTCATCTCACGTGCTGAATAAGGTATGGTACTTTGCCTTTTATAGCACTTATGCCGATATTTGGGGAACCTTGTGTTTGCTTTGAACTATTGGGGAGGAATGCTCTCACAATGATGGGTTATGAATGATTTATGATTTGGTTAAATTTGCACTTAATTAAATTTAACGTATGCCACCCTTGTTGTTGTCCAGTATGGTATTGGTAACACGTCATGATATAGCAAATCATAAGGTTTGCGTGAGATTCCATTGAAATATAAACCTATTTAAGTCAATTTTTTATATCTAAAGAACCGAACAAAATATATCTCTTGAGATTTGTTTGTGCTTCGATAGTCTAACAAACATATTGTATTGTACGTAATTAAGCTTAAGCACACTTCATCACTTAAAGTGCCACCCTCAAGTGCTCATCAATACGCCATCATCAAACACTATGATGTCCTTCTCTCAAGCAATATGCAAGTAAGCAAAGCCAGGGAAACGTTCGCTTGGTTATTTTGTGTGAAAAAACAATAAAATTTTTTTCTCGTTGCGGTTTGCTATCGTCACCCCTCCTAAGGCTGTTATTATTATTTTGAGTTTATAGTTCTACTGGCTTTTAACCAAAACACATTTTCTCATAAATATTTTTTTGATAAAGTAGCAAGTGTAACTAACTTTGTTATACGAAATCAATTTATCTTGGATCCCTCTATAGTTTTGGAAATACCTCTCTTAAAAAATGCAAATTTTGAATAAAGTTAACTAAAATAATGTAGTCTTATAAATAAAAATGAATGTGTGTCTGTGTGTTCTTTATAGGCGTCCAAAGTACTCAACCGATTTTTATGAAATTTTCACAGTATATTCTTGGGATCATGGGTTAAAGTATAGGTGATATACAGTTTTGGAAAAATTGGCGGTACCATGCCCCCAGGCTATATAAAATTTCTATTCGTCATAAATCTGACCATATTTAGTCTACATTAATGATATTTGAATATTAACTAAACTAAAACAAAATAAAATAAAATAATATAAAATTAAATTAAAAAAAAAAAAAAAATAAAGGAAAATAAATTAAAATAATATAAAATTAAAACAAGTAAGACGAAGGCTTTATACCTTTCATGAATGCTCATCACAGTTTTAAGTGTCCGATCCTTATTCACAATTAGTATAAAATCTGCAAACTGTTCATTTGAAGATACATAGCCCAAACCACATTTATCGAAAAAATCGACTATATGGGAGCTATATGTATGTTGGTCCGATCTGGCTGATTTCCACTACACACCTTACATATATAACATGTACTAAAACTGCAAACGTTTACGTTCCTAACTTTTTAATTGCAATAGTTATAGGCCAAAACCCGTTTATCGGAACAATCGATTGTATGGGAGCTTTTGCGTTGTATTGATCCGATCATGCTGGTTCCGACAAATGATTAATGCTTTACAAAATGGCTGCCTCTTACCAAATTTTATCGAGATATCTCTAAAACTGAGGGACTAGTTTGCGTTCGAACAGACAGAAGGACAGACGGACATGGGTTAATCAACTCAGCTCATCGCCCTGATCATTTCGGCATACTTATTGGTGGGTCTATCTCTTCTTCTTGTCATACTTAAAAACATGGGACCAAAGTTATAATACCATTTCATGTTCATGAAAGGTATAATAAAATAAAAAGAAATAAAATAAAATAAACTCAAAACAAATAAAATAAAATAAAATAAAATAAAATTAAGTTAAATTAAATTAAATTAAATAAAACAAAGCAAAATTAAATAAACTAAAACATAATATAATAAAAAAAAAATTACTTAACTAACATAAAATAAAATAATTTAAAATAAAATAAAATAAAATAAAGGTAAATTAGATTAAGTTAAAAAGAAAATATTATAATAAAATAAAATAAACTTAAATAAAACAAATTGTAATAAAATAAAATAGATCAAAATAGAATAAACATAATAAAATAAAATAAAAGCAAATTAAATTAAATTTAAGAAATGTATCTTATATAAAATAAAATAAATTTAAAAAAAGTAAAATGAAATAAACTAAAATTAAATAAAATAAAATGAAAAAAAATTAAATAAATTATAATAAAATAAAATAAAGTTAAATTGAATTAAATTTAATTTAAAAAATGTATCTTAAGTTAATAAAATAGATTAAAAAAGTAAAATAAAATTAATAACAAAAGCGCATAAAGCTAGGCTCCGTTACTTGTTGAAATTTCCTTTAATAATAGGAAACACTCTAGTACTAATGTATACTTATTTATCGTTTCAAAAGTACAACCCTATCCCTATCAAAACTGTAACTAAGAAAGAAAATATTTTAAGTACCATTACTATAAACGAGCTCAAGGCCAATAATAATAATTTTTGATGTGTGAACATCTTTGGGCTCGGTAGGGGCTGTCCAGAAAAGTTACGCCTCGCAGTTTGTAAGCGTAAGTGTAAGCACGTTCCCAGCAAAAATCGAGTAACCGCAAATGGCGTCCAACAACAAAAATTCCACTTTGTTCCTCTAGACACAACCCAATACATACAAAAATATGCTTTACCTCTAATCACATAAATAGATAGAAATAAATACAATATGAAGTGGAACGGTCAAAAGATTGCCCGATGCTCTTAAGAATTTTACTGAAGGTTTTACGCTGTTTCGTGACAGTGCGCGCCATTTCACCAGCCAATTTACTAGTATACTTTTTGCTGGGTTTGGACTCGGTAGGGCAGCGAAATTACGCGTTAGATCTGTCTGCGTCTCTGTCTGTGCCTTGTTGTTGATTTTGTTTCTGTGCATATCTGAGTTGTAAGTGAAACTTGGCTTAGTATGCGTGTAGAGAATCCCTGTAAAAAACGGTGCAGCATCAGAGTACTCCAGCATTTATCCTCATTAATATAAAAAAGGTGGTCCAATTTACATAGCGATGTCCTATGATTGGATCACCTAATCCTATTCGGAGTACCATTTACTTTGCTTCCGAATAGTCTATAGAGCACCTACGTTGGAGTTCTTTGAAAATGCTGCCAAAAGATTACTCTATAGAGTATTCTAAACGAAAGCGAGAAGGGAGTATGTGTTCTTTTGAGGACCACCTACTCCCGCTCTCGCTTTGCTGTTGAATTCCCTATGGAGTAATCCTATGGGAGTATTTTGAGAGCACTCTTACGTAGGTGTTCTATAGAGTATTCAAAAGCAAAGAAACGGAGTACTCCGAGATGGATTAGGTGATCCAATCACCGGACATGTAAATTGGACCACCTTTTTTATATGAATGTGGATATGTCTTGGAGTATTCTGATACTCCTTTAGGAGTATTCTATGGAGTATGAAACGGAGTATTTCCGTTTTTTGCAGGGATCTTGTTTGACTGCTTTGCTGATATGTACAAGGTGGCGCAAAAGTAATCCTCCTATCAGAAAATGCTATAAATTTTGCGATTGGCTCCTAAAGTCAGTTCTGTTTTGACATTTGTGTAGTAAACACATGCGAAATACACGTTAATAAACAATGTTACGCTACACTGCTCCAGAACGCGGAATATTGCTGACTATTTATTTGACCAATAATCGGTCGGGGCCAAACGGTTACTGTGAATGGTGAGCGCTACAGAGCAATGATCAACGAGTTCTTTTTGCCGCAACTTGATGAATTGGGATTGGAAAACGTGTGGTTCCAACAAGACGGTGCAACAGCACACACTGCACGTGCCACAACCGATATGCTGAACATCGGAAGCTTACTTTTGCGCCACCTTGTTTAAGAAAAGCTATAGCGGTTGGCTTTAAAATTTTCCTATTATGTTCTTATAAAAACTTTTAATAATTAATTAAAATAATTATTAGAAAAATAAAACCAATAATAATATTCATAAATAAAAAGAAAAATTATGATTACTGGCCTTGAGCTTGTTTATAGTAATGGTAGTTTTCAAATGTACAGGCCCTAAAAACAACAATTCAATTGAATTGTTGGTATACAAAATAAGGAAATATTTTAATATAATGCATCCGCTTATATGATTGTACACGTGATTGCATACATACATATAGATTCTTAATGGGTATAGCCCTTTAAAGCTTTGTACGATTTTATGTAAACTTCATGCAGATTTGCATTTATACATTTATATAAAGGGTGTTTTTTTAGGGGAATAGAACTTCGAATTGAAATAAAACACAAGAAAATCGTTTTAAGGTCCATCAATTTGGCTTTATTGGAAGGATAATTTTATGCCATTAATGTTTAAATATGATTTCGGGCATGTGGCCGCCGCGGCTGGCTCGAATAAAGCCAATTCTACAGGACCAATTTGCAACCACTTTTTCGAGCATATGAGAATGTTGGCTTCCAATTCCCCTAACGTTTCTGGTTTGTTGGTGTAGACGAGCGACTTCACATATCCCCAAAGAAAATAATCCAATGGTGTCAAATCGACGACCTTGGTGGCCAATTGACAGGTCCATTCCGCGAAATTATGCGCTCATCGAATGTTTCCTTCAATAAATCGATTGTGACGTGCGCTGTGTGGCATGTAGCGCCGTCTTGTTGGAACCACAACTCATCCACATTCATGCCATCCAATTCGGGAACAAAATAGTCGGTTATCATGGCTCTATACCGGTCTCCATTAACGGTAGCTGCCTCTCCAGCATTATTGCGGAAGAAGTATGGCCCAATGACTCCACCAGCCCATAGAGCACACCAAACAGTCAGTTTTTGTGGATGTAATGGCGTTTCAAGGGTCTCATGTGGATTCTCTTCACTCCAAATGCGGCAATTTTGCTTGTTGACGTAGCCATTCAACCAAAAATGAGCCTCATCACTGAACAAAATTTTGCGATGAAAATCAGCATCGAAATCAATCTCATTTTCGGCCCATACACCAAAATCACGACGCATTGCATGGTCTCGCGGCTTTAATTCTTGCACAAGCTGGATCTTGTAAGGTCGCAAGCCAAGATCTTTGCGCAAAATCTTCCATAAAGTTGATGGACAAAGCTCCAATTGCTGTGCACGGTGGCGAATCGATTCATTCGGGTCCTCTTCAACACTTTGCTCTACAGCGGCAATTGTTTCTTCGGTGCGCACTGTTCGACGTCTCTGCGGATGCGTATTATCACATAGAGTAAACGTAGTGCGAAAACGATCCATGGTTAACCGAATTAATTGCTCTGATGGACGATTATGTCGACCATAAAATGGACGGAGCTCACGGTAAACTTCGCGAACTGAACCATTATTTTCGAAATAAATTTGCACGATTTGCAAGCGTTGTTCTTTTGTCAACCTGTTCATGATCAAATGGCAAACCAAACTGAACATAAATGACATTAGAGTTGCCAGCTTTGACCACAAAATGCCAGTTTTATCTCTATTCGAAAAACAAACCTCTAAAAAAAACACCCTATATATGCATGTGGCGGCCGCCGTGGTGTGAAGGTAGTGTTGCCGGCCTACCACACCAAGGTCCATGGTTCGAGCCCTGGTACAGGTAACATCAAAAGTGATTTGAAACAAAAAAAAAAAGTTTTTCAAAACGGGGTCGCCCCTCGGCAGTGGTTTGGCAAACTCTCCGAGTGTATTTCTGCCATGACAGGCTTCTCAGCAAAAAATTCGTCTCCTTTGTAGATGCCGTTCGGAGTCGGCAAAAAAACTGTAGGTCCCACCAATTTGTAGGGAAAAATTCAAATCGACACACCACAAATTGGAAGAGAAGCTTGGCGCAAAAATCTCTTAGGAGGTTTATGATGATATACCTGTTGTATATCGCGCCATAGATAGATAGATATATGCATGTCAATAAATATCCAATGTATGCAATATCGTTTTCGGTCGTCAAATAGTTGGATTGGCATCCTTTGCAGTAAATAGTAAGCAAATACATGCAAAGATATAGTTAATAAGTAATTTTGTTTGTACTGTGTTTTCTTGATAAACTTGTTCACTGAGTTCTGATTTTGTTGCTACAATTTGACTTCGAGTAAAAGTTAATGCATTCATTTGTTTATTTGCATTTATACAAATGGATCTCCTTGTTCATATTTTGTTTTCAAAGTTATGATATTTGGATATTTCCGTGAAAGCAAAACCGATTACACAGTTAATGTTACAGACTTTTGGGGGCTTTATCAAAACAAGCAGACTTCCATACACCTTCACTAACCACAACGTTTAAAATCTAAAGTATTTATGACCATAAATTTATTACTTTGAGTTTATGAAAGTTTTTGTTATTGTTATACCTAGTAGAGCTACGCACACAAGGTATATTCACTTTAGTTGCTTAACGGTGGTATGTAACGGCATAAACGGATCGAGATACATATTAACTTATGTATCTCAAAATGTTCAGGAGGATAAAAGAAATTGATTAAGCTATGTCCGTCCGTCCGTCCGTCTGTTAACACGAAAATTTGAGTAAATTTTGAGATATCTTAATGAAATTTGGTATGCAGGTTCCTCCACACTCATCTCTGAGCGCTATTTAAAATGGTCGAAATTGGATTATAGACACGCCCACTTTTTATATATGGAATATTTTCGAAAATACAAAAATAGTGATTATTCAGTAAATAATACACTTTATAAGGATAGAATTTGGCGTGTACATTAATGTTAAGGCAGAAAATAAATTTTTTAAGAAATTTTTGAAAATGCGATTGGCACCGCCCACTTTTGGTTAAGTCAAATTTAGAAATAATATTAATCATAAATCAAAAACCGTTCAGGAAATCGAAATAAAATTTCACATATTTATATTAATACAAGGTACTTTAGGAAAAAAATGGGCGAAATCAGTTAAGGTCTACGCCGACTTTTATACGAAAGATTGTGAAAAGGATTATAGATATATTTAATAGGCAATAACTTTGCGTACAAAAGCTTTATATCATTTATATTTCACCTTCAAAGTGTCCGTGTACAAAAAAAGTCAAAAAATATAAATTTTGAAAATGGGCGTGGCCCCGAAAATGTTGAAAATATAAAGGTCAATATTTGTTATAAAAATGAGCGAAATCGATAAACGGTCACGCCCAGTTTTTTAACATAGTTCTGAAAACGAATGTCTTTCTGCCATGGGAGTGTTCTACGCAAAAATAGCTCTCCTTAGTAGATGCCGTTCGAACTCAGCAAAAATCTGTAGGACCGGCCAATTTGTAGAAAAATATTCAAAACGGCACATCACAAATTGGAAGGCAAGCTCGGCGCAAAAATCTCTTAGGAGCTTTATGATGATATACCTGTTGTATATCGCGCCATACATTTATATTTTTTTTAAATGAATTTACCCCTCAAAACTCATAACAGAAGTGTTTTTATTGAAAACAATCAGCTTATTTTATTATACGAACTGAAAAGCATTAAAATAGACCTGCGTAAATTGGTATGCCATAATAGATCACTACTAGCTATATAATGTTCGGTTCCATCCGCAATCAGACTTCCTTACTTGTTTTTATTTTTGATCATTTTATATCAACGTAGTTTGCAAAATTAAATATGCTCAAGAGCAGGTTGATAATAATTATAATTCAATTATTATTTTTATTTATATTAACTATCCAAAAGTTTTTATTTGTATAGAAGAGGAAAACTTAGAGACAAACGCCATAGTTTTTTCTTAGGGAAAATTTAATAAGCTATTCGACTTCTTCATCCGAGAAATTTTTCCTTGTACTGTTAACCATTTAGCTATCAAAACGTAATTTGTTTTTTGTCAGCTAAACTCCTATTTCCACACGTTTTTATCATATATTTGCGTCCAATATTATTTTAATATTAGAAATAAAGACATCGTACAAAAATAAGGTTCCCTTCAAGGCATCAAGATTCACTTTAGTTCTTATGTAAACGAAAAATGCTTTCTGAAAATTACTAAATTGCCTTAGGTTGCTACAATTTCTCACAACCAAACTTATAATGTTTAGTTTTACCTGTTTTTTCATGTTACTTGCCTAATGTTTTATATATCGCTATACAGTCCTGCCCTCTTTTGATTCAGCATTGAAATAAAGAAAAACTTCCTTATTCGCATGGCGACTTCTCTCGTGAAGTGGGCATGTAGGTAGCTTTAAACGCAAGACACTCAAATGTTATACGGATGAGACTTAACTTAGTATAATGGCATAAGTGCAGTATGGTTATTTTACTCAGATAGATAGTTCTTATATACATATATCCCTATTAAGGGGAATAAATGTTTTGTCTAATAATGGAATGTTTGAGCACTAAATGAACATGAAATGATATTATAACTTTGGTCCGATGTTTGTAAGTATGAGAAGAAGAAGAAATAGACCCACCAATAAGTATACCGAAATGATCAGGGCGATGAGTTTAGTCGATTTAGCCATGTCCGTCTGTCCGTTTGTCCGTCTGAAATGAAATGAATGGGCCGCCATTTTGTAATATATTAATCATCTGTCGGAATCAACAATATCGGACCAATACAATACATAGCTCCGATTGTTCCAATAAAAGGGTTTTGACCTATAAATCCTGCAATTTAAAAGCTAGGAACTTTACCTTTTTCAAGTTTTGCGCATATTACATACGTAATGTGACTAGTGAAAATCATCCAGATCGGACCAACACTACATATAGCTCCCATATAATCGATAGTTTCGGTAAATGGATTGTGGGCTATAAGTTTTGCAATTTTAGAGCTACGAGCTTTAAATTTTTCAAATTTTGCACATATTATATACGTAATATGACTAGAAAAAATCAGCCAGATCGGATGTGCTTAACATATAGCTCCCATTCAATCGACTGTTCCGATAAATAGGGTTTGGGCTATGTATCTTCAAACTAACAGTTAAGCATAGTTTGTACTAATTGTGAGTAAGGATCGGACATTTAAAACCGTGATGCGTATTCATGAAGGGTATAAAGTCTTCAGCACAGTCGAAGACAGCCCTATCCTTTCTTGTTTTTCTTGCTATTATCTCCATTTATTTTATCGCAAAACAGTTTTTTGACACAGATATTTCTACATTAGACCTTATCAAAAAAAATTTAAGCTCTTCAGCCAACCATCAGTATGAGAAATGACTTCATGTTCTTGCAGTTGGTTCTGAGTCAGTGAGCCGCAAAAACAGATCGCCCAAAATGTGAATGTTTCAGACCTCAGTATTAATTTTTAAATGTCTTTCTCATCCAATTTTGCTTTTAACTGCCAACCCATTGAAGTAAAAATCTTATTTTATATACAGTTTTAAAATAAATTAAAGTCGGTTATTCCCTAGTAAAGAAGCTTTAAATATTATGATAATTCTTGAAGAGATTTCTATATTGAATCTGATAATAAATGAAAAGAAGGCTAAAGAACGAAATAAGCAAGATTTTGTTTTTACTTGAATAGTAGATAAATAACTTTTGAAATAGTCACTTAAACAAAAAATGTTTTTTTTTTCTTTTTGTTGACCTTTGGGAGGCAGAGCTCAGTTCAACATCGAGGAAAGTATTTGCCAATCATTGTTCTAAATTTTTGTAACCCACGACATATATATTTTAGACATTTTCTTTTAGCTTATTAACGGAATATCTGAGTTCAACGAGCTTATATAATATATACAGGGTGGCTGATGAAAGCCGCTACCAAAAAAAAATTAAATAACTTTTTTTCTATTTAATGAATCTGGTTAATTTTTTTTTTATTTTGCAGATTGACTTTTACATTTAACAAAAATGGATAACTGGGACACTGAAACAAGAATTTGGATTGTCCGCCGCTATCACGCACTGTAGTCCGTAGTTTCGGTTCAAAGAGAGTATAGGCGCACGTTTGGGGGCAATCCTCCGAGAAGATGGACTATAATAAGACTTGTAAACAATTTTGCCGAGCATGGGACAGCCAACAGAAGAACTTACCATCGAAACCCTTCAGTTCGAACGGAGGAAACAATCGCTGCTGTAACTGCTGCCATACAAAACAATCCACGTGTTTCGACAAGAAGCTTATCTGCTCAAATGGGTGTAAGCAGACAGTCATTACAGTCAATTATGCACAAAGATTTGGACTTATTCCCATATAAAATTCAAATGGCCAACAAACTGAACGCTGCAGACTTTCCGATTCGTTTGGAATTTTGCCAGAAGATGCTTCAAATGGTGGAAGAGGATGGAAACATGTTGAACTGTCTTTTCATGTCTGACGAGGCCCATTTCGATTTAAACGGCAACATAAACAAACAAAATTGTCGAATATGGAGTGCTTCCAACCCACAGATACTCCATGAGACGGAATTGCATCCACTTCGTGTCACAGTGTGGTGTGCAGTTTCATCACGCTGCATTGTCGGGCCCTACTTCTTCGAAGAACGTTACTTGAGCATGTTGAGAGAGCTTTTCTATCCAGAATTACGCCGAATGAGAATTTCTTTCAACTCTGTGTGGTTTCAGCAAGATGGTGCAGCTCCTCATATAGCCCAACCTGTTATGACAGAATTGCGACGAAAATTTCCCAATAAGCTGATATCCAGAAACTCCACATTCCGTTGGCCACCCAGGTCGCCTGACCTTACTGCACCTGACTTTTTCTTGTGGGGTTATTGCAAACAGGAAGTCTTCAAAGCAAAACCAACAAATTTGAATGAACTAAGGCAATCCATTCGAGAAACAATTGCGGCTATTCCTGTCTCAACTCTCCAAGCAGTAATGAACAACTTTTTGGTAAGATGCCGCACATGCATCGACGAGCAGGGGGGGCATTTAAATTCCATTATTTTTAAAACTAGTTAAGCTATATTTAATAAAATTTAATGAGCTTTAACATGAATAAAAGAAAAATAAATTCCATACACTGAAAAAAAAATTATTTGAGTTTCTTAATGTAGCAAAATTCATCAGCCACCCTGTATATTTTACTAAGTTTGTAACATACATCAAGGCGCTAAGACTAATTACACTCTCGGCATATACTGCAATGGTATGAAAATATTTATTTGTATGTTGGTTTGTGCACTCACAAGAGCAGAATGCTTAATATGAAAATTAAAAATATAAAGAGAAAACTAACCACAAGCACACAGCATTCACTCACTTACATACACACTTGCAGAAGGCGAACAAAATTAAAAGAAAATAAGTAAGAGAGTCTGAGGTCGGGTCTAAGCTAACATTGTATACTCAGCTGTGAATTTAAGCAAACAAATTTTAGTTATTCCTTACTTGATGTAAACCATTTCATATAAAATTGGTCTTGTCGAAACTTTGAGCTCATTCGTGTATCAGAGCCTTCGTTCTAGGGATGTGAGCTCGGACTAGGAAACGTCGATAGTCGAGATAAATAGATGAGCAGAAACCTATTTTTAAAGAAAATTATCGAATTTTATTCATAAATCGATTTATTATAAGAAAAATGACAATTCCATCTATATTTAAAGTTATTTTATAAATAATTAATCGAACTGAAAATATTTAAAGGTGTAAAAAATAACTAAAGAAACGATTTTCAGACTTTATTCGAATTGTTCACATACAAGGTCTCAATTCTCTTAAATATTTTTTTGCAATAAAAATAATACAGCAAAAAAAAAAATGGAGAACATAATATATCTTTTTGTAGTTTGTGCATAGTTTTAATCATTTTTGCATCGGCCATACTTGGGGGCACTGTTTACATTAATAGGTTTCAAATGTGTAATTCGTATAATCGATTTATTAAAAATTAAAGTTTAACATTAATCAAATCGATCCCAAAAAATGGATAAGTAAAAGTCAATTATTTATGCACAACTCTACTTATTACTCTTAAAGGAAAAAGCAAAATTCATAGATCTTCTCTTTACTAATTACAGCAACACACTTTTTTTGAAGTGTCCTTCACACAACATCATAATATGGTATGTGGGCGTGATTATGAACCGATTGCCTTAATTTCTGGCGACTAAACGGTTAATTCACTGGAACCGGGTTTACCAATTTTCCTAAAGGTATATAACTTAGCAGAGAAAAATTGGAAACTAATTATTTAATGGTTTAGCTAGCTCATGTACATGCAAAATGTGTATCATTTCCAACTTTACTAGGCACTTTTTAAATTATTAAAAGAAGTGGGTGTGACTATTAACCACCTTTATTTATTTCTACAAAAAAAAAAACTTTTTTCTTGTAAGATGAATATGTTAACTAAGTTTTGTAAAGTCAACTACCCTTTGAGTTTTAGCTTTAGACTCAATGAAAAAGGGGTGGAGCCACTCCCATATTTGAGAAATTATATTTTTTCGCATTTAATCTTACAACGACACTTTAGATATACAACGGATTTGTTATAAAAATATTTTTTATAGAGATATTGAATATCATATGCATCTATGGTCCTTTTAAAAATCATTTATATTAAAGTGGGCGTAGTCCTTAACCGATATGGCCCATTTTTCTTTGTAACTTTCGTTAAAAATAGTTTTTATTTATGATGATTAATATTTATAAATCTGCATGACAAAAAGTAGGCCATTCCAACCCCTGTTTAAAAATTTACAAGAAAGTTTATTGCATTCCACAATTAAAATCCACACAACAAACTTCTGCATTAGATATAGCTGTATTATATTCGAAATTATCTATTTTTTTGAGTCTCCGAAAAACTCCTATATATAGTGGCGTTTCTAGAACTCGCTTCCCCTTCATTAACCCATTACCGTCAGCGGTCCCCGCATGAGAACACTTCTTCGGATAGTGAAATCTGTTTGTTAAACACTGAAAACAGATAATCGACCGTGTTTTTCTCAGTTTCACACTTAAGCTGATCATCGTACCCATGTAGGGATACCTTTTTTCAAAAAATAAAAAAAAATAATCGATTCTTTTCTTTTTAATTATTACCGTCATATTTGATTTGGGCACTAATGGGTTAAACAGCTCTAAGAACATAAGTTGCAAGAAACCTGCATATCATATTTCAAATAAATAAATAAATAAAAGAGTTTAAAATTTAGTACTGTTTAGAGACGCATGGCTTTATCAATTACTTTTTTCCTCCTGAACAATTTGATATCCTTCAATCTATGTATATCTAACTTGTTTGATTCGTGTACGACCTATCGTCCAAGCGAATAAAATGAGTATACTCTATGAGCTCAGCTGAGTATAGTAACCACCCTAAAGTAAAATTAAAAAGATGACAGTAGTATGAAGCGGATATGGTTTTTTGAAAAATGTCAACATGGCTGGTTGGATGTTTGCAAAGTGAAGTTTAGTGAACCATGGTTGTGAGTACAAAAAGTTTACAAGATAATCTTTGCTGTTCTTGCGACAAATATGATGAAAGATAATATGAGAGATATATGAAAGGCTGCAAAAATAGCGAGGTTATTTAAAAGTTTGTCTTAAACGGCTTTTTTCCATGATTGGCATGTAGTCAGCTTGAGTTGGATATTGAAAGAAAAACAGAGAGCATAAAATGAAAAACAAATTACTAAAGCCAGCATGACTTGAATATGTAATTCATAAAAAGAATTTTTTGGATGCTATTTTTAGAGTTGGTAAACAAGAAGATTTTATAAACAGAAAGGGAGGGGAATACATTTTCTAACAGAATCAAACTTACTGAACTGGCATTATATACGCAGTCGCATAGCTCATTTTTCAGTGCTGCTAAATTACTTTGAATAATCCCAGGTATGAGGCTTGCCTGCATACTTAGTGTAGAGAGAGGAATACCCGATAGTTCCTTACGGTATTAAATGTTGGTGTACTCGTATATCCAGTACACAGTTGAACTAGTCTAGGAGAAGGTTGATGAAATTTGTAAATGATGCCAGTACTTTCTTTCACTTCTGGATCACATATCACTTGTACTTCTGTTGCACTTTGGGACTTCTCAGTGGCAAGCAATCTTCTTCAATCAAGCCCTGTAGAGAATAACGCCCTTTGCCTGTTGTGTAACCGATACGCTCCGGTATTAGCATCTTACCTTTTTTCTATTAAATGAATCTGGTTAATTTTTTTTTATATTGCAGATTGACTTTTACATTTAACAAAAATGGATAACTGGGACACTGAAACAAGAATTTGGATTGTCCGCCGCTATCACGCACTGGAGTCCGTAGTTTCGGTTCAAGGAAAGTATAGGCGCACGTTTGGCGGCAATCCTCCGAGCAGATGGACCATAATAAGACTTGTAAACAATTTTGCCGAGCATGGGACAGTCAACAGAAGACCTTACCATCGAAACCCTTCAGTTCGAACGGAGGAAACAATCGCTGCTGTAGCTGCTGCCATACAAAACAATCCACGTGTTTCGACAAGAAGCTTATCTGCTCAAATGGGTGTAAGCAGACAGTCATTACAGTCAATTATGCACAAAAATTTGGACTTATTCCCATATAAAATTCAAATGGCCAACAAACTGAACGCTGCAGACTTGCCGATTCGCTTGGAATTTTGCCAGAAGATGCTTCAAATGGTGGAAGAGGATGGAAACATGTTGAACTGTCTTTTCATGTCTGACGAGGCCCATTTCGATTTGAACGGCAACATAAACAAACAAAATTGTCGAATGTGGAGTGCTTCCAACCCACAGATACTCCTTGAGACGGAATTGCATCCACTTCGTGTCACAGTGTGGTGTGCAGTTTCATCACGCTGCATTGTCGGGCCCTACTTCTTCGAAGAAATTGGGAATCACGCACACGCCCACCAAACAATTCTTAACTGCAGTGTGGCTTTTTTTTCGATTACGAGGTCAACACAAGATTTCTTTAATATTTTCGAATCATTTTTCAAACACTTTTTGTCGATTTATCTTAAGTATGGTGGCAAGAACGCTGAGTGCAATATTTGTATTCTTAAGAAATTTGCACGATTGTCTGAAAAATCATTTGCCAAATATTTATCTGTTTTATTCATTCCCTTAAGTGCTGCTACACATAGCCAGCCAAGAGTCGTTAGGATGATTACGATGGCGTTGACGTGCAATATGAGCCGTTATAGCTTAGGCTGTGTGCACACCAAGGCAGTCACTTCGGTACAAAATGCAATTTGGTTGCTATTGGGTGATGCTTTTGACAACAACAAACACTAATGGAAAGTCAAATAAAATTGAGATTACACTTTCTTTGTGTATTACACACATACACACGCAAACACTCTAAAATATAAATGTTGATTATTCGTTATTTTATATTTTGTTTTTATCTTTTCTTTATTTCCTTATTCTGCAACTCGATAACTTTAGTAAACCAGTGCAATTGCTGGAAAAGTATAAAGAAAATGAGATAAAATGCGCATAATCGGGCAATTTCAAAGAAAACTGTTTTGTTGTTTGTAGTTTCTGAAGCTTCAAAGTCATTGCGCATTATTGTTATGTATATATGTATGCATGCATTAGCGTCAAATCTGACATCGCCTCGCCTTTGCATTCCCATTGTCATTGAAGACGCAGAGGCCAATGCAGTTTTTGCATTATTCAAAGTGAAGAATTCACACAAAGCCTAATATGGAATATTTTATATTTTTGCACCAGCAGGAGGCGAAAAAAATCTCTAAATATACAGGGTGGCTAATGAAAGCAGCTACCAAAAAAAAATTAAATAACTTTTTTTCTATTTAATGAATCTGGTAAATTTTTTTTTTATTTTGCAGATTGACTTTTACATTCAACAAAAATGGATAACTGGGACACTGAAACAAGAATTTGGATTGTCCGCCGCTATCACGCACTGGAGTCCGTAGTTTCGGTTCAAGGAAAGTATAGGCGCACGTTTGGCGGCAATCCTCCGAGCAGATGGACCATAATAAGACTTGTAAACAATTTTGCCGAGCATGGGACAGTCAACAGAAGACCTTACCATCGAAACCCTTCAGTTCGAACGGAGGAAACAATCGCTGCTGTAGCTGCTGCCATACAAAACAATCCACGTGTTTCGACAAGAAGCTTATCTGCTCAAATGGGTGTAAGCAGACAGTCATTACAGTCAATTATGCACAAAAATTTGGACTTATTCCCATATAAAATTCAAATGGCCAACAAACTGAACGCTGCAGACTTGCCGATTCGCTTGGAATTTTGCCAGAAGATGCTTCAAATGGTGGAAGAGGATGGAAACATGTTGAACTGTCTTTTCATGTCTGACGAGGCCCATTTCGATTTGAACGGCAACATAAACAAACAAAATTGTCGAATGTGGAGTGCTTCCAACCCACAGATACTCCTTGAGACGGAATTGCATCCACTTCGTGTCACAGTGTGGTGTGCAGTTTCATCACGCTGCATTGTCGGGCCCTACTTCTTCGAAGAAAACGGTCACACCGTTACGGTTACTGGAGACCGTTACTTGAGCATGTTGAGAGAGTTTTTCTATCCAGAATTACGCCGAATGAGAATTTCTTTCAACTCTGTGTGGTTTCAGCAAGATGGTGCAGCTACTCATATAGCCCAACCTGTTATGACAGAATTGCGACGAAAATTTCCCAATAAGCTGATATCCAGAAACTCCACATTCCGTTGGCCACCCAGGTCGCCTGACCTTACTGCACCTGACTTTTTCTTGTGGGGTTATTGCAAACAGGAAGTCTTCAAAGCAAAACCAACAAATTTGAATGAACTAAGGCAATCCATTCGAGAAACAATTGCGGCTATTCCTGTCTCAACTCTCCAAGCAGTAATGAACAACTTTTTGGTAAGATGCCGCACGTGCATCGACGAGCAGGAGGGGCATTTAAATTCCATTATTTTTAAAACTAATTAAGCTATATTTAATAAAATTTAATGAGCTTTAACATGAATAAAAGAAAAATGCATTCCATACACTGACAAAAAAATTATTTGAGTTTCTTAATGTAGCAAAATTCATCAGCCACCCTGTATGTATGCATGTACGCTTGGACAGAAAGTTAGGATGTAGTCGAACTAAGTAAGTATATACAGGGACCGAAACTGACGTTAAGTAGCAAAAAACATGCAAGAAAGTATGTGCGACCGTACATTAAATGCGCTGTTATAGTTGGAAAGTGGAGAGTCGGCAACAAAAACCCAGAATTTGTAAAATATATGGGTGTCTCCTAGAATATGTAGAATTAAATTACTGGAAAACTTTAAGAAAAACTTACGATCGCTTAGCGCTTTCGCTAATTTTCAAAAGCTCCGTCAGTCTATTGGAAATAGTTTTACAAATTATTTAAAGACTTACGCCCATATTCATAAAAAATAAAAAACCATTATAAAGCTCTTATAATTCAAAATATGTAGGGAAATGTAATTTTAAAAAGCTTTATAAACCAATTTTAGTTTTTACTAGCAGACCCGGCAGACGTTGTCCTGCCTAAAATGTTACTTGCCCACATTTAACAAACTGTACTCTTTCCCTCCTCACTTTTCGCTTCTTCTACATTTATCCTTATCTCCTCCTTTTTCTTTCGACTTTTGGTTTTCCCATATCCCCATATACCATTACTCTTTTTTACCCTCTTAATTTTCCCTTAACACCACCTCTATATCTCAAATTTATATTCGTACTCCCCTTCTTTTCCCATTTCATCTCCGGGTACTGATATGCTTTCGAAGATATATCGAATTAACTTTTATGTGCTCCTGGTACCGCTTTCTGTTGCCAGGGTTTTGTTTTTGATGTATAGAACACTTATCTATAAATAAAATATCATTAACTTGAACTAAATAAATTCCTAGCTATGCCGAATTGCTATTTTAAGTAGGCTGGAGACTTTGCCAAAAACTAAATATGGCCTGTGCCATCTCACAGAGATCGACAATAAATTTTTGACATAAATGAAGCACAAACAAAACACAAAAAAAGAACTTGGCACCGCCCACTTTTCCAAAGTTATGTAATTTACTTAACGACACATAAGCCCAAATATCATTAATTTAGACCAAATACGGTCACAGTTATGACGAATTTAAATTTTATATAGCCTGGGGCCGTGGCACCGCTCACATTGCCAAAATTATGTAAATCTTGACTAAAGGACACATATATCCAAATATCATTAATTTAGACCAAATATGGCCATAGTTATGACGAATTGAAATCTTATATAGCCTGGGGGTATGGCACCACCCACTTTTCCAAAACTGTATATAGCCTATGCTTTAACCCATGATCCCAAAAATATACTGTGAAAATTTCATAAAAATCCAGTTGAGTAATTTGGACGCTCATGAAGTACACACAGACTCACAGACACACATTCATTTTTATTTATAAGATGAATATTGAAATTTTACTATTGAAATTTTACTATTTACCTAAAGTTGGCAACTAACTATCAAATTTTCGATATCGAAAAAAGGGTTTGTTTATCATCTACATTTTCCTATTTTTATTAGCGACCTTTTTTGGCCGACAAGTAAGCTGTATGCACGAATTCTTTGAAATAACTAAATTTTTACGCAAATTAAAGTGTGCACGAACAGCCTGACAAACGAAGGAAAATGGCTCAACCGATATTTCTATTAAGTTTAATACATTCGACTCTATATCTACCTCGATTCCTTTATATAGCTACTAATACTTTTCTGGAGGTTTATGGATTAAAGTAAAATATTCTAAAAAGTTATATATCGGCGAAAATGGAAATAACAGGTTTTTTTTAAACATTCTATATACAGGGTGGCGCAAAAGTAATCCTCCTATCAGAAAATGCTATAAATTTTGCGATTGGCCCCTAAAGTCAGTTCTGTTTTGACATTTGTGTAGTAAACACATGCGAAATACACGTTAATAAACAATGTTACGCTACACTGCTCCAGAACGCGGAATATTGCTGACTATTTATTTGACCAATAATCGGTCGGGGCCAAACGGTTACTGTGAATGGTGAGCGCTACAGAGCAATGATCAACGAGTTCTTTTTGCCGCAACTTGATGAATTGGGATTGGAAAACATGTGGTTCCAACAAGACGGTGCAACAGCACACACTGCACGTGCCACAACCGATATGCTGAACATCGGAAGCTTACTTTTGCGCCACCTTGTATTATTATAGGGCATTCGAAAGGCGTTGATTGATAGTTAAGTTTATCTCACATTCCTCAGAGTATCCTTTTCATAACTTTTAGTTATTTGAGTCCACTATTGGTCACAGTTAGCAATAAAAATAATAATAATAATTCCCAAACGGCTTACCCACCATATCCCGGCCGGCCGACGAGGGGCACATCCGCATAACGCGCGGATTGTTCGTTCGTGCCGAGTCGTTGAAAGGCTTTGGTTTGTGAATCGTCGAGATCTAAAACTGCTCAGCTACAGAGAGAACCTCATCAGCTAAGTAAAGTAGATATAAGATAGATTATACGTTAAGAAATAACTAGTTAACAGAATAAAATTATTGTTAGAAGTTAATATAGAAGTCAAAGAATAAGAAACAATTAGTAGCTATGTATTTAGGATAGAAAGAATTGATTTTTTTATGCTGAAAAGCGAGTCTGAAATATCAAATCTACCAGAAAGAGAGTTATACTCTTGACACAAACAGCGAAAATGCTCATTTAACTGAAAATTGGTTCGGCACTCTTTTAAGACTAGAGGTTTAAAATGCCTTGAAGGACGAGACGGTGCATTGAAGTTCACTTCACTTAGAAGAAACGGGCTGGAGAGTGAACCATTTAGCAATTCTATCATAAAAACAATTCCAAGCATATCCCTCCGACTAGAAAGTGTGTGAAGATTAATGAGGCTTAAACGATTTGTATAGGGTGGCAGATTATACAAGGGATCCCAATGAAAGTCTCTTAAGGTAAATAGTAAAAATTGTTTTTGAACTAATGCTAGTCGATCTACATGAACCTGGTAAGGCGGGTTCCAAATTATAAAACCGTATTCAAGTATCGGTCCGACTAATGTTGTGAAGAGAGCTTTAGTTACATAAGTGTCGCTACATTCTTTACACCGTCATTTAACGAATGCCAGAACACCTCTAGCCTTGTTGACTGTTGTGTTAATATGGCGGTTGAAGCTGGGTTTATAGTCCATAGTAACTCCCAGGTCAACAAAGTCATACACTTGCTCAAGACTATAATTTTTAATTGTATAGGAAGCCGGCTGAGAAGTTGCACGCGAAAAACCCATGTGTTTATATTTTTTAAACTCAACTCAAACTCAAGTAAATTCGTAACTGTGCACTTTTCCTTACTGAACCCGTGTCAGCACTCAGCTATCAAAGTAGAGATCGGACCCGTAAGTTGATTTGTAACAATAGCTTCAAACAATTTTGGGATGGCAGAAAGCTTTGTTATGCCACGATAGTTCTCTATAGAAGATCTACTCCCGCTTTTATGCAGCGGTAGAAGAAACGATTCTTTCCACGCAGTTGGAAAAACACTACACTTTAGTGATAGATTGAACAAATTGGTAAGGGGCTGGTAAATATGGTTGGCACACTTTTTCAAGAAACATGTAGGAATCCTATCAGGACCATATTTAAAAGATTCTTTTAAGGTTTTAAGGTAAATTATAAGATCTTTGGCGCATATAATTGGTGAATTAATTACATTTTTCCCGTGTAGCTTATAAGGATAATTTTGAAAGTTCAAATTGGTGACGGCAGAATAGTTAGAAGTGAAAAATTGAGCAAAGAAATTTGCGATATCTTGATTATCGCTAGATATAATGTCTTGATATTTTATGGCTGAGGGAAACCCTGATACTTTACGTTTAGAATTTACGAAACCATAAAATGGCTTTGGATTGAGAATAATGTCTCTTTTGGTTTTAGAGATATAAGCTTTATAGTACTTTTTATTTAAATCTATGTTCTTGTGACGTAGAATGGAATACATTAAGTAATGTTTGTTTAATCCGGATTTCTTATATAAATTAAGTAAACGCGTTTTCCTATTTTCCAGAGTCTTCAATAACTCATTTATGAAATGGATGTTGAAAATTCATAGGGATAACATTAAAATGGAAGATAACACAGCGTTACAAAAACGAGCATTAGTTCTGTCCTATGAACCAAATATACTTTTTCGGAAAGGGGAGAAAAAATAAAAATACACGTGTATCGGCGATTTTCATGTACACGTCAGAACGCGGTATAATGATTAAGAAGGTGCCGACAGAGGTGAGAGTAAACAAGAAGTTATAACCCGGCTTGGAATGTGAACCCTATATCTCAATTATAATCCCAGTGACTGTTTTGTTATTGATTTATTGTTTGGAAACGTTCCTCCAAATAGGTTTCAAGTATACCGCTCAAAGCCCTCAAATTCGTTACCTTATCAAAGAAAACAAGGTTAATATCGTAAAGTCAACCAAGTCGTACTTTAAATTTTTTTACAAGTATGTCAAAAGCACAGTTCAAAAACTTTTTAAACAAAAATATATGTTATATTCCACTGGAGGCAAAGCCAAAGAACTCAAGAGAACTATGAGGATGTTACTAAAAATAAAACGAAAATTATTGAGTAATACATCACCGACAAGTGGCAGGGTGCTTAGGAGGTTGACTGGTGCATATGTTTTTACGAACAAAATGCGATTTTGGTAACATCAACAGAGAAAGCTCATATATTATAAATGTCCGTAAGAAACTTGCAAGGGGATATTTTAATAAAAGCTGAATTAACCAAGGTAATGATTTCATAGCTGTTCTTCTAAGATTTGCAAGAAATAGAAGGTCCTTTGCCAGTTACTGAAAATGTTGTAATGTGCCTTAGTTTATCCAGTTAATACGCCCTGAGACTACGATGCTATACTTCGTCTGATTTGCAACGGCCATGTTGTGATAATTTCCGGTGTAAAGTGAGAAATGCTATACATATGAAACGCTAGGAGTAAAAATTAAACTTATTTTTCAATGTAAGTAAAAGGGAAACTTAAAAAATGTTTAATTAAAACGGCGGGAAAAAAACTTGTTCAGTAAAAAGGAGACAAATCATTTTTTTTTTTCAATAAAGTGTAGAAATATCATTTATTTTTTAACAAGATCGTTGAATAGATACATAACTCTACTCGATATTGTACACAAAATGTTTGTAGATCTGATTTGGAACCTGGATACGCACATTTTCTTTTCGAATTTTAAATCTTTAACCAATGTCCCTTTGGGCGTATGGAGTGTAAATCGGTGGAACGTACGTCTTGTTGTTACGCAAACCATACGCTCTAGTGGCTTAGAAAGGATTATTTTCTCACATAATATGTGAGTAGAGAGATGCCAAGAATATTTTTTATTTTTTTTTTTTTGAGAAATCTGCATCTGTTCAGATTTGATGTTTAAGTAAACCTGCTCAAATTCAAAATGTTAAATCTTTGCACCTGTAATGACTTCGGTTGAAAATTGCATTCTGGTAGATGGTTGAAATCAAAATCTCCATTGTGGTAATGATCCATCTCGCACTCATACTGAAAATAGTCTTAATAGACTTCAATTGTTCAAAACTTTTTGGATTTCATAATTTGATAAGTTTTTAATGGTGTATTAGAATATTTTGAACAATAAAACGAAAAGTTTGAGACATGGGAATGCGGTAATCGGCAGCTTTTTCTGCAAAGATTGTGCAAATAAATACCCGCGTTAGCATACGTTCGCCTTAACTTAAGATAGGTTAAATTAGCTTTGTTACCCTTCTCAAACTTTTATCACAAAATAGGCTTCGAATTAGAGTTATAAATTTACACAACTCGAGGTTGAATTACAGTTTTCGCTCAATTTTCTAGCAGCTCAAACTATTTTGAATTATAAAATAGGGTTATAAGTAAATAATATTTGAACGACATTTTTCGAGTATTAGTTATTGGGCCACGTTCTAACAATTATGTTTGCTGGGTTGGAACTGCTTCGGCCGATATTACAAAAGAAAAAACCAAAGGTTGACATATACAGGGCTATATTGGCTAAGAGACTTGAAGGTCTTTTGTTAGACGATTGGGTTTGTGTTAGGAAAAACTGTTTTGAGGTGAGATGTTATTGTCAGAATTGCCCTGATAATTTAGTTTGTAGTAGGTACTCATCAGTAAAGACATTTGGTCCTTTTTATATACAGTTTCACTTACTAACCTTGTGTGTTAATTAGTCCGACAATTAGATTTCCAGATAATGTAGGATAAGGAAAAAATATCATATGGTAGCCCTAAGAAGAATTACTTATGTTGAAATAGGACGTGAAATAACATTCCTTTGATAAAATAATCGGAAATCTTATGTGATATATTTTTAATTTCAGATAGTTGGCAACTCGGTAAACTTTTCCTTAGTGTCAACACTTCCCTAAGATTTGGAAATAAAAATGGATGTGAAAAAAAAATGTATATATAATGGGATTAGGTGGCAACCCTATATGCTAACATCGCATGGAAATATTTTTGTTAAAATACGATATGTACTGCCTTTAGTTTGATATTTGAAAATCTCACTCGATGCTAAAAATTTCGAAAAGGTGGCAACTCTGTAAAACCTCTTACTGGAAACGCTTAAGTGGAAGATATTGCAAAATATAGCATGCTACTTTGGTCAAAAAAATGTCTTAATGGTTCAAGTTGCTTCCTAGATAATAAAGGACCTAAACCAAATATATATAATGGGATTTGGTGGCAACCCCAGTTAGTAGTCTCACTTGCAGATATTTTTGTTTAAATGGGTCCTAAAATGCCTTTCGTCCGATACCTATATTGGTCTTTCTAATTCCATTACAAAGAAACCCATGTTGGCCTTTCTCTTCCCATTACAAAAAAATCTGATAGGTGGCAACCCCATAAATGCATTCTGATTGTCATGGCATGATTCGAAATTCTGACAATGTAGTGCACTAAAATCAAATTTCATCAAAAACGGTTCAGCAGTTTCCGAGGAAATTTGCATATATATATATATATATACAAGAATAGTTGGTCCAAAGTTATTATATTAACTTTAATTTTTGGCTTGTCAGTTTTATTTGTCTATGAAGCTTGTTCTTTGCAAATACATACATCTGGCTATTTAATGATCAGTTGCATCCGAACTTTAAACGAGACCTGAACAAGTGGCACATTCGGGCCCCAAGATACGGCCCAAGCCGGCATGCAAATTTTTAGTTCCAACACAAAGGAAAAACCTAATTAAAATCTATCGATATTTAGGCATACATAAAAGTTAAATTCGATTCGGGTAATGCTTACCTTTTTTGCTGTTAGCAATACGATATGAACTCCATTATTTCAAATATTCTAAAAATAAATCTATAAATCATAAGGAAATAAAAAACGATTCAAATATATATTTTATTATACCACCCCTTAACCGTGATCTTATCTTTACAAAATGCACTTAACTTAACCCAGCTATCTGCCAACTTCGTACTAATGCACAAAATTCAGCCATTTCCTTCTATATTTATATTTCAATTTGCAATTTCCTTCATCCTGCTGCTGCAACAATGTACCTACTCAAAAGCAACTAAAGCGTAAGAAATTGCGAAAATATGAAAATTTCCTCAAAGGGGAATAACTAGATAACGGGATCTGTGCCATTCTTATTCCATTTACCGTTGCCATTTTTGCTTTTTGACAATGATGCCATATTGTGGACTAAAATGTTATATTAAGTACATATTTATGCACAAACATAGAATTTGTTTGTAAGTAAATAATCAGCAAAAAATTGTGTGAGCGTAGAGAAGAGAAAACAAAGTGCATTATTCTCCATTTAAGGTACCCAATGTGACTTTAAACTAGTTTAGGATGTCAAATCTCCAATAAAAACATCTACAAAAATTAGTTTTATGGGTATATCAAGCCGAAGTACCCACATTTTGCGAATATGGTTTTAAAAAATTAATCAAATATATAGTTTTAAGAAAAATAGTCACAGTCAAGCGCTAGTCAGTGCTTTAAATTAAAAAATGTATTTTGTGAACTGGACAACCAAAGTTTATGAAACAATATCATTCCATTTCATTCCAAATTTACTTTCTATCAATATTCATTATTTCATTCAATATTTTTTCATATTCTGTGAAGATTATCTTACATGGGTAGGTTGAGTTTATTACCAAAAAGACTTCCAGTGTTCTGTGATACTGAAATAGTATCGGGCTGCATGGCAATTTTCGGAGAGAACTTTTTGAACAGCTCTTAGGTTTTTCTATGTGCATATGCACCAAAAAATTCTACTTAAATTAGTTTGGTGCATGTTTCATTTAAATCGGTCAAACGGTTCGCGCAAAACAGGAATTAAAAAATGTTTATCGTCGGAAGGCACTTTTTGACATTTGGTTGAAAAGCTCAAAAAAAGCTCGTTTAAAGTGTTCACATTGTTGACACAACCTTTTAAAAACGTATAGAAAACTATTACTACTAGTATTGAACAATAAACTGAAAAAATAGAGATAATGTCTGTCATTGTGAAATATCAAGTAGGAGAGAAAGTCTTTATTATTGAGAATATAACTACCACAAATTCCAAACAAGCTACCTTCTTAAGATATTCTCAGTGGCAATACTTGAGTATGACAGCTGAGAATCCAACAACAGCACTACATCCAAACCATTTAATCGGGATTTGAGCTGGTAATATAAAAACAAACAAATTATTATAATAAGTAATTTAATTAAGATGAAGTGGTAACTCTACGAGAACTGCATGTTTTTTTTAAACATTTAACATACCTATCGCTTTAGTGAAAATTTAGGATTGTTCACCTTTATTAAAAAAAAAATTTGATGGGTGGCAACCTCGCAACCAAAGTCGGAGTGCCCCGAAATAATGATCAAAAAAGCGTCCGTAGTTTGAGCTTTTTGCAGTGATATTTAGTAAACATAAAAAACCCACTTTTTTATGAAGATTCACGGAGCCGAAAGTGGAAAGTCAATGGAAATGTACTTAAAATTAAACAAAATAATATATTTTTTCATTGTATGAAGTATTGTGATACGTTCCAAAAGAAAAATGTATACTCAAAGATGCACTTAGTTTTATTTTTGCTAAAATTTTGGTTTCTCTGATTAGTAAGACAGAGATATGAATTTCCAATATGAACAAAAAAGATTTAAAAAATCTTCAGAAAAGCATCAACAAAGGTCTCCAAAAAGAGTCCAAAAAAACTTCAAAGTTCATTTAAAAAGCGTCATAAAACTTTCCAAATTCTTTTTTAAGGTCCTTTAAGGGTGCCCGCGTGAAAATAAAAATTCGAGAACGTGCGTTCTATGGCTGCGAATGGAGTCTTTTTTCCTACTTTTAGTTAGCTGGATGTAATGTCGCTTATGCCTCTACAAAGTTTTAGCAAAATATTTTACTCTACTTTCGGTAGTTTACAGTCCCAACGTGCGCGAGAGAGAGGAGAAAAAAGTTGGCAGATGCTTTCTGTTGACATCTGTACGAATTCCAATTATCATGGTTTTGTGCTTTTGTTCAAAGCCTTTTATAAGGTGTACCGTTTTTTCTTCAGGTGTAACTATCTACCAGCCAATGTGCTTAAATGTAGCAAATTAAAAGAACTTTAGTAGCACAACCAATGGATAAGGAAAGGGTAATATAAGTAATGATGAAGAAAAGCAGACAAACGCCCTGTGATGCGTGGAGTTTTCTCTTCCAAGACAGAGCCGTCGTTTTTTCAAACGATGATTAAGTAATTGTTATTTAAGTATTGAAAATACCGGTATATTTTCTTCAAAGGCGGCACCTCTACAACATACACACACAGAGTCGTCAAGCTCCTTTGTCACCACATGTAGCTGCTAAGGTAGGCGATCTTCCCAGGGAGTTAGAGCCTCAGAATAACCCGCGGTAAGAGGCGACTAAAAGCCAATAAAGGTAATGAAAAGCAACTTGATGGTTGATCTACGGATATGTTGCCTCTCACCTCTTATTTCCCATATATTCCAAGGTTACCAAAGTAGGGGGTTAAATGACCTAGAAGGTTCCAATGTTAAAACCAAATCGCTCCCGCGTCAGTCGGGCATATACAGGAACGGAGTACCTTTGGGAAATGTTTTTTTCACCATTCAAGCAAAAAAAAAACAAGCGATCTTCCTTGTTAAAACCGAGTTAAAAGCGGTCAACTTTGGCATAAATTGAAGTCCCCTGTCTTCGAACGCACTATAAGTCTCTGATTAGCACCAATATCCGTAAAATTTCCCGAAAACTTCGGCCAGTGTACAAGAAGTTTTCCTTACTGTTGTCATTTACACATTGGTCATTACAAAACTTTTAATATTTTTCAGTTCGCATCCTTTGTTTTATTGACAAGTCACAAGTACGCCACTGCTGTAAGTATTGCAACGCGTTTTTGTTTAATTTAAGCAACAACTTTATATTTGCATCTTCTCTAATCTCCATATCTCAAGTTGTTATTACTTAATAGCATTTTGTTTGGATTTTGTTGATCCGCTTACTAAATCCCTCTCCTTTAAACAAAACATTGTGAAAATATCTGCCATACTGGTAATTATTATTGCATTTTTGCCTTTCCAGCTGCCTTCAACCAAGATCAGAACGGAAACCTACCTACCATTCCTTTTCTTACTTTTGTTAATTTGAAACTATTGTTAGTTTTTTTGGCCAGTGGCAGCATTTTTGAAGGGGGACTAATTCAAAATGGCAGCAAATTTGTATGTGCCTTCTCTCAAGGCTGAAAAACAATAAAAAATCCGAAGTTCGCCGAAAACTGCCTGTTACATGAGCCTGCTTGTGAATATCTTTTAACTGGTAGCTTTTTGGGTACAAATAGTTCAATCTCAGTAAAATATATCCATGTAACCTGAAAACTGGAATAAAAGGTGGAGCCCCCATTCGTCATCTTAACTACATAGACATTGAATTTGTAAGTATCGTAAAACCAATGATGAGAAGGGTTTCAGCAAAGAAAAGAGGTGTCAAGAACTGGCGTAATCGGTCTGTCACCAAGCAAAAAGTAACAGTTTATAATGGATGCTTCGATGATTGGATGGATGACAGCTAAGCAGGATAAAGTACTGTTCACTATTTATTGCCGCTTACCCATCTAGGTGATTGGGTATCAAAGCACTCCACTAATCCCTTTTTTAAGAGATCTGGCAGCGGTTGGAATCACAAAGGAGCTCACCCTCCGCACGTTTTTTCCATCTCAGTGTTGCCGAATCCGGGTGTCGACAGGAAAGTCTTCTTGGCCCTAGCTTCTTTGTGCATTTGCATATCATTACTCAAAAAGAGGAGCATTTGGGCTTCAATTCGCTGCACTATGATCATATCTACGTAAAGCTAGTACAGCTCATCTTCACACTTCCTTCAATAATCGCCGTTGGCATCACGGGAAGGTCCACATATCTTCCGCAGAACTTTTCTCTCGAATACTCAAAGGGACTTGACATGGTATTTCGACACTGTCCATGATTTCTAGCCATACGTACATGAGGACAGGCACGATAAGAGACTTGAAATCTTTGTTCGTTGAACTGTACTGTTCCTACAAAAATAAAAAGAGTTTGAAGAGTAACGAAGCGTTGATAGCAACCCCTACAATGTCTGTGCCCAATACAGCTTACCCAGTTAAAGAGGTATCTTCAAAGATGACTGAAACACGGTCCTATTTTACCTGTGAAAAGTCTTCCAGGAAATCTCTACTTATCCCTACTTATTTCTTACGCTTGGAAGATTTTATTATTATTAGTATTATTGTAGCAGTACTGCGCCCCACTTAGTACATATATCCATTCATGGTATGGGACGTGATGGATAAAACAGGATTATACTCAAGTTGACAGCCCTTTGCCGGAAATGAATTTGGTAAGTTTCGGTACAAGTACCTTGCGGCTGCAGCCCGACTGCCATTGTAGCGATTTCGTGGATTTTAGTCGTCTCTTACGACAGGCATACCTACGTCGGGCATATTTCTAACCCCCTAAGCCACCCAATAAAACAGTTACCGAGCATTTTTATAAGCCATCAACAAATCGACCGCATGCTCTGACTTCTGACGCTTGCCGTGAACGAAAATAATACGAAGTATTTTCTAAGGTAAAATGAATAGTTTTCCAAACCGAGAATTGAAAACTGTGAATAACCTAGTTTGATGAACCAGTGATAACAGCGGAAATAATACGAGCCGAGAAATTCTGTTCTCTAGCCACCAAGTGATGAATTAGACTGGCCTTCAATGAAATAACAGTCCTTGACCTTGATCAATCCTGCACTGAAATGCGGCCTTCGTGGGATTGTGTTAACCCATAAATGCTACTTTGGACTTAGTAGGCAATTGAGAAGTAAAGTCCTCTCACGACCACCAACAGTTATATGTGTCTGTAGGGGGGTTGACGCAGTTCGAAAGCTGATTGATGTTAATCATAAACTTAGTCTAATTGTAATGGCGCAGTGAATGAAGTGGTTAAAAGATTATACTGAAGTTCTTGGTAAGGCGCCTTCTTAGTTTGTCAGTTACCCAACTATGTATGTTCGATTGAAAAAGTAATAAAATCCGCCGAGTTTCGCATTTGTCTGTCACCACCAACGAACTTTACAAATATTGCTAAGAATTAAATAAGAAGAGTTTTCTTTTCAGATAGCACATCGTCCTATAAACTACTTTTTAAACCCAAACTAATTGCTGGGTAAATAAATTTTAATTTGAAGCGAAACAAGAAAGCTTAGGCCTTATAAATATTTTGTATTTTTATTCTGCAGCTCTCCCCCCCCCCCCCCTTACCAAAATTCGCTGCACACCATTTTGTTGTATTTCATACTTAAGTAACCACACAGCGTTGACTTTTGTCACTTCCTTTGGATCACGTCCCTGCTTTACAATTTCCTATTTTCTTACCAAAGGTTTTCTTTTGTCCATTGCCGGAGATGCCAGCTGCTGCTTGTACTGCTACTGCGCTCTACTTCAGCTGCTTTTAACTCACTTTTTGATGTGCACGTAAATAGTTTTGTATTTTATAGCTGCTCATTTACGCTGCCATCGCATCTAGAAATTGTTTACTTTATTGATTTCTTGTTTTTTACTGTGCAATAAATGGCTGCGTAGCTATACGTTATTAGGTTATTTTTTGCACATCTGGTTTGTCTAAGCTGTGGCTGCTAAAATTTTCTATCCATACAAAAGCATTTTGAGTAATTTTTTTATTTATACTCAGCTGAGCAAACCTCCTAGAAACCCAGCAAAAAACGAGAGTGCTCCTTTGAATTATGTAAAGAATACTACTTAAATAGTACAAGAGTACTTTAAAAGTAATAAACTTTATATAATAAATATAGCCACCTACTTCTGTACATTCCAGAATATTGTAAGAATTACTCCAGGGAGGTACTCAAAAGCAAAACAGAGGATAAAGTAGACGATCCTCAAAAGTGCTCCAAAGATCTTCACATAAAAAGAATCGAGATAGACAGAGCCTTATGTATGTCAAATGGTTCAGTAGGAAATGTACTTCCAGCCCTCACTTCTCGTATCACTCCATCTGGCTGTAAGCACGATAACTTGAGCCATTTTTCAGATTTTTAATTAAAATACAGCGTCTTTACTTATCACTCATCTCCCATCAAAATATTGTATAAATCGAATATTTTGGATATCACAAACAAGTGATTCAGTACATAATCCAACTTGAATGAACAAAATTTAGAAAATTTTTTTTTTTTTAAATCAAGTTTATAATAAGAAAATTTGGAAAACAGGTGACTCTTATTAAAGTACATCTGCCCGAAATACAGGAAATCGGTAAAGAACCACGCCTACTTTTATGTAAAAGATTTTTATCAGGTATACTCGTATCTCTGCGGAAAAAAATGTTATCAAATCTATTTTACTTTCTAAGATTGGCTATAGATAAAATGAGAAAAATTTTTAAGAACCGCCGCGTTCTTGGTCAAGCCTTTGTTAACGTTTCGGTAGCCATAACCTTAAGAGGACTTGAAGTATCAAAACCAAATTTGTTAGACATACGAGGTGTGCTCAAAAAGTATCGCGAATTTTGTGTTTTTCCAAAAATTATTTATTTATTCATGAATATCCATTTTGTCCCCTTCAAAGTAATCCCCATGAGATATTATACACTTGTGCCAACGGTTTTTCCAATCATCGAAGCACTTCAAAAAATCATTTTTTTGTATCTTGTTCAGCTCCTCCTTCGATGCCGTCTTTATCTCGTCAAGAGAAGCGTAACGTCGTCCTTTCATGGGCCTCTTCAGTTTAGGGAACAAGAAAAAGTCACAGGGGGCCAGATCTGGGGAATACGGTGGCTGCGGCATCATTAGTGTGTTGTTTTTGGCCAAAAAGTCGCGCACAAGCAACGATGCGTGAGCAGGGGCGTTATCGTGGTGCAAAAGCCAATTTTTGTTCTTCTTTGCACGTCTTCTCGGCCTTCTGAGAACATTTTGTACCACCGATAAACGTTGCTTCGGTCCAAGGTAGCTTCTCCGTATGCCACAGTCAACATTCGGAATGCATCCGCGCACTTAATTTCGTTTTTCACACAAAATTTGATACAGGTTCTTTGATCCATTTTTTTGATAAGGTAAAAATCGAAGACGATCCAAAACACGTGCAAGCAAAGCAGCTGTCAACAATTAACTGAATATTCAAAATGGCCGAGCTTGTCGGCATAAGTGAGAGACATGAGTACCAACATAACGCCACAAAAAATTCGAAATTCGAATATACGTAACCAGCGAAAATTCAAAATTCGCGTTACATTTTGAACACACCTCGTATCTCTGCGGAAAAAAATGTTATCAAATCTATTTTACTTTCTAAGATTGGCTATAGATAAAATGAGAAAAATGTTTAAGAACCGCCGTGTTCTTGGTCAAGCCTTTGTTAACGTTTCGGTTGCCATAACCTTAAGAGGACTTGAAGTATCAAAACCAAATTTGTTAGACATACTCGTACACACATATATTCCACGTGTAACGAAAACATTTTTTATTATAAAATAATCAGAATCGCCTAATAGCCACACCGACTTTTGATAGTAATGTGAAAAAAAAAAAAACTATTCGCGTAAAACAGAGTACAAGTGATAGAAATTAAGTTCTAACTTTTTCGGTATCGTTTCGGAATGGTTCTCGAAAGTTTTTGGCACCACTTCAAGTTTATTCCGGTATTATTGCATATATAAGGCAAATACCAAACAATTTTTCGGAAAAGACCCGAAAGTGAACCCGAAAAGATCCTTAAATGATGCCCAAAACAATCCCAGAATGATCCTGAGGAAGACTCGAAATGGTTCTGAAAAACTTAAGAAACCAATCCTGAAAAGGCTCGCAATAATACCCAAATGGTTCCGAAAACAATCCCGAAAGGTTCGCGAAAATGTCCAAAAATTGTCCCGAAATAATATCGAAATAGTCGCGAAGGAGTCACGAAATTATACCGAAAAAGTCCTGAAATTATCCCTAAAAGTCCTGAAAACTCTCCAGAATTCTTTCGAACCCTGTCAGATTCTGCTCCAATTAACTAGGTTATAAATTCCATAATACCGAAATTCTACTACAATACGCTGCTACAATTTTTAATTTCCATTGCATCAATAAAAATGTCGATGTACTTCAAAAAAACTTTGTATCGCCGTCTAAGTAGTTAACTTCAAAAAGTGACTCAGTAAATTATAACAGCGGTTTTTCTGGAATAGTTTCACGATGTAAATTTTTGTTCAAAGAATTACCAACAATTTAGCCAAGTTGAAAAAAAACTGTAAGTGGAACTGGTAACTCCCATGCTTAAGCTCGCAAGTTTTTCCCTGCTACTATCGAAGTCGATAATGCTTTAGGTAGTAGATCTACTTTCATTGATATAGGTGGTTGCGTTTCCAGTAATTGTAGTTAAGTAACTGCTCTAACGAGGCCAGTCGGTTGATAAACACTCCCACATTCTGGGCGCTAAAATCCAGATGAGCTCAAAAACATTAGATAGATCTCAAAGTTTTTAGTTTTCACAAACTAATTTAAAAAAAGCAAGCAACATATAACTCAGAATTTGTTATTAGCAGCTCTTACAGCTGAGTGTATAATGTACAATTGCACACGAATTTAGACGGCCTAACTAGTTTTACTTAAAATTTCCGTCGACTTCATGACTTCCTCTTTTTCAATTCATAGCCTTATTGCACCATTTATAGTATTTGATACATACATAAAAACTGCTCTGTCCTGTGCTCCACAATCCTCATTTCCTCTAGCTGCCTTCTGCTCGTTCGGTAATGACATTGTTTACTTAGCGGTCAATGTGTTTTGGATACTTTACTTTCTTTGGCATTGTTATTATAGTTGGCTCCCTTACATCTCTTATCTTTGTTCAGATGCAGTTTTACTTCTCTGTATTGCTTCATTTTATTTAGTTACTTAAGGTTTCCTTTTATAGCGAGGATATTTTTAAAGTTATAGCTTTGAAAATACTATGGTTCACTCAAGGACTAGAAGAATGGAACATAAGAGTGTGAGAGAACAACTAAATCAGCTCCTGCAAAATTTCCAGCATAACTTGTCAAACACTAGAAAAGTAGAAATATCAGAAGCAATCTGTAGTGGGGTTCCAAGGCTTCAATTAGCTCTGTACAAATGAGTAAACATACTAAATGCCTGGAAACAATTCGAACTCATGTCCGTTTATGGCGTTCACGTCGGAATTTACTTTGGATTTTACCACAAAACAGACAGCGCGGATTTTATCTTGAGTTCGGAGGCCAGATTGAAAATACTTAATTTGAAAAAAGTCGAAAATAAGTCTCTTATTACCCGACCTTTTTTTATGGCAACCAAATGTTAACCATGTGAACTGTTCGTATCCTCAAAAGGGAAAGTGCTTTTATGCAGTTATCGTACACCTCTAATGAATTCAAAGCATGAATCGTGGCACAAGGAAAAAAGTCGAACCTAGGACTTGGCTTATTCTAACATGCCTTTATCACCACTCCCGCTTCAGCCGAGGGAATTGACGATGGAGCCGAAAATACTGACTCTTTTCAAATAAAACTTCACTGGAGTCATATTTTCAGTTGATTTGAGGTAATCAATTGCTTTTACAGTCAAAGAACTTTCTTTAATATTCAGACACCTAAAACATCGTTCACTCTAAATCTGTACGCAGAAAGTATACCCCAATTCCGTCCTATTGAACGCTAAACATTTAAATGTGTTACTAAAGACCATCTATCAAGATCTTAATTTTATTTATAAAAATATTAAAAATGTTTATTATGTTAGAACCTATAAACATTCTTTTTATTAGAAGACATCATTTTTTGAACAGTCTTACCACTTCTCCTCAAACTTTATTTGACCATCGCTCTAAATTTTTCTATTGGGCGGAGCTGGGGCAATTAGGTGGATTAAAGATTTTTGGTATAACATTCACTCCCTTGCTTTGATACCAATTCATGGCAACGGTAGAGTAGTGAATGCTGGCTTACCCTAGCCAGAATATAGTAGGAGAGTTGCGATGTCTAATGAAAAGATATAGGGCCGGTTTCACCAACGCGACTAAGACTAAAACTAAGTCGTGACTTAAGTTAGCACAGATTCGAGACTAACTTACTTTTGGGTTTCACCAACTGAGCGACTTAAATAATTTTGAACACAACAACCCGAACAGCTGTTTTATGCATAGTAGTATTTTTTTATACCAGATACCTCTGCGCATCCCAATACCCCAGTGTGAAATAGGCATGTATGGCCATACACGAAGGAATGTATTGATCTTGCACCCATTTCTCTTTAGTTAGAAGGTACTAAATTTAGCGCTTAATTAAAAACGATAGTTTCGGAATGGTTGCATGCTAGAAAACAAGCGTTCACATGCATCTGCGCATACGCCGTCAAAGTTATGCTTGGCGAATTTTCCGGCTGGGACATTGTACAAAACAAATTAGGAGCATTGCTGACATTAAGGTTTTGAACGACAGCAACACTGATAGGCAGGCTGACTAAGTTGTGACTTAGTTAAGTTAGATGGTGAAACCGAAAAAGTGAAAAACTCGACTTAACTTAGTTAACTTAGTTAAGTCGAGCTGGTGAAACCGGCCAATAATCTTTTCTCAAAGCATTCTTCTATATAAATATGCGAAGTCATTGTGGACGATGTTGCAAATGCACGACTTTTAAGGCCACAAGAATATATTGCTGGCCCCATCATAACCCTTTTCGCAAATTTATCTATCTTTTTATACTTGTATTTTGACACAACATTCCCCGCTTACTTGCCACGTAAAACTTTTAACCAGGTAGTTGGATGCAGTCAAGTTTGACATAAGTTTTATCATCCATAATAATACAGCCTTTAAACTTTGTAAAAACTTGAGCATACTCGTATAGCAATCGCATACGTCTAGGTTTACTTATACTGGTACCAAAGTTTTTCGCTCGATTGTTGTCTGACAATTCTGGGTTATTTTTTATTGAGGTAAGTAACTTCTTCACTAATTCTGGGCTACCAGTTCTTCTGGTTACCTTTTTGTTTTTAGCTCTTCTATACTCAATGTTCTTTTATATCTATTTATTACACTGCATACAGTGGTTTTTTGGAAATTTCCATTTTTTCGCGATTTTTGAACCCGACCAGGTATAATTCGATACGAATTTCTTCAGAACTAATCAGCGTTTTTCGTATTCCATCGCCCATTAAAGCTCTAATTGATGAACAAACTGTAAATTCTAAAGCTATGTGTACTAAGCTCATTTAGAACCTTGGACGAGTAGCTATATAACGGCCTATACAGTGCGTACAGATTTTGAGTGACGATGCTTTATTGGGTTGCTAAGCTTAACAGTCAGTGCTGTTTGGCGCTACTCGTCTCCATTCATGACGCTCCAAGACGTCTAACCTCTTCGTTTTACCAACCCTCCCCCTACCATCTTCTGTTAGCCTGGAATGTCAATGGTTGAATGCACACCAATTCTTCGAAGTTAACACGATCATCGCAAGGGTGATAATCACTCGGAATGTACTTTACTGGGGGTAAGTACAGGGTGGCTGATGAATTTTGCTACATTAAGAAACTCAAATAATTTTTTTTTTAGTGTATGGAATTCATTTTTCTTTTATTCATGTTAAAGCTCATTAAATTTTATTAAATATAGCTTAATTAGTTTTAAAAATAATGGAATTTAAATGCCCCCCCTGCTCGTCGATGCATGTGCGGCATCTTACCAAAAAGTTGTTCATTACTGCTTGGAGAGTTGAGACAGGAATAGCCGCAATTGTTTCTCGAATGGATTGCCTTAGTTCATTCAAATTTGTTGGTTTTGCTTTGAAGACTTCCTGTTTGCAATAACCCCACAAGAAAAAGTCAGGTGCAGTAAGGTCAGGCGACCTGGGTGGCCAACGGAATGTGGAGTTTCTGGATATCAGCTTATTGGGAAATTTTCGTCGCAATTCTGTCATAACAGGTTGGGCTATACGAGGAGCTGCACCATCTTGCTGAAACCACACAGAGTTGAAAGAAATTCTCATTCGGCGTAATTCTGGATAGAAAAACTCTCTCAACATGCTCAAGTAACGGTCTCCAGTAACCGTAACGGTGTGACCGTTTTCTTCGAAGAAGTAGGGCCCGACAATGCAGCGTGATGAAACTGCACACCACACTGTGACACGAAGTGGATGCAATTCCGTCTCATGGAGTATCTGTGGGTTGGAAGCACTCCATATTCGACAATTTTGTTTGTTTATGTTGCCGTTTAAATCGAAATGGGCCTCGTCAGACATGAAAAGACAGTTCAACATTTTTCCATCCTCTTCCACCATTTGAAGCATCTTCTGGCAAAATTCCAAGCGAATCGGCAAGTCTGCAGCGTTCAGTTTGTTGGCCATTTGAATTTTATATGGGAATAAGTCCAAATCTTTGTGCATAATTGACTGTAATGACTGTCTGCTTACACCCATTTGAGCAGATAAGCTTCTTGTCGAAACACGTGGATTGTTTTGTATGGCAGCAGCTACAGCAGCGATTGTTTCCTCCGTTCGAACTGAAGGGTTTCGATGTTAAGGTCTTCTGTTGACTGTCCCATGCTCGGCAAAATTGTTCACAAGTCTTATTATGGTCCATCTGCTCGGAGGATTGCCGCCAAACGTGCGCCTATACTCTCTTTGAACGGAAACTACGGACTCCAGTGCGTGATAGCGGCGGACAATCCAAATTCTTGTTTCAGTGTCCCAGTTATCCATTTTTGTTAAACGTAAAAGTCAATCTGCAAAATAAAAAAAAAATTAACCAGATTCATTAAATAGAAAAAAAGTTATTTAATTTTTTTTTTGTAGCGGCTTTCATTAGCCACCCTGTAGATGCAGACTAGTTCTAGTCGAGATCATTTAACCTGTAGTCAATGTTGGGTTTGAATAGGTTCTACTGCACGCGGTGATGTGAACGAGTCAACCGCTTTTTAATCTCAATCGATTTCGACCTTGGCTTTAACCTGGTTCAATAAATCGCATCAGTGCTAATTTTATGCCTCTTTATGAACTTGGTAAGGTACGTCTCCGTTCACAGTGCTGATTGTCATATCAATCTGGCCTGCTAACTTCTGTCGCTTATCATCTTCTTTTAGGTTGAAATAGAATAGGTTCATATGAAGAATATGGTACGGCACAGTGAGATGTGTGATGAAACGAGTCCGCTTCTGTTTCCTTCGATCACTCGTTTCTATCGATAATATAGCCGGCCCAAGTGCATAGATCTACCTTCTAACTTCTTTTCCTGAAGGACGACATCCAAATGTTATGCCCCTTCATGAACTCACCTAGTCAGCGATGTTAACAATAAAGCTGTTGGAGTTAATCTGTAGAATGGTCAAGTGCAACGGCGAGTGGTTGACACTTGAGAAGTAAAAGTGACTGACAGGTGTTGTTGTTGTTGTTAGCAATGGTAAGCCCGGCCTGATGGGCAAGATAATTCTAAGAAACTAAGACTTTGGAAGATCGAAATGGAGTAAGAATAGCAATTGAGCCAAAGTCACTCAAGCCTCCCTAGGAAAGAAGCTCTAATTTTCACCCATTTTAAGTTGTTGGATGTAGTTTGGATGTCATTTAAAGCTCGTCTGTGGTGTGAAAATTAAACAATATGGGGGATAGGATACCAAGCTATGACACCTCCTGTCCACATCTTCTAGGTTACGATCTTGCGTTTCTAAATATTACGGACGCATTTCAGGCCACCTAGTAGCCGTGACTCCTCTAGATCTTGAGCGTAGCATGGTTGATTGTATCAAACTCTATTGATAAGTCAAGTGCCACCATCGCCTTCTGGACGTTGGTGTATCTTAATTTAGACCACTATTAATTTGCGTATTTATGGCGTTGGAAGCAGTACTGGTGCTTTGTTACCTTCGGAATGCATGCTGATGGTTGCCAAGTGTACGTACGCTTTGCAACCAGCGATAGAAGATATATCGAGCAATATGATTTTCACATCCATTTCACGGCATCTCGTTTTTTATATATTTCCGGATGCTTGGAATGAGGAAGGTGTTTAGAACGATATGAATAGGAGCTTCTAAATAGATATGTACGTCATGGCCAAGGTGTTTCAGCATCTTCATGCCAGCCAACATTTAGGCTAGGATTTTTCTTTAATTCTATTAAATTTTCATTAAACTTCGTTTTGCTAGAATTCCTAAAGGATTTCTCTATGTACTCTGTGTTTTGAGCAGTCTCTGCTGCTATGCTGTTGTTGTAACGACAAAAACCCTCCCAGAATGTTTTGGGGAGTGCTGCCGAACTGATTGTCCATGGCCAGATATTAATTCGGTACGCTCCGGTACTCCCTTGCGGTACTGCCCGCTGTCGTGGAAGCGATTTGACATGACCAGTGGAACCGCAAGGAAGGAGAGGTGGGTAATGAGGGGTGAGAGGCATCATTTAGCTCATTTTTAATTGAAAACCAAGAAATCCTAAAAAAACTCTCTGCTGCTATCCTCAACTTACAATTGCATCAATAAGAAGTAAGGAGGTCTAAGTTCGGGTGGAACCTAGCAGTGATCTATTATTGCATACCAATTCACGCAGGTCTATTTTAAAACTTTTCAGTTCGTATTATAAAGCCAGCTGATTGTTTTCAATAAAAACACAAATCTTATTATTTGTGCAAGATCTAATTGATATAACTTACATGGTTATAAAAATATCGCGTTTTACAATTTACAAACAAATATTTCAGAGCTATGTTAAAAAAGTGGGCGTGGTCGTTTACCGATTTCGACAATTTTGACAAAAAAACATTTATCTTTATATGTACAACATTTTCCCCAAATATCGTTTCGACAAATCAATTTTTTGCCTGAGTCATGGCATAAAAGTTTTGTGGAATAATCTACTATAAAAAGGGCGGGGCCACTCCCATTTTCAAAAATTTTCATTTTTCGACTTTTTTCGTTCACGGACACTTTGAAAGGAAATATAAATGATATAAAGCTTTGGTACGCAAAGTTATTGCCTAATAAATATATCTATGATCATTTTCAAAATCTTACATATAAAAGTGGGCGTGGTTCTTAACCGATTTCGCCCATTTTTTTTACCTTGTATGAATATAAATATGTGTGGTGAATTTCGTTTCGATACCTTTAAAGGTTTTTCATTTATGATTAATATTATTTATAAATTTTACTTAATCAAAAGTGGGCGGTGCCACACCCATTTTCAAAAATTTCTTGAAAATTTTATTTTGTATCATAACATTAATGCGCACACCAAATTGTATCTTTATAGGTGTATTATGTACTGAATAATCACTTTTTTGTATTTTCGAAAATATTCTATATACAAAAAGTGGGAGTGGCTATCATCCGATTTCGCTCATTTTAAATAGCACTCGGAGATGAGTGCCAAGGAACCTGCGTACCAAATTTCATTAATATATCTCAAAATTTACTCAAGTTATAGTGCTAACAGACGGACGGATGGGCATGGCTTCATCAATTTCTTTTTTCCTCCTAAACATTTTGATATATATAAGTAAATATCTTTCTCGATCCGTTTGTGCCGTTACATACCACCATTACGAGACTAAAGTTAATATACCTTGTGTGCGTAGCACTACTAGGTATAAAAATGCTTTACACTTAATTTGAATTAATTGCCGCCCATCGAATCAGATTACGAGTACTTCACAAACACAAAATCCAATCTGCGTACTTGCTCGGTTTTTTGCCTTCAAGTCAATTGAAAGAAAGCCACTAAATGCGAGAAAATTAAATTTTCTCTCTTGCACTTGAACACTTGAAATATCGCAGTTGTGCATTGTTTTGTTGTCGTTGTTTTTGTGTTTAAAATTTTCTTTATTTACAGTGCTTTTTTCTGACCACTTCATGGTGGCCTGCAAGCAAGCATTCCCTTCAACTGCAGCACAACAAAAACCTAAGTCAAATAAAACAAAAGCCAAAGCTATCAGCTGACATTTAAGATAAACAAAGGCGTTGCTAATCTGAATAACTGCAATTACAGTGCAGCGATAGAAGGCAGCGGTTGGCGCTTGCGGAGGGAGGTGTTTTGTTTGTTTAGCTAATAACGTGGTATCGCTGCTTATAGCACAAGGCGCACAATACAAAAGTAAGAAAGTGTAAGTTCGTGTTTAGCCGACCTTTATAGATCCAGATGTGAGATATTTTGAGTTCTATGCGACGTTGAGCTGTTGCACTTGACTTGAGGCGATTAGACTTTTTGTGAAAAATATTTGACTATGAGATGGCCTGATTGTTGTTATAAAAGTCGCAAAAGGGTATATAGTGCTTGGATTAACCCGTGCTCGAGTTGGTCCTACTTCTTTTATTTCCATTTTTGTTTTTCTTTGTGATTTTCTTGCGCATAGCAAGTAAGTGCAACAGTAGCTTATGGTGTACATCTACTTATACATACATATGTACATGAGTATGTACTTCAATACATCTGTTTATACATATTGTTAAAGAGAACAAAGGAAAAAATTCATGCACCGAACGACTTTCAGTAAAAAGAAAAACAACAAACAAAACTTTCTTACTTCTCTTTTCAACACAAGTTTTTCGCTTTTTTCACAAAATACAAACAATTCAAAGGAAATGGAAGTAAACACAAATAGCCAAGTTGAAAAACCAAATTTTTTTTCTAATTTTTGTGGTGGTAAAGTAGCCATATAAGTTACTTTGTAAGTGCAATATAACTAATGCTGCGCTTTACTATTGCAAAGAAACATTTAAGCTGGCATTATTAGTTGGTCTATTGAATTCTCTATTTAACTTTTTAATTTTTTGGACTGTAAAGATTTTAAACAAACAATTATAGGGCAAATCAAACCAAAATTTCACATGTATAAGGATGTTGCTAAGTTCAACCACAAAACTGTACTATATTTATTTTATTTATTCGTTGTTCCTTTCATTATCCTTGTTTCCGCAACTTTCACTTCTGTGACTCTCCTTTCCTAAATTTGCCCTTCCTCCCATCTTTTCTTTCTATCTTTCCTTACCTATTCTTTCCTTTCTATTTTAAATTTGTTTGTTTTGATTTAAGTTTATTTTACCGCTTCCTAACCTTGGTGAACCATTACTACATCTTCATATCCGCACATCAGGTCCTTTATACTTCTTTCTATTTATTTTATATTATTTCATTTTATTTTATTTCGTTTCAATTTATTGCATTTTATTTTATTTTTATTTTATTTTATTTTATTTTGTTTTATTTTATTTTATTTTATCTTATTTTATTTGATTTTATTTTATTTTATCTCATTTTATTTAATTTTATTTTATCTTATTTTATTTAATTTAATTTTATTTTATTTTATTTTATTTTATTTTGTTTTATTTTATTTTAATTTTATTTTATTTCACTTTATTCCACTTTATTTTTATTTTATTTCATTTTATTTTAATTTTATTTTATTTCATTTTATTCCATTTTATTTTCATTTTATTTTTGTTTTTGTTTTTATTTTGTTTTATTTTATTTTATTTTATTTTATTTTATTTTACTTTATTTTATTTTATTTTGTTTATTTTATTTTATTTTATTTTCTTTTATTTCATTTTATTTTAATTTTATTTTATTTCATTTTATTCCATTTTATTTTTATTTTTATATTATTTTATTTTATTTTATTTTATTATACCTAGTAGTGACACGCGCACAAGGTATATTAAATTAGTCGCCTAACGGCAGTACGTAACGGCATAAACGGATCGAGATAGATATTGACTTATAATGGGTGTTTTTTTTACAGGTTTGTTTTTCAAATAGAGATAAAACTGGCATTTTGTGGTCAAATCTGGCAACTCTAATGTCATATATTCAGTTTGGTTTGCCATTTCATGATGAACAGGTTGACAAAAGAACAACGCTTGTAAATCGTGCAAATTTATTTCGAAAATAATGGTTCAGTTCGCGAAGTTTACCGTGAGCTCCGTCCATTTTATGGTCGACATAATCGTCCATCAGAGCAATTAATTCGGTTAACCATGGATCGTTTTCGCACTACGTTTACTCTATGTGATAATACGCATCCGCAGAAACGTCGAACAGTGCGCACCGAAGAAACAATTGCCGCTGTAGAGCAAAGTGTTGAAGAGGACCCGAATGAATCGATTCGCCACCGTGCACAGCAATTGGAGCTTTGTCCATCAACTTTATGGAAGATTTTGCGCAAAGATCTTGGCTTGCGACCTTACAAGATCCAGCTTGTGCAAGAATTAAAGCCGCGAGACCATGCAATGCGTCGTGATTTTGGTGTATGGGCCGAAAATGAGATTGATTTCGATGCTGATTTTCATCGCAAAATTTTGTTCAGTGATGAGGCTCATTTTTGGTTGAATGGCTACGTCAACAAGCAAAATTGCCGCATTTGGAGTGAAGAGAATCCACATGAGACCCTTGAAACGCCATTACATCCACAAAAACTGACTGTTTGGTGTGCTCTATGGGCTGGTGGAGTCATTGGGCCATACTTCTTCCGCAATAATGCTGGAGAGGCAGCTACCGTTAATGGAGACCGGTATAGAGCCATGATAACCGACTATTTTGTTCCCGAATTGGATGGCATGAATGTGGATGAGTTGTGGTTCCAACAAGACGGCGCTACATGCCACACAGCGCACGTCACAATCGATTTATTGAAGGAAACATTCGATGAGCGCATAATTTCGCGGAATGGACCTGTCAATTGGCCACCAAGGTCGTGTGATTTGACACCAACAAACCAGAAACGTTAGGGGAATTGGAAGCCAACATTCGTGGCGTTATTGCCGACATACGGCCCCATATGCTCGAAAAAGTGGTTGAAAATTAGACCTGTAGAATTGGCTTTATTTGAGCCAGCCGCGGCGGCCACATGCCCGAAATCATATTTAAACATTAATGGCATAAAATTATCCTTCCAATAAAGCCAAATTGATGGACCTTAAAACGATTTTTTTGTGTTTTATTTCAGTTTGAAGTTCTATACCCCTAAAAAAAACACCCTTTATATATCAAAATGTTGTAATGATTTATATTATCGAATATAGTAACATATCCGTAGTGCAGGATAAAATCTTATTCCTCTCGTTTAATGTAGGGTGAAACTATAGGAACCTTCTCACCTACAAACAGTTGAAGGGGGTCGGCGGATGGAGCTCTCTCGTGCCTTAGCTCTTTCGGCGTGGGGTGGGTTGCTACCGATCCTCAACCGCAAATACATAAACTTTATTTATAGAACTCCTAACAGAAACTAACTTGGGAGATTAACTCCACGACCATGAACAACAAATATAATCAAAACTAAATACGTTCTCCATTATTAATTACTTTAACGGAAGTCTTTCATTCTAGTTGAGTGTGTATTAGAGAGCAAGATCTTTGGTGACATTTGACCCTTGCCTTCTTCACCCTACCCAACCATGATCCTCTATAGAACATTTTGTTAGAAGATACCCATTCGAAGCGTATTTCACCTCTTTATATTGCCATGCCTGCCAGGAATTAAAAAAACTTAAGCTTTTCGAAGATTCTAACAGGTGGCGGTAGATATGTGAAATGTTAGATGTGTCTGTTTTATAGTTAAGTATCTTGCTTGGTGGTGTGTATATTATGTGGAGCATTTCTAAAGTGAAACGTTTGTTGTAATGGTTCTCTGTTTGTAGTATGCTCACTGCTTCGAAGTCTGGTTGATGGCCGCTCTCAGCACAGTGGGCTGCTAGTGCTGCTTTGTGTGTGTTACCAGCTATTCTACACTTTACATCGGATCGGTGGCCTGATATTCTGGTTTTTAATTTATTCTTAGTGGTACCTACGTACTCTTTATTGCATGTTTCATTTTCTTTTCCGGCGCATGGAAATTTGTATATAACGTTGTTTTTATCTAATGTTGCTATTTTTCTTTTCATGTTGTTGAAGAACATGTTCGTGGTGTATGCTGGTTTATGTGCTAGTTTTATCTTTTCTCTATCGTAAATGTTCGACCTTCTTAATCTATCAGAGAAGCCCGGTATGGAGGTCATAGATTTGTACGCTGTGGTTGTGTTTCCTCCGTTTTTTGTGAAACACTGTATCGCTTGTGTCCAACACTTTTCTTATAAAATTTTTTGCTGTATTTATAACCATGTTCTTGGGATGTTTTGACTTATAGCTCATTATACGCCCTGATGCTGTGGGTTTTTGGTACCAATCCAGTTTTATTTGGTTGCCTCTCTTGCACACCAGACAATCCAAGAAGGGCAATCTATTCTCATTTTCTAGCTCCATTGTAAATTTAATATCTTTATGATATGCGTTTAGAGTTTTCATGGTATTTTCTATTTCGTCTTCCCTTACTATAGCAAACACATCATCTACATACTTGCTAAGAAATCTCGTGTTAGTCACTTTTTTCAATATTTCTTCCATGGTGATGTCTGCTACTATCGGTGATTCTGGAGATCCCATTGGAAGTCCCTTTAATTGTGTTTAAATAGTTTCTTCATATTTAAAATATCTGTTTTCCGAGATACAAAATGTCAATATGTCTTTAAAAAGGTTTTTTGTATATCCGTGTGTTGTCTTATGTCATCCCACTTTGTCATTATAGTTTCTATTGCTAAGCCCGTTGGTACACTTGGAAACAGTTACTTTTGGACCTAGAGCCGGCAAAACAAAAATATACATTTGAACAAATAAAGGTCGCTAAAAATAAAAAACTTATTATTTTATTTTATTTTATTTTGTTTTATTTTATTTTATTTTATTTTATTTTATTTTATTTTGTTTTGTCTTATTTTATTTTATTTTATTTTATTTTATTTAAATTAACTTAGTTTAATTTAATTTAATTTAATTCAATTTAATTTAATTTAATTTTATTTTATTTTACTGCTTTTGCAATGCAATACATATATTTTTCTGGCTCAATGCTCAAAACAAAGTAACTCTTATTGCTGTGAGAGCCGCTCACTATGAGCAGCGTATGCCAGAGATCAATGCTATAACACGAACTCAAGCAAGCATACTTGGATTGTCTGCTCACACAATAACGGTACTATAGTATGAATATGTATTTGGCATTTGTAGTGGTGTCATTTTAAAACATATTTTTGCATATTGCAATTTATGGTTAGAAAATTTTTTTGATGGATGCCAATGCAGCTTGAGCAGATCTATCGATATCGATTTTACCGTAAACGGGGTGCAAGGAGGGGAGGGAAAAGGAACAGTTACACGAAAAGGAAATTCTGAGTAAAAGAAAAAAACGGAATGGGGCAAAGATATGGATAAGTAAAGGGATAGAAAAAGTTACATTTTATTCAGAGTATGCCAAAAAAAGTCGCTTTATAACATAGGCTTCGCCGCGCCGATTTTAAAAAATATATAGTTTTTCGCATTTCTTCACAAAAGGACACTTTTTAGTGAACAGGTATATAAAGCGATACAAAGCAATTTTTCTCAAAGGCTGCGTTTTATGTTCTTTTAACTTCATTTTAAAAATTTCTTGTGTGAAAGTGGACGTGGTTGTTAATTAACCCTTGAAAGCATTCCAAAAAAGTGCAAATTTCAAATGACCATAAAAGTTTAATTTCTTTAACTAAAAACATGAAACTGCTTTCATTTGTAACCGTTTTTATTAGTTTGTTTAAAATAGATAAAAACCGGTCCCAAAGACATTATTTATTAAGCTAGTTTTCACAAAATATTGTCATGCATTTTACTACCGCTTAAACAGTTTTTGTCTCTTTCCGCAAAAGAGATAAAAAAAAACATAGTTATGCATTCTGAAATCAGAAACAAAAAACCCAGCCACACTCAGCGTCGTCGTGTATGCACAAAAGTATTTGTAATTTTTTTCAATGCATATTTTAAGGCGTGAAAGCATGCAGTGGTGCAGCCCTTTATATGACTCCACAAAATTAATGCTGGAGGTGTTGTTTACTTATTCCTCTTTATGTATGTGTATGCCGTTTTCTATTTCCGCATTAATGTTGCATTCTAAGGGCTTTTTGTTTTTATAATTTTTTGTTCGCTATTCCCATTTGTTTAATGCCTAAAACTATGCCACAAAGCGCATTTTTTACTGGTGCTTAAACTTATTTACTACGTTTATGTTAGCTCGCTTGATTGTTTTTCAATTGCAATGGCAAATTTGGGAATTATGTGTTGAATTATATGTGATTTCTCAATGTGAGACTCCAAAGCAGGAATATTATTCATAAATCGATAATAACGTAATAAAAAACTTAACTTTCCTGTAGGGTAGAACATTAAACTTGCCACACTTCCGCTAGATGGCGCGTTGATTTAGCTAACTGAAACAAAGAGAACTAAAGTCAATGACGTTAATTCTCAAAATAATTTGACATAAGTTCTCTTTGCAAAAGTGCTCGATTTTTTATTCCAAACTTTCATTTTATACTTTATATACGTTAGGATATTCATTAAATAAAATTTCTTTAATTATACATATACATATATGAGGTAAAAAATAAAAATTGGGAATAAAAAATCTGAAAATTTTCAAAGTTCATTTAATAAAATTTGTTTATTTCACATACATACATACATAAAGTAAAAAATTTAAATTCGGAATATAAAATCGCGCGATATTTATTCCAAATTTTCGCCTGCAGCGCTTTTCTGAAAATTTTCAAAATTCATTAAATACTGATGTTTAGCTTTTCTGATATTAATTATCCTTGTGAAAGCGAATTAGTGTCAAATTCTTATAATAATTAACGTCATTGACATTAATTCTCTCTGGGGGGGAATCTTGCCATCGATTTTTGAATAACTTCCTGCTTAGGTAGAGACTCGAAACTTCTCACATATTTCCGACCCCGGTTGCAGTGTAGTTATGGCGCACGGTTCTACCTGTTTTGAAAATTCGTTTGAATTTGGGAATCTTGCGTACCGTTTTTAACTAACTTCTTGATGATCTAGGGACTTGAAACTTGACACATAGTTCAGGAGACGATGACAATATAATCAAAACTACACTAGGTGGCGCACTAATCGAGATTGGTGAAAAACGGAGGGAATCTTGCGATCGATTTTTAGTAACTTCCCGTTGAGGTAAAGACCTTAAACTAGCCAACTGTGCTGATGTGTTACTCGTCCCTACTATTTTGCATTAAATCGAATCACTCAAAACTTAAATATTCACAATTACAGTTGCCTTCTTGAAGGTAGCACTAAAAAATAGAAAATAAAAAGATGATAAAAAAATGTGTAAGACTAGCTTTATGATTATGTCGCCAAAAATCAGCAGCAAATTTCACGTTAAACAAATACTTAGTAAGTTTTAGTTTTTGAAATTTTAACCATAAAAATGTAAATCAAATTGTGAGATTTGGAAATATAAGAGTAAAGGGCACCTGCAAGGTAGTCCTCAAAATTGTTTATGATCTTTTTATCTTAAATAAAATTTTACTATTGTTTGCTGTTTCTTTTATATAAAGGTAATCTTATTAAAACATTTATATCGTATTTAATTTACACATCATACACACACTTGCATACCGACTGCTTATTTGAAGTATTTTTTTTTTCGCCACTTTCCGTGTCTGCAGTTTTACGGCTTACCGCTTGGCTATGCTGGCTTATAATTTTTTCCAAACTTTTTCATGCCTAATTTAAATTTTATATACCAAGTATTCCTGTCACAGCTTACAAGCAAAAAGAGTTGTTTGATAGCATGCATGCCGGTTTAGCATTGTTTGCTTGTATTCGCGACGTCAGCAGTCTCCATTTTGTTTATTCACGCGCTTCCGGCGTATTTCGCTTGTAGCTGGCTTCTAACATTTTTCTTCCAAAATTTTGTGTGTTATTGTTTTAATGAATATATATATTTTTTTGCTTTTCGCACATGCATGCTTCAAATATTCGCAGTACTTATGGCCCCATATGCCACAGCATTCTCTTGTTTAGTTAAACATATTCATAGCTCATGATGACGCACCCTGAAAAATTTTTACTTGTCGTTGACATACATATATGTTTACTATATACTAAATACTCTACGCAGTGATATAAGGTTCACATGTTCATTTGCATCATATTTGGCTAGGTATGAACTTACATGCTTGAGAGGATCAACAAAAGTTCGCTTGTATGTTTTTCTTAACAATTCTGAAATAAATGACGACAAACAAACCATTGTGCTGAAAGCCAATTGATTAACAGAGCCGGCCAAAATACCTCTGATAAAGATGCACCTTCCGAAATTTATCTTTAAGAAAAGATATGGCGTTTGTCCCTAAGTTTTCAATATCCTTTAGTAATTAATTAAAATTGTTAAAAAAAAAACAATAATAATTAACATCATTTTTTTTATAAACATTACTATTACAGTCTTAATCGCTGAAATTTGGTTTCTTTTCTAATAAAGTCTTTTACTTTTTGTTAAAGCTTTCATTTCGTACGACTTTGGATACTAATACCTCAACTGAGAAGAAAGAACAAAGGGTTTCAACTTGAATTTTTCATTGGCGAGGTTACTTCATCTGCGTAAAGCTCGTAAAGGTAATTAATGAGTTTATAATAATGAGAAGGAACTGCCTATATAAGCAGAGGATGCGGAAAGCCCCCACTCCGCTGACAGAACAAAGTGGAGAACGATTTGAGGACTCGTGGAGCATCCAATTGAATCCAAAAAAAGAAATCACTTTCGTGCTCTGTTAGACGGCCAAAATCGTTCAAACGTTTAAGCGCCTATTAAGAGTAATAAGAATTCAAAGGTTTATAAATCTTCAGACCAGCTTCCTTCGCAAATAACCTTGATAGTGGAACAAATATTGAAGTATTCTCTCGTTAACCGGCTCTCTGTTGATACTTTATCATATTCATCTCCCTGGATTGTGATATTAGGTTCCTTTACTCCCTTGCTACTTAGCAAAGAGGTTCACCCCGCTGAAAGTTCGTTAGCTGATCGTTGTTCTAGCAGCAATTTAATATGTTTTTGTCTTTATCTCAGTTGTCCTATGGAAACCCCCGGAAACCGGAACTAACCCATCTCTAGCACATATCTTTCACAGCTGAGCGGCATGTTCGTATCTTAGCTGCCGCCAAATAAAGATTCCAGTAGATACTGGGTCCTCATGCGGTGACTTTGGAGCCATAATAAATAGCCACTAGAAGGGACACGGTAAACTAGATTAGTGAAGGTTTTCGAGCTAACGCCTGGTACTAAAGATGCTCATAGTAAGTGCCGCGGAGAAGGCAACCAGCCCCTTACGTTTTTGAAATATAACAGTAAGAATTCCTCGTTTGTCCCAGATAGTTATAAAATGCTAAATTTTCGTTCAAGCTCAATTTATAAGAAAACATTTACTGCGCCAATGTTAGCCTTCTCCAGAGCCACTGTAACGTTATTGTGGAAGATTGTGGCCAACCAATTGAAATGTTGAAAAAAAGTTTTTCAAAGTTTGTGCTCTTTTTGAGCCTTTAAGTTTAAAAATTAATCAACCAATCGAACTTTTGTTAGTCCTCTCAGTGAGTATATACTCAAATCTCGCTGGAAATTAATTTATTACCGTTAGTGTTTGTTTTCACCCAGCAGCTAGCCAAAATTTTGTGTAAGCTTATTTTATGAGTTTTGTGGTGTTAGGACCTTTAAACTTTTTCATAGCTCAGGGCAATGAACAGGAGGTGGTGGTGCTAAATATACAAATTTAAAAGCAGGAAAAAATTTAAATTGTTAGGTTAGGTTAGGTTAGGTTAGGTGGTAGCAGCCCACTAGGTGGGCCGCTCACTTGGACACTTTGAAGGTCCGTTGTGATACCACATTCTGAACGGTGACACTAACTTAGGATCACTTGGCAAATCGCTGCGTAGCGACAATAAAACTCCTGATTTGGGACACATCGATTTTCGACACGTCTTCCGGAGACCTAAGAACATCCGAACCGAGATACCTGCGCCTAGTCCTTGCAAACGCTGGACAACTGAGCATGAAATGACTTGATGATTCCACCTCGTCGTCCTCCATGCAGCTTACGCAGCTCGGGTCTTCAAGAATATTTAACCGCACCGCATGGACCCCCATCGGACAGTGCCCTGTCAACACCCCTATCACTGACCGCCCGGAGTCAACTACTGGCCAGAAGGACTTCGACACCTGACATGAGGTGGTGTCAGCCCAGCGTTTGCTTAACTGTTCCGAGGCTCACCTGCCCAGAAGCAAACTACAGGTGGTAAGGGGAATACCCAGTGTACTGGAGTCAGCCACATCTGTGTCACGCGTGCCAGCTCTGGCCAAGAGATCCGCATGGCAATTGCCGGGAACGTCACAGTGGCCAGGCACCCAAATGGTTTTTATTTTGAAGTAGTTGGACGCAACCGCAAGCGATTCCAGACAGTCGCTCACTGTCCTCGATCGAACGTTGCCTGCACTCAGCGCCCTAATTGCCGCTTCACTGTCGGAGTAGATGTTGAACTCCTTGACAGTGAATGCGCTCGACAGCATCCCATCTACCGCATCCTTAATGGCGGCAACCTCCGCTTGGAAAACGCTACAATGATCAGGTAGCCTAAATTTCGTGCTAATCCCGAGTTCCTGACAGTATACACCCCCCCCAACACATCCATCCAGCTTTGCCCCGTCCGTAAACAGATTCGCCAAGGCCTCCCCCCAGATAGGTTCTCCGTCTGTCCACTCATCCCTTGCGGGAATGTAAGTCGAAAACCCCTTCGCCGGAGAAAAGGTCGGCGCACAGTAATCTGTTCTATTGGGAATAAAATCAAAGCCCGATAGTATATTGGAATGGCCATACTTAACAAGCCTATAACCAGCGTCTCGGAGCCTAATTGCAGCCCGAGCTGCGCCTATTTTTCCTACAAGGTCAACTGGGTGCAGATTGAGCATAACGTTCAATGCCAGGGTAGGAGTGGTGCGCATGGCCCCACTGATCCCAACCATGGCCATTCGCTGCACCGTGACCATCTTCTTCGTGGTGGAAGCCGTGTCTAGTGCGCCCCACCAGACCAATACCCCATAAAATAGGATAGGTTTCACTACCATCTCATATAACCAATAAACCACCCTAGGAGAGAGACCCCATCGTTTGCCGATGGCCCCTCTGCAGCAATACAGAGCGACCGAAGCTTTCCTAGCTCTATCCTCTACATTCAGCTTCCAAGACAGCTTCCTGTCCAGAATAACACCTAGGTACTTAACCTTTCCAGAAAGCACCAGCGGTACACCCCCAATAGAGGGTAGTACAAAATCATCAATCTTATATCTTCTCGTGAAGAGGACTAGTTCCGTTTTACCTGGGTTAACAGCCAGTCCACAAGATTCGGACCACTCTGTTACAATACCCAGATACCCTTGCAGAACATCCCTTACGGTACTAAGAAACTTTCCCCTGACGAGGATTGCCAGCTCGTCCGCATAGGCTATCACTTGACAGCCCCTACGCTCGAGGTCCTGGAGCAAGCCGTTGACTACAATGACCCAGAGAAGTGGAGAAAGAACACCTCCTTGCGGCGTGCCCCTTCTCACCCCTCTCTGAGCCCCAGCACCTCCCCACTCCGCCCTGACAATCCTGCCACAGAGTAATCTGCTGATAAATTCTATCAAGCTTGGTTCAACTCCTAGGCTTGCTAAACCCCGTACGATGGCAGAAGGCAAAGCATTATTGAACGCTCCTTCGATATCCAGAAAGGCCCCCAGCACGAATTCTTTGTGCTGGAAAGACCCCTCTATTAGTTTTACAACGGAGTGAAGCCCCGTTTCAGTTGATCTGCCTTTGCAGTAAGCATGTTGCGAAGCCGAAAAACGCTTCCTAGGGACCCTGCTGCGTATATACAGGTCAATCAGCCGCTCCAACGTTTTTAAAAGGAACGAGGAGAGACTGATTGGCCTGAAGTCCTTGGGAGATACGTGAGAGCACCTCCCCGCCTTTGGAATAAAGGTAACCTTGACCATATTCCAGCCAGCCAGCTACAAGAAATCCCCAGCGATCTCTGTAGTTGCACAGGAGTTATGCCATCAGGCCCGGGTGACTTGTACGGCTTAAAAGAATTAATAGCCCATACAAGCTGGCTTTCATCCAGGCAGATGGCTGGCCGAGCCCCCTTGCTCACACTAGTGGGCGATGGGGCATCGCTGTCCTGTGAAACCGGGACGTCAGGGAAGTGAGCATCCATGAGAAGTTTGAGGGATTCCTCGCTACTCATAGCCCAGCTGCCATCTACATTCCTCAAGTAACCCAAGGGAGCAGGATTCCCGGAGAGAATCTTCCGGAATCTCGCAGACTCATTACAGCCTTCCACGCTTTCGCAGAAAGTCTTCCAGGAGTCTCGTTTGGCTCTCCTGATCGCAGATTTGTAAATACCCAACCCAACTTTGTAGAGCTCCCAGTCAGAAGGTAGTTTACTTTTCCTGGCCCTGTTGAACAGGCGCCTACTGGAAGCCCTAAGGTCGTCTACTTCCTTAGTCCACCAAGGTGGTTTACGCTTTCCACTTACGGTTTTCAGTGGGCATGCGATTTTATACGCTTTATTACAAGATCATTATCAGATAGTTCTGAGTCCGATATGGGTGCTCTTGGGAGAAACTCATCCAGCTTGCTACAGTACCGGACCCAGTTAGTACGCCTAGGATTTCTAAACATGGTTTTACTATGTCTAGATTTAACAAGAGAGAACTGAATATACCTATGATCCGAGAAGGAGTGTTCCGGAAGAACACGCCAGTCGGATATAAGGGGAAACAGGTCTTCTGAAACAAGAGTGAGGTCCAGGACCTCCTCTCTAACTGAGGTTACAAAAGTGGGGTCATTACCCCTGTTACAAATACATAGCCCTTCATTTAGAATAAAAGCAAATAGTGACTCACCTCTTGCATTCGTATCCGAACTTCCCCACAGTGAATGATGCGAGTTCGCATCCGCTCCGACAATGAGCCCTACGCCTCTTCGCTTTGCCTCAGCGGTAATCTTGCATAGTATTTCAGGAGGCGGCCCATAAGTATCATCATGGGCCATATAGGCCGAGACCAGCCACGATCCCTTAATACCTTCCTCCAAACACACAGCCGTTACGTCATCGTCACTGAAATTGGAAAGAAGAAAGGCTTTAATATCCTTCTTGACCAGTACACATGATCTTGGCCTACCTGCCGTTCCGTGCACAAATAAGTTGAAATTGCCAGTCCTCAATCCACATATTTTGCCGCTACTGCTTAGCCACGGCTCTTGGATAAGGACAACGTCCACCCCGCCTTGCTCCAGGCAGAGTAGGAGGCTGGCGGAGGCCGTCTTAGAGTGTTGGAGATTAATTTGTCTGATGATCATGATCAGACAAATCCATCTCCTCCACCTCAGCGGCCTCCCCCTCCGAAGCTAAAAGCCTCTCCTCCTCCACCCTGTCGAACAGCAGTCCAACACTACAGACAGATCCCGCCACAGACGGGATGCCCGCAGAGCCAATGCTGTCCGACCTTGCAGGCATGGGCACCGTGTTTGCGGCCGTCGAGGCCTCCTCAGGCTCTCCTCCCCCCCGCACCACAACCGGAGGCGAAGCGTCATCCCCCCTGGCATTGGCGCTGTAGATCCTAAGAGTCACCCGCTCGATACCATAGGAGATAAGACCCCTCGACTCAGAGATAGGACCCACGGACTCTGCATTAAGCAGCAACAGCACTTGCCGTCGGGGCCCCTCGGGTTCCTCAGCCCTAAGAACCCTCCAGTTGTGGGTCGGAAGGTTCTGGTTGCAGTACCGCAACTGCTCCAGAATTCTCTCTGGCTGGGACGGTTCGGCAGGTAGCCACCGATCCCTTGGTCGAAGAGGGAGATCCTTCCTATCCACGGCCTCGAGTCTAGCCCCCCGCCACAACTCCCCAACCAGCGAGAGAAGGCACCTAAAGAAGCTCGCTGACCGCTCGTCAGCGCACTCCACCAGCCTGAAGCCATGGTACCATCCCATATGTTCTATGGATGGCTGTGGCCCCGGATACCTACTAGCGGCAGTCAAGTAGACCGCAGAAAAGGCGTTGACCACCCAGCTCCACTCTTCCCTGGAGATGGCCCCGTCTTCCCTGCTTCTGTCGACTTCCCCCAGGGTGATGGAGCCGGCACGTCTAGCGACTTCACTAAACGTACGCTGCACAGCTTCACCACCCCGGGCCCTGTGCTCTCCATTACTCGGCCTCTTCGGCTGAGCGTCGTCACCAAGCGGGACCGACTCACTTCCCTTCTTAGGTGCCGGAGTCTGGTCAGCGCTGCTCATGACATTCCTGGCCCACTCCAGCGTACGGGAATGCTTCTCAGAAAGCAGACCTTAGCTCAGCTAAAAAAAATTATGGAAATTCCAGAATTATTTTGACCAGATCAAGGCATTTGGTGATTAAGATTAAAGAGTAGTTTCGTTCTGCTTACATTTATACCCATCTGACATTTGCTTTCTAAGCGACTGCAGATGTCATCTGGGCTTCCTGACTTGGTAGTAGGAGGCGATTTTTCAGAAATGCGCTATTAGCCAATACCAAGCCATCTTGGAGTTAATTTGTTGGCTTCTTTTATGATGTATTTCTAACTTGAACGGTTGAGATAAAAAGTTTGTTAGTTGCCACAAAAATTAAAAAAAGGGTATGTAGTTTTCAGAAAAAAAAAATTTATGAAAATTAGCCTGGCTACCTGACGAAATTGGAGTTATTTATTTATTTTAAGGCAGACCAAATTATTCATGATATCTCTGGAACCTCTTAAGTGATCGCAAATATCATCGATGGACTTATAACTCTCTTGAATACCTTTCATTTGATGCCCAAATTGCTCACAAAATATAGAATTTTTGGTGGGCAATATTTTAAATAGTTTCAGGTATCAGGGAAAGCCATTTGGAATAGCTTTCAGTGGCATATATATCGTTCATATTTCCTACAGGCCTTATCTCCGTTCCACTATCATTCCCTGCGTCTATTTGCATTTCGTTGCTCGTTACATCCATCCCTCAACCCCTTCTTTACTTCGTATCGCTCTGCATGTCAGTTTTCAACCTTTTCGCGCAAGTCGCCTGTTCTTTAGAATCATCATTTCTAGCTCATCTTTCCCTTCGACACATTTTTGCTTCTCTATCCCATTTGTTAAATTTTTTTTTTTGTAGACCGCTGCTGAAATAAAAACTGTAAATGCCGAGTTTAATAAAATATACTCGATTGCACGTCCGAGGTTCATGTCTGTTCACCGGTAAAAGTCGATTTCTGAAATATTGTTTACATTTAACTACGGTTTTTATAACTCCTCAAATATAAAAAAAAATAGTTAAACTTTTTATTAATTACTTTTAAATGGTTTATGGATGACCACCTCACCGATCCAGCAGACAGATCCCTCAGATCACAGCGTGTGAACCCCATTATTGGAATCCGCCCACTTGAAATAGCTGAGAGAAGTGCGTCCTCCGGAGAGAGACTAGAGGCATGCAAACACAACTTCGTTCTGAATATTGCAATACGTTAAACTCTTAATTATCTAGACTCAAACCCAGCATACCAAATACTTGCCCTGCATGTTGAATGCGTTTTACGATAATTGAACCTACTCTTATAAGACCAATATTACTCTGGTCCAACCCCTTTTGAAACTGCTTGTTTCCTTGGACTACCGTTAGAGGGTTGGATGACGATTCTCAAAGTGATAGGCAGGGCGAAGCACTGTTAACAACAACAACAGCATCGAACCACGAGTTTTATTAGTTTGCTCAACATTTTTAATACTTCAAAAAATTATGGACCCTTTTTTTGTTTTGTTACGGGTTGGTATTGAAATCCAGAAATAGAAAATTCCCAACTCAAATTTTTCCAATTTTAAAAAATAATCCTTAGCGGATCCAAAGCCGTCCAGGGCAAATTCCAAATCTCCTTTGCACAAAAAAGTTGAATCGCACATTTACAGGTTATATACGAGTACATTGCACTAAAGCTCCACTTGGGATTCTAATTTTGAGGACCTTGTATATGGGATTTTGTATTTTGACACTCCGACCAATTATTAACTGGGATTAAGTTTGACTCTAAGCTGCCGACAGAACCAAATAAATCCTTCCTGAAAGCAAAAAAAAATTAGAGATTACAACGAAGTTTCTTACCAAGTCAACTTAGCGCATCTCATTAGCGTCATTTAATAATTTTAATTACTGAAGCTTCCATTTTTACACAGAATCTACAAAGCGGACTACTTCTGTTTATAGTGTAAATGCGCAACGTTTCTCCCGCTTTATGGAAAAACTATATACGAGTATGTATCTAAGGTATAAACAATTACATACAAACAGTGCAGTCAATCAAAAAAAATTCAAACAAAAAAATTCTAATATAGAACCCAGCCAGGATTTCTTGAAAATTTTTAACACAATATGATCAACTTTGAAAACATTTTCCAATCGAATATTATTGTACCGTTGGGAGAAAAGTGTACCCTAAATATGACTATCCATGAATAATCATTAAAGATTCATATGTTTTAAAGCTTTTAAAATATTTTTTGTTGTATTTAATATCATTGGAAAGTCGAATTTAATTCCTTTTGTGATCACATTTGACTGCGTTTGGCAATAATTTTGTGATCACTTTTAATTTGATTTCAGAAACAAAATTGATTATCTCTTATGAATACTTTGTAGTTACTTTTTGATCATATTTGATACAATTTTATAACTAAAATGAATGTACTTTTATAATAAGATTTTAAATTGTTTTTGACTCCTTTTTGTAACATTTTTTAATTTTATTTGATATTATTATACAAGAAGACAAATTATAATAACAATTACATTAAAGATAAATTTTTTTATTTATTTTGAAAAGTGCTTTGTAAGGTTGTCAGCAAACGTCCAATATATTTTTTATATTTAAAAGTTTTTTCGAGGACTACGGCATACAGGTAACTAACGGTAATATTCACAGTTATTAAACACGTTAACCCATATCGTAAACTTATAAAATTGTATTACTTTTTTTTGGTGATTAAAATGTGTGTTATCCGGCACACAATGTAAAAGTTCAACGTATGCTTGTGCTGCAGATTTTTCAACCAAAAAATTTTTTTTATTAATTAAAATTTGTCTGAGTTTCTTTATCATCAGTTTTTTTTATCGTCAAAAATGAACATATTTAATTATCCATTTCAATCACAAGTATTTAGTAGTTCGAAAAAGGGATAGAGAAATGATTTTCAGTTTTTTAGTTTAAGATGAACGTATTTGATTATTCCCCCTGTTCAGTTTTATGGTAACTCCGAATTTCGTCACCAGAATTATTAAAAATTGATTGCGAAAAGTGATTTCAAGATGATGATAAATTTTTAATCATCAAAAGAATCATATTTGATTATACCACGACTTCAATTTTATTGAAACTCAGTATTTAGTCCCTAAAAATAATCAAAATGCAATCAAGTGCAGATATTTCAAAATGTATTCATCCAAATGCTGTGTGGGAACATTTGAACTTCATTGATGATACAGTGTTTACAAAAACAAAATAATTGATTATTCATATAGGTCTTGTATATTATTGTACATAAGTATTTACTATAACGCTCTTTTTTCGTTTTTATCTTTTTAGTGTTTTGAACTATAACTTGCAAACTGGAGATGAAAAGTATTTATGACCTTCACGACCGCCCCTGCAACCGTCAGCCAAACGATCACAAACTACGTGCTCAAATCAACAACTTATTTAAAATAAACTAAAAATTGCTCAAACTAAAAAGTTATTGCTGGAAAGACAAATCTGAAATTTGTAACGATGCAACGCAGCGAAAGTGAAAAGTCACATTTGCCCCACAGATAGAAAATCGGGCTATCACAAATGTTTCTCACTGAGTCTAACTCAAAACAAACATTTAAAGCGAAAAGACAACGGAGCTAACTAACTAAGGCAAAAAGTTACGAAATAAAAAAGTTCGAAAAATGACGCCAATACGGACTTGTAAAAATACCTCTAAGCCACAAGCTGGAGTCAAAGCGAAATTGAGCATATCAACGCATGGAACAAGTGCAAATGTCCACGTGTGGCGCAACATAAACCCACCCCACCACGTGCGTTTTACAAACTTGATAATTTTGGCTATCAGTGCATTGCTGACATGGACTGCGTTAATTCCTTCGCTTTCGGAAGCCTCGACGCAAGATGTTTACAAAAATGCGCGTCTCGGACATCGGATCGTTCAAACGCGTTATGGCCGCTTGCATGGACTTATTTTGCCGATGGATAATTTCCGATTTTTAAGACCGGTGGAAGTGTTTCTTGGTGTGCCATATGCGACGCCACCAACCAAGCAAAATCGGTGAGTTGAATAATTGCTTAGGTCAAAATGTATAATGTATGTTATGTTTAAACATATAAGGAAGTCTAAGTCCCGCTGGAACCGAACCTTGAATAGCCAGCTGCGTACAAATGTGGGTAGTCAACGGGTAAATTTTTGTGAAGTTATGACCTACACAGACCTCACTCCCAGTAAGAATCACTTACGAAAGCTTTTAGAACGAGTTCGCTTCAAGCACTCCATATATGTCGCATTGTAAGGCTTTACCGCTTGGCACCTTACCAGCTCGCTTTAGGCGAAGTGGCACATGAAGTGCTATCTATGACCCGCCGCGGAAACGTGCCTTCTTTTGATAAGAAAGTGTTTTGTAATGGCTTCTATAAGGGAAGCGCTTTTCTACTGGGCTCGCATACCACTACTATGTGGACAGTACTACGCTCATTCTCTTTACCTATTTTTTCTTACTTAGCTAAGTTAGTTACTTATATTGAAAGGCGAAGATCTTTTAATAATTAAGTTCTTTATTGAATATGAAAAAATTTCGAAGTGAAGAAAATTTCTGACAAAAATTACATTTGTATATTGTGTATTAAAAGCTACTACAATCAATATTATTAAAATTGAACAAAGTTATTTTGGACATAGTAGATTGGCATTTCTAACACTCCTCCTCTTTGATCAATTTTTCTAAACCACACATTTGCCTAAATTTTTCTAATTTTTGTTTCGCTAAAGGTTTAGTTAGTATGTCTGCTATCATTTCTTCTGAAGCACAATACTGAACTTTAATGAAATTTTTAGAAACAAGATCTTTGATAAAATGATATTTGACATCTATATGCTTAGAGCTTCCATTAAAGTTTTCATTGTGAAGCATTTTAATACAACTTTGGTTGTCTTCAAATATTTTAATTGGTAATTTTGTTTCGTATCCCATATCATTTAAAAGCTCATACAACCATTTCATTTCTTTACTTGCTTCTGCTAGTGCAATATATTCTGCTTCAGTAGAAGAAAGTGATACACATTGTTGTTTGCGACATGCCCAACTTATTAGTCCGCCATTCAAATAAAAAATATAGCCACTATGTGACTTCCTATCTGCACTATTTTCGCCCCAATCAGCATCTGCATACCCATGAAGTGCTAAATCGTTTGCATTTACATTACTTAGCCGCAAAACGTAATCAATGGTTCCTTTTACATATTTCATGACACGCTTAACCTCATTCCAATCATCTCTGGTCGGATTACAAGTCTTCTGTACCAAAATTGAAATACTTGCTGCAATATCTGGTCGCGTATTAAGTGCCAATACAGTAAACTTCCAATGGCTTTTTGGTACAATTTATTGTCTGGAAGTTTTTCATCACAACAGTTTTTTGAATAAGAAACTGACAAAGGAATTTCTGAAACTTTTGAGTCTAGTAAACCAAAACTGCCTAAAATATTTTTGATATAGTTTCTTGGACTCAGTAAATAATTTCCTTCCATATCTTTATCAATTTCCATTCCTAAATATGGCCTTATTGGTCCCAAATTTTTTATTTCAAATTTTTTATTAAGACTTCTGAAAACATCATCAATTTGATTACTCCTTTTACATCCAACAAGAATATCATCTACATATACTAAAAGAAACATTATTTCACCTTCTTCTATCTTAGTATAAAAACATGGATCAACTTTGCTTTGTTGGAAATTTAAATCTAAAAGTATTTTATGTATAGTTTGATTCCATGCTCTTGCAGCTTGTTTTAGTCCATAAAGAGCTTTATTCAGCAAGCACACCTTATTTCCAGTTTCAAATCCTGGAGGTTGCTTCATGTAAATAACTTCACCAAGATCACCATTCAAAAACGCAGTCTTTACATCAAAGTGATGAATAGCCATATGTTCTTTTCCAGCAATAGAAAACAAAGCTCTAGTAGTACTTTGTCTTACTACTGGAGCAAATACAGCATCATAGTCAATGCCAAACTTCTGACTAAATCCTTGTGCCACTAACCTGGCCTTAAATAGTTCAACATTCCCGTTTATGTCTATCTTCTTCTTGAAAACCCATTTACAACAAATAGCTTTTCTGCCTTTAGGAAGATCTACAAGTTTCCAAGTTTTGTTCTGTTTTAAAGATCTTAACTCCTCCTGCATCGCCGAAATCCAATGATCCTTCTTCTCCTTAATTTTAATAGCCTCATTATAATTACTTGGATCTGGAGTTAAAGCTGCTGAGTTGACATTTTGGTGACTTAATCTATTTGGCGGAATACCTTTATTCACACGGCTGGAAACCCTACGGTTAGGAGCCTCGAAAATATCACTAGCATCTAGAAACTCGTCTTCTGTACTAGTATTAGACCCACTTTCTAAGCATGATATGTCAACATCCATATTTTCTACACTAGTTTTTTCTTCATCAACGTCATCAATTACGTCATCTTCATGCACTGTTAGTAATGGACTATTACAGTCAGAATGAGGTAAAAATACTTGAGTAGTTTTATTCTGAATATCTAAACTAGAATCATATCTATCATCATTTTCTGCATCTATAAAAACTACATCTCGTGACGCTATAACTTTGAAACTGTTTCTGTCCATTAAACGAAATCCTTTAGAATTCTGACATATTCCAATAAATACCTTTTTACATGAGCTATTGTCTAGTTTGTTTCTTTTTTCTTTAGGAATATACACATAGCATTCCGAACCAAATAGATAAAACTTCGAATAATCAGGTTTCTCAGACGTCCACATTTCAAAGGGAGTTGCATTTACGCTGCGGCTAGGTAAGCAATTCTGCAAACGATTTGCATACATTATTGCTTCACCCCACATACATTTTGGTAACTTAGCATCCAAAATCATACACTTCGCCATTTCAATTAAGGATCTGTTTTTCCTTTCGGCTACCCCATTTTGTTGAGGGCTGTATGGTGTTGTATACTGCACTTGTGTACCACAGCTAGCTAAATATTCTTTCACATTACCTCCAATATATTCTCCCCCGCGATCTGACCTTATTACTTTAGGATATTGATTAAATTGATTCTTTAATAAAATCCAAAACTCTTTAATTTTACTAAACACCTCATTTTTCGATCTTAACAAAAATACTTCGCAATAACGTGTGTGATCATCAATAAAAGTCATAAAATATTTAAAACCACTATTAGTAGGTGGTGTAATGGGACCACAAACATCCGTATGAATAAGATCAAATTTATAAGAACGTCTATTTTTACTCTCTTTAGGAAATGGCAGTCTTGCAAATTTTCCCTGAAGACATACCTGGCATTTACTATTATTTTCGCATTTAACTATTTTCATGTTTTGCGCTAAGTTTTGACATTGGACTTTTTTAATAGCCTCGAAACCCCTATGTCCAAAAACACGATGCCAGTAATGCACACATTTCAATTTACAGTAATTCGCAAGTATAACTTGATGCAATTTAGTGTTAAGTATATACAAATTATTATGTAACTTAGCCCTGCCTAAAATAGTGCTGCCCTTTTCAATAATACATATGTCTTTTTCAAAAACAAATTTACATCCATTTTCAATCATTTTTCTTACCGAAAGATGATTTGAACTGAAATCCGGTACATAATACACATTTTCAATACTTAAAATGATCCCATCGACTTCAACTTTACATACACCTTTACCTTGAGAAAACGAAACTTTTTCATTAGCCACAGAAATCGATTGCTGCACCACGTTAACATCTAGCTGAGCAAACATCCTCTTTTCGTTTGCAATATGACATGTTGCACCTGAATCTATCACCCAATTTTGTTTATTGTTGCATTTTTCAGACACACTCGACAGTGCTATTTCCCCCACAACTTTATGCACGTCCTGCTTTGTTTTCTTCTTACCATTTGATAACCATGATTTGTATTTTAAACAATTTTTCGTAACGTGGCCCGCTTTGTTACAAAAATAGCATTTCCATTTTTCGTTCTTTACATTGCTCACGATCTTTAGAGCAGAAGACACTTCACTGCTTTGACGAAAAACTTTTTTCCTATACTCCTCGATTAGCTTATTTTGTACAATACTCTTAGTTAATTCCGCATCAGACCGAACCTCAAGCGCCGTAATTAGTCCATCATAGCTCGCTGGTAGACTGCTTAGTAACATTGAAACTTGCCATTGTTCTGAAACATCTTTTGCGCCCAACGTCACCAGCTTATCGAATAATTCATTCATTACATCCAGATGTGTCTCCAAATTACCTTCTTCACGCAATTGAGTGCCACATATTCGTCGCATTAAATGAACTTTTGAGCTTAAATTTGGCTTCTCATGCTGCTCCTTTAACTTAAACCATGCACCTTTGGAATTAACTTCGTTGCGAATGTAAATAAGCTGGCTATCTTCAACACATAAACTGATAATGGCAAATGCATCTTTATCCTTCTTAACAAGTATCTGCCCACTGCCTTCCGGAACGCCTGCTTCAACAACACTCCATAAGTCTTCTTTTTGAAGATACATACGCATTTTCAACTTCCAATTGTAGTAGTTATCTGCATTCAGTTTTTCAATTCCGAAAAAACCTTTATCCGCCATTACACAAAATTGCAAAAAAAAAAAAAAATTCACAAACCGTACTACAAACAATCCGCGCTTTAAAAAGAAATTCGCGACGACTTCGAAACAAATTTTTTTATTCAGTACCTTTTATCACATTGGAATTCGTAAGCCCATAACCTATTGAAAGGCGAAGATCTTTTAATAATTAAGTTCTTTATTGAATATGAACAAATTTCGAAGTGAAAAAAATTTCTGACAAAAATTACATTTGTATATTGTATATTAAAAGCTACTAAATACAATCAATATTATTAAAATTGAACAAAGTTATTTTGGACATAGTAGATTGGCATTTCTAACAACTTACACATCGAATTTTATGGGTTTAAAAATGAGTCCCAAGATTCCTAACTTCAAACGAATAGCTCGATCTTAACCACCTTGCCAATTCTCTTCATCAAATATTGTGATATTGTCACAATATTTTGGCACATGCACAGAGTTTCAAGTATCTAGCTCCACAGGCATTTGTCGACGTCAGGATTTCCCTCGTTTTTCAGCGGTTTTCTGCTATCTCTACCAGCGTGCCAACCAACGAAATTTTGCTGAAATTTTTTTGTCTTGTGTCAAAAAGGAAATCCAAAGATTTCCCCTGCTCTTTAAGAATTTTAGATTATCTTGACCAGTGCAACATCTAGCGGATTTTATTTATTGCACCAAAAAATTTTGCAACACTTCAAAATTTCATATGAAATTCAACGGACAACCCAGAAAGGGACTTAATATAAAGGTGCTAAAATGTAATTGCTTCATGGCAGACATAACACAAAATAAAAATAACGAGAAAAACAATAATACAATAACAACAAAAATAACAACAATTAATTACAACAACATCAATAAAATTAAGAACAACGTCACGAAAATAAATTATAATAAGAGTTATAGGAAGATTAAAATCAACAAGATCAATATTAACAATAAGAGTACAAAATATAAAAAAACAAAAACTACAAAAATAGCAGTAATAGCAGTGATGAAGACATAAATAACAACAAACATAGCATTGATAACAAGAAAATTAACCACAACGAAAAAGACAAGGTAGATACCAGAAATTAGAATGATAAAAACAATAAAAGCAACAAGATTATCAAGAACAAAACCAGCATCAATAGTAACACTAACAGCAAACAGAAAAACTATAGCAGTAATAACAAAAACAATAAACATGCCAAGTATGGAATGAACCACAAGGGCCAGATCATATCATATCTTATCATTTTCGGCTTCCTGTAAGTAGTTTCAAGTATTATCTCAGAATTATACTGGGATTATTTTAAAGACATTTCTTTATCTTTGTGCAATCGTGTTGTAATAATTAAAGAAAATATTCATATTTACAGGTCTTTTTTTTTTTGGAAAGATCCATGTTGTTGCTGTTGTTGTGGTAACGACATAAACATTCCCCGACGGTTTTGGGGAGTGTTGTCGAATTAACAGTCCTTGGCCGGATTTGAACCCGGTACGCTCCGGTACTCCCTTGCGGTACTGCCCGACTGTCGTGGTAGCGATTTATGACCAGTGAAACCTTCTAGGTCATGTCACCCCTCCTCCCGAAAAAAAGGGGAAGATGGGTAATGAGAGGTGAGAGGCATCATATCCGTAGATCAACCATCGAGTTGCACATCATTACATTTGTGCATATTAGTCGTCTCTTACGACCGGTATGCCTACCTCGGGCATATTCTAAACCCCTAACCCGCAGAGGTTCGGGGAACTTAGAAACCCTCTTACTCATGCTATATATTTTGGATTTAGTATTTGGAAATAGTAACATGATAATTTTAGATAATTTTTTAAATAATTTGCATTTATTTCACAGCAATGTATTAAAGAAAATAGTTTTGGGAACCTTCATCGCTGACATTTGGCTTATCATCAAATTCAATGAGATATTGCGCTTCAATCTCTCTTTTAAACTCCATGTTTATTTTGCACTCATTTTGACTCTCCGAGAGATATTTTACCTTATTTTCCAAAAATTTGTTAGAGCGGTATCTTGTATTGTTCTACGTAGCCAGCAATTTTTTCTTAACCTGTTCAGAACTTGAAGTTGGATTAGAGCAGACTCCGTAACCGTGGTCTTACTGTTTAGGCAAGATAAGATGTAATTATTTCTCTCGTTTATTTCATTTGCATTGCATGCTATTGTAATTCGTAACAAGCTTATGAAATGTTCCAAAGATATAGTTAATATTTTGCATCCCAAAACGGGGTTTTTCACCTGCCGTTATACTCTCTGAACACATAATAAAATAATATACAAGCATTAACTTAAAAAACTACTCGCCCTCCATGAAGCTTATATACTTACAATAGCTTTAAGATGGACTGGGATTAACGCCCCTGCATATAACAGGAATTCAAGAAACTATCTCTCTGTTCATCTTCTTTGGAAAGTGCAGCGGAACCTTTTTAATCTTACAACAGCTGGAGTCAGAAAGATGGCGGACTTTCTTAATTTCTCACCCTCGTGTTCTACGATTGATTTATTTATATAGTCCAAAAGTACGCACATGATGTGGGTGGTTGTTTCGAAATAATTTTACATATAACCTGGTTAACAAAACATTCAACAAAAGCGTAATTAAAAATTTATTTAAAAAAACTGTAGTTTCGACTTTTTTAAAGTTCCAATTATTATTATTTGTAAACGGGATTTGGCAACACAACGAAATATTCACAATTATTTCACACCATATAAACCCAATAGGAATCAACTGCACTATCAAGCACACAAAAAAACAAAAACAAAAATTCTTAACAAATTGTCACGTTCGCAAATATTCACTGTTCACTCTTGTTAATTGTTTGTTGTTCATTTAGAAAATTTGTCATAGAAATGCAATGTGATTGTGTGCAAATAGAAAACTTTTGAGTTCTGGATATCTGCCAGAGAAAGCTTTAGAAAATTAAATTTGTTTTCGAGTTTGGTGCAAAGCAAAATGGCTGCAATTGCTTAGACAATAACACCAATAATGGACGCTTAATGGCATTGCAAACAAGAGTGAAGTGTCGCATGCAGATAACAAATGCAGCAAACCAAACCATCAAAGCACTTGAGAGTTGAGCATTTTGCTGGCAGGAAATTGAAAACATGGAATATTTTAGCCACGGCATTGAAAACAAAATAAGCAATTAAAAATTTGTTTAGCTTTTAGTGTATTTCTTAATTTTTCATTTGTGAAAAGTCGAATTATGCTTGGAGCAATTTCTTTGCAACAGAATTTTATATACTCGTATTCAGCTACAAAGTGGGCGTTATTATGACCTTGATATAAATCATTTCTATATTGAAATTATAATTATGTGCTAAAAACTTTAAGATCTGCATTGATTATAGAATTAAATACGTTTTAAATAAAGCTAATACAAAAGGTATTCTTAATATAAAAAACCCCAAGGCGAAGAATAATGATTTTTCAAAAATCTTTTTATATAATACTCGCAGCGTAGCTGCTAGACTTCTTCATCAGAGATATTTGGGTAAGCTCTACTTACCATTCAGCTGACAGAACGCTGGTTTTTCTTCCAGCTAAACTTCTGCTTCAATAGATTTTTACAATAAAGTTGAGCATGCACCCCCATCTGACGGTATTGATCATTTCCTATCACAGACTTTTTTGTCAAAATTGGCCTTCCTTCTCTATTCTAATAAGAACTCTTAGTAATCAATTCAAAGAAAAAAAAACAATAATAATATTTTTAAATATTACTATTCCTGGCCTTGAGCTCATTTATAGTCTTGGTTAGTTTTAAATAATTCTGAAAAGTTTTTATTTTAATGAAAAAGAACATTTTAGAGACAACCACCACAGCTGTCCTTGCAGACCTATTTAGGAATCTGCTTGGCTTCTCTGTCATCAAATTTTGGGATGCTCTGTTAACCATAGTTCTCCAGTTGTTCTCTCGCTACTAACTTGGCCCTATTGAAACACCATGAGATCGCAAAATTAGTTTCCATTGGGTTCTTCGATGCTGTTGTTGTTATTTTAAGGACAAAACCATTCCCCGAAGGTTTTGGGGAGTGGTGTTGAGAATGAAAGTATTTTGTCGGAGTTTAACTCGGTACGCTTCGGTTCTCCTTTACGGTACAAGCCGGACTGTAGCGGGGGTGACTTGGTATAGCCAGCGCAGCCTTCTACGTCATATCACCCCCTCAGTAAGGAAGAAGAAGGTGGGGTGGGAGTCATCATATTCGTAGATTAACCGTAGCTACCACGACAGTCGGGTACTACCACAAGGGAGTACAGCAGCGTACCGGGGCTCATATCTGGCAAAGGAGTGTCACTTTCGACAACACTCCCCAAAACGTTGGTGGCACAGTCCCATATAATGAACTCTATGGGCCTGATTATGCGCTCTTGTGAAGTCTTATCGTGGCCTTGTGCCGCATAACCATGGACTATGACCACTTCAGTTTAAACAACTATTGGACTATTCGATCGAAAAGTCTACGGAAGATTTATGTAACCGTATGCTGCTGACAAACCCGTTAGTATAGCTGTATTATCTATACAAATTTATGCGAAGAATTGCAAATCTTCTGATCAGACGATGTGGCAGCTAAGGAAATCAAAGGATCACGTTGCTTTGAATTGTTTTTGGTAGAAAGTCTTGAGCGCGCTTTGTGTTTTTAATTGATGACACTTCTCACGAATAAGAAATAATGGGCACACTTTGGTGAAATAAACCACAAGCCTTTTAGGCGATTAACTGACTATAAAAGGAGAAATACCAATTACATAAATTCTTTTATTATCAAAACTAAACTGTTATTTGACAAAATATTAATACAAACACCAAACAACCCGCAATCAAGAATAACATAGAGCTTATGTAATACACCTTACAAAATTCCAACTGCAAAACAACCCGACTTAAATATACAAAATCACCCGAACGTAACCAAAGTTCAATTTGCAGAAATTATAAAAGTGTTTAACAAAGCAATGCGTCCTAACTTTTTACACTGTCACCTCGGCAGCTAAGCCACCCTCTGCTGCTGCCTTTTTACCAGCTCCCTAAGGTAATAAATAGTAGGCAAATTATTTTTATAAAACCGAAGAGTCGAAGCTTTCGTGGTAGTTTGTGTGCGTTATGCTAGCGCATTCGAAAGCAATTTAATAAATTGAAACAATTTGACGGCTTATTTGCCTAAAAGTTGACTACGCTTGCACAAATTTTTAACCTAACTTAATTTTTTTATTTTTATTTCCATCTTTATATAAGGTGACTTCCTTGTTATGCGGAATACTTTCAATACAAAAATTTGGAAATCTATACACAAAATAAAATTGTAACAGCTCCATGTATGTATATTGGTTTTATTCACGAAAAATATATAGGAGGGAGCCATAGAATCCATAGAATCCAAATCAACAGCTTTTAGAATTTTTGTCTGTCTATCTCTATGTATGTTTGGACGCATCTATCAAAAACTGCTGAATGGAATTGAATGATTCTTTCACTGTTGTATTACTAGATGTTTAACTTACAATTTGAGATAGCTCTTATTTTGATAACTCAACCGGCTTCAGAGATATCGACCAATATGTGGACCATGATGATCCAAAATATGTTATTACAATAAGCGTATCATACAAAAGGTACTAAGAGTTCTGCAATAGTCGATGTTATCAAGTTCGATATCCCAACTGGTTTTCGATATGTTTTAAGTTCTGTGACTCAGATCGGTTTTTTTAAAAAAATTTCTAAACAAACTTGATGTATATTGGAACGTTTTTCCGTCAGCCCTTATTAAATTTAGTTTTGTAGCAAACCGGTTTTGGTGTTCCGTTGGCGTTTTAAGACGGAAACTAAACACTGAGGATAGCGGAACGGCGAAACCGCTTTGTTACTAAACCAAATTTGACAAGGTATGACTGAAAAGCGTTTCAATATGCATCAATTTCCCACCCTTTCGGAAAATCAACGCAGCCAAATAAATTTAAAAAAACTTCTTAGTGTTCTAGGGTTCTGAGTTTTGTCTTCGTGTTTCACGATGGTCTCCAATCTAGCGTGCAAGTGCAAATAATTTTCGTTCCATTTATATAAAGGTAGTATTATATAATTTTTTTGTAGGTAGCAATTTTTTTATTCTCTATTATGCTGTAGAACAATCAGCTTATTTGCTAAATGCAGTCACCGCATTATTGTTAGTTCAGCGGTATGTATGGTTCATTTAAGATTTTCAGTCAATTGTTGGTATGCACATACAAAAAAACATACATACATACTTATTTACATATACTCGTATACATACTTTTGTATTTGCATCCTGAAAGAACTTTTTTTTTAATTTTATTTTTGTGGAGTTGTAAACCAACAACATCTGTTGTTTGGAATATTTTTTTTGATGTACCATTTAAATTGCGAATCTACAAAAAACGTTAGCAACCCACAATAAAAGAACAACCCGAAAACATAAAGGGAAAATAAATTTGGGAGGGAGATTTGGAAAAAAAGAAGCAAATTCATGGTAATAGTTTGAATAAATATACAATAATACTTATAATACACACAAACAGGGCCGCAGAGAGCCGATCCGGGCCCCGAAGATTTCGCGTTTCTTTCTCTTTGAAATCCTGATTAGAGTAGTGTCAATACTGCTTTGCCTTGCCGGGCCCCCAAAAACCTTCCGGGCCCCAGGGAAATTGCCCTGACTGCCCGCCCCCCCTCTCCGCGGCCCTGCACACAAATACATAGAAAATATAAATATTACACACTGAAGACCTTTTATTAAAATTATGTTAGTATATTCTTGTTTACCCTATGAACTCCATGAATAAACTTTAAGCACTACTGAGTTCACTTATATGCGTATAATTATACCCAGGTGTGAGTTTTTAAGAAACTGATATGTGGCAGGTATTTTGAGAGTGGTGTTGTGCACTTTTATGAAAGTATCTTGAAAGAAATTTATACAGCGATGATGGAAAACCGCATTTCGGGGTTTATTAGAAAAACTATCTCAGTAAACAATTTAATATATGTAAGTATTTGGTAGACCCATATGCAAGCAAGTATTGGCGTCGACCTTGTCTAAGATAGTCCCGCTAACATTGGTTAATATAGTACCACAGATGACACTATTATATATATATTTTTTTTATTTATATTTTTTTTTTTTTGTAATGTTTGAATGTTTTTGTGTAAATAATTTTTTTTTTTGTTGCTACGTCATTTTTTTATTATAACTTTTTTATGCTTTATGAAATATTATAGTAGAAATAGAGTAAGTTTTCTAGTTTATGAACTTCAACACACCTAAGGAATTGGTTGAAAAATAGTATGACCTAGTTTTTGTTGTTGTAGAAGCACTTCACCAAGTCAAGCCGACACATCAAAAGGGGATTCGGATAACCTCTCTAAGATAGTCTTGGCAACCATAAGCAAAAACTAATATTGTGTACTAGTACACAGGGTAATTTAGTTTTAGTCATATAACTGTAATTTGTAACGGTACAAAATAATGCAGATAAATATATAGTTCCATATATCAAAGCTCTTGGAATGAACAGAGGAGTCCATTAAGCCATGCCCGTTTATTGAAATTTAGCACACAGGTTGATTTCTGGCCAAGCTAGGTTGCTATTTAAAATAGGCGAAATCGAACCGTAACCACGCCCCTTTTCCCAATATCGAAAATTTCGAGAAACTTTTAAAAAGAGATAATTCAATAATAAAAGCAGCTACAATAATGAAACTTGGTAGATTTATTGAGTTGGTCGTTTTATTGACAATTTTACCAAATTTTTGGAAAATGGTCATGGTACCGCCCACATATGAGTGAACAAATTTTCAAGCTTCGACTGTTAATAACTACAGAACCGTTTATGCTAAAATAAAAAAATTTCGTAGGAGGTTTACTCTGGTTGTGGTACATGTACCCATAAGAAAAAGCCAAACCGCTTTTCGAACGCGCCTACTTTTTCATAAAAGTTATCTGAAAAGGAGGTAGAAATACTGAACTGCCCATATCTCATTGACTGATACAGGTAGAATTATATAATTTGGCTTAGTGTTTCACGATTTTTTTCAGTTTTCTTATTCTTTATACGATGTTTGTAAAATTTTGAAAGTGGGCGTGGCGCTGCCCACTTATGAGTTAAGCAAATTTCAAATTCGACTCTTAATAACTTCAGAACGGTGTAAGATAGAACTGCGAAACTTAACACGAGCTATACTATAGACATGTAGTGCAAAATCCGTTAACGACCACGGCCACTTTTGGACCAAAGTTTTCTAAAGAGAGGTAGGAGACCGAAACATGCCATATCTCATTCACTTATGCAGATAGAATGCGAGAATTTCGTAGTTACAATAGCCTGATAATCTTATTAATGATCTCTGTGAAATTTTGGAAAATGCGTGTGGTACCGCCCACATATAAATGAAAATTTTATAAAGATCGGTTAAGTACCTTGAACGCCTATACAAGATTAAAATTTTATATAGCACCGCGCTTTTTTCAAAAATTTTATATAGCCTATACTGTAACCAGTCGGCGCAAGAATCTACCGTGAAAATTTTATAAATATCAGTTAAGAACTTTGGATGCCAGACACACAGACACACATTTATATTTATTTAAAAGATTGCCCACATGGTAGTAGAAAAATTTTAAAACCACTATAGGTTATAACTCCACAACAATTTACCATGACCACTTATACAGAGCTGGGTAGTTGATGTTCGGTTCCACCCGAACTTAGACTTCCTTACTTGTTATTTATAAGATTGCCCACATGGTAGTAGAAAAAGTTTGAAACCTCTATAGGTCATAACTCCACAACAATTTACCACGACCACCTTTACACAGCTGGGTATTTAATGTTCGGTTCCACCCGAACTTAGACTTCCTTACTTGTTTGTTTTAATTTCCTTCTATATATTTTGATGTTTTAATTTTTTTTGTTTATGTTTGAAAAATATTTTTTTTAATTTTTCAACATTTTTGATTTAAATTTTTTGATTTATCTATCCATTACTTTTTTTTATTATTTATTTTATATTTTAATTTTTTTGTTTTTTCTTTTCTCAACTTATTTTATTATAAATTTTTAAAATTTTTTTTTTAATTTTTTTTTATAAAATAAAGTAATGAAATTAATCAGTTTCGAGGATTTAATACAGTTCTAGAAAAAACAGTATCTAGAAACTAGAAAAAAGTTGGGGAGTCTCAGAAACACGCTTTTTAGCGACAATTGGAACCACCAAGGTAGCCTTAGTCACCCTCACCTGCTTTTTTAGAAATCAGTAGAGACTCCTTTCAACGGGCGATCATCTATGATCTCAACTTTATTTGAGTACATTCCCACGACAAGTTGAATGAGATGAAGTCATACTTCAAAAAAGGTGGTTAAATAAGACCGCGAAATTGGTGAAGATGGTACGGGGTACTCTGCTTAGAATTCAATAAGCTCTCCGACATGGGAAAATGCGATCTAGTCGTATACCCTGGTTTATACCTCCCTACTAGGCTAATGTTAGGAGGGTTAATCTAGTGGAAGAAAGATAAAATAAAATCGCCGGTGACAATTCTGAAGAATTATTGTCGGATGCATGCGAAGCCTTACCCTTACATCTATGTGGGGGCCTGCTCATATGGTCATAGATGGCAACAAAATCATTGATGTGTTGACCAAGTAAGCCTCTTAAAGAGTATACTAAAGAGGTCCTAATCAGACTGGGAGAGTTGAAAAGCAGGCAGAAGTTGCAAACTATGGACCCACGAAAAAGCGTGGAACCAAGCGCGAATTTTCAAAACCTTCAAGATCATGTGCAGGGCTTATCAGATGATCTTAACATAATTACTTTTTTCCTTTACTCGTAAAAAGGGAGGACTGTAGGCTCGTGGTGGATCTACTTACAGTGTACTGCCTTGTGGCGTATAACTTAGGCATCGCTTGGGACAAATTATAAGATAGCGGCCTGTCTGGGTGGCGGTTGAGTAGAGCAAAGTTCTAGTAAGACTATGGACATATTCATTCTATGTGAGACTTTCACGGATTGGCCAGTTCATGATAATCATATTTAAGATAGCGTAAGCAGTTTTTACTGAGTTTGCAGAAAACGCTCTATCTGCTTATAAGTTATTGATGATTTTTCTTCTCCTACTTTGGGTTATCCTAAATTCCTAAGTTGACATCTACGAAGACTAACTAGAAGACAAACATATCTCAGCCGCTCCTCGTTGTGATGCTATTTATTTTTTTTTGATATCAAGCACAATTTCGTTATTTCGTTAAAGCTCAAATAGGGCCAATTGCACGTATGAACTTATACTTAATACCCTGGGTGCTACATAGTACTGCATTTGGGTATACAAACTAGATAAAAAGCAAAGCATATGCCACTACTCAGCATAATACACCACGAATAACTGAGCAAGCACAAGTGAGAGTGGCGCAGAAAGAAGTTGGGCCAGCGACTAAAAAATTGCGGCCACAAAAAGTCCAAAACTTGCTACAACATCATCCTATGCAATCACTCCTCACAATTTTGTTTCCGCCTTCTTTCACAAAATCGGATCAATGGTCAATGCCGGATACACAAATACATTCACAAAAAGCAAATATGGACTTGTGATACGCAAAGCAGTCGATGAAGATGGAATTAGGTCAGAATATCAAATCTTTATTGGCGGCTGAGTGGCGGTAATATTTTTGAATAACTAAGCGTTTTGAATATTAAGAAGTTTCCATCTGGTTGAATGTGAAAAACGCCGGTTAAAAGCCATGCAGATTGGAGGAATGGGTATTTGTTTGGCTGATTGTGGGTGTTCAGGAAGGAAATTACGAAACTTAGGCAAGAAAATTTGTAAGTTTTCTGTCAAGTCAAGAGTGTTATTTTAACTTGATTGAACTATTAAAAGCATTAACTAGCAAAAATTGATGATCCTTGATTTGTACACCATTAGGTTAGAGCGATGAAATATGGAGACAAGGAAATAAAGCTAATATCAACTGTAAATGTTTTGAACTTGAAACAGTAGAAATGTCCAGCAAGAGTTTGTTGAGTAGTATTTCCAAAAGAGGGTACTCATACAGAGCTCTATTAAATGTTGAAGCCAGTTAGTCCTCTCGTAACGGAATAGATAAAACAAAGTGTGTCGTCGGTAGCTTACGAGTACATTCCTGCGGGCCCAGCCACATACCAGATCGGAGCTCTGCTGTTATCGGCTGTTGTCTTCTCCTATATTTTATTTCTGATAATCAGGCTAGCGCGCTATGTTGAACCGTCAAAACCCATAGTATATTATCGAATTACTAGCTATCCTGCATGGTGCACAGCCATAATAAATACGATGAGTACTTAGCTCCCTTTTTCTGCTAAAGCATCGAAGTTAGCTGGAGTACAGTTTCTCATCACCTCAAACTATTTATGTCACTCGATAGGTAGCCTGGATAACTAAGTTCTATTAAAGCCTAGGTTTTAAAGTTTCTGTGTATAAAGGCAAATACTCCCCAAAAGTTTAGGGTTAGTAAACGATGGGAACAGTATTTGGGCGAATGTGGATACGCTATGTCCCAGTACTAGCACCTACTTGTGCTGGCTGAAATTTCAAGACGTGGAGCTAAGTCGCCTCCTTAGCACAGACATACCTTACTGCGAATATACATATTCCTGAGGTCTAGGTAGCCATGTGCTGTTACAGGACTGCAACCAGCAAAAGCTGGGTGTGATCGCCAAGTGTTTTTTTGTGGTTTAATGATACTATTCCATGAAATGATTAGCTGGTGGAATGAACTGTAGACGACTAATAAGAACAGATTAAAGGCGAGCTTTTCTACCAATTTGTTATATGCTACTTCAAGATTTTCCCACAAACTAGGGGGACTTACATGTTTTATGCCGACTCTGACTGGCTTTTCAATGCAGAAATATACTTGGAAGGTTGCCGACCACTGAATAGGACGACCCCGACCCGACACTACCTTGTTTAACCTGTCACCTTACCGTCACTTAAGCCTGAGGCATTCTGTATTATAGGTCAAGTCCTGACTTTCGATGGTCACCAGTCTGTTTTTCAACACATGTGTCACGATCAGCTGGGCAAAAGCGCGTCTGGCAGGAAAGCGAAGGAATATCCTTTTGGGCGTAGATGCATTACGGTCCTCGCAACTCCTTGAGTGTTTTAAGCTCATTTATCCCTGGTAATCAGCATTTTAACAAGAATTTTCCAATTCAAGTTCACTTCTGAAGCTTAGCAATATTGTAAAACCCTTACTGCTGCAGTTTTAAAAAGGATAATGGATTAGAATCATCGAGTCCCTTTGGGCTAAGAGTGTGCTTACATCTCAGTTGAGCGTGCTTTGCTCTTGGCTTCTTTAATTCTCTGGAGTGCGTGTCCTTGGTCGACGAGATCAGTTTAATTTGAAACTACAGGAAATCACAACAGACTTTTATGTTGCCCATGGGAACTTTTCGTACCTAACCAGATTGCTATTTAGTAGTTGTTCTTTTATCGACAAAAAAACTCCCCCGAAGGTATTGGAGAGTGTTGTCGAAAGAGACAGCCCCGTGCCGGATATGAGTCCGATACGCTGCTGTACTAATTTGCGGTACATGCACGATGGTCGCGGGAGCGATTTGGTGTGACCAGTGCAACCTTCTAGGTATGGTTAGGTATAAGAGGTGAGGTTGAGGCTAGTGAGGTGAGTAATGAGAGGTGAGAGGTGAGAGGAATCATATCCGTAGATCAATAATCAAGTTGCACGTCATTACTTTTGTCCATTTTATTCGCCTGTTACAAAAGGTATGCCTACCTCGGGCATATTCCTAACTCCTAACTCGCAGGCGTAACTAAACAGCTTCGAGCATATTGTTGCTTATTTCTCATAACCTTTTACTATATCGCGGTCATTAACTTTTATACATCCACTACCACTCCATTTTTCTTCTTCTCAGCCGCTTCTGTTACTGACTGCCTATCCGTGTTCGTTTCTGCGCAGCAAATAATAAGCATCTTAAAGCACAAGGGAAGCTCACCTATAAAACCTGGAAAGATTACACAATTTGGATCCTATACCAGTTTTTCGGAAGCACTAGTCAACCCTACGATCATAAAATCATTGTGAGCAAATATCTGGAGCAATCCGTGTTGTCGCTTATGAAGATGTTAAATATCGGCGACCATGGTAGAACAGAGTGTAAGCTATTTTATGTTAAAGAGGGTAGCAAGGAGGATTAAAAAAAAAAGTAAAAGCGGCCGGAAGGTTTCCAGCTCGAATTGATCTCTTGTTAAATTTATGGAACTCTGCGCCTTAGTGACAAAGAAATGACTGACCTGATTTTTCCAAAATAAACAATTGATAACTAATTAGTTGCTTATTAGGTAAGTGAGTGAGGTTTACCAAAACCAAGCAAGGAAGTCTAAGTTCAGGTGGAACCGAACATTATATACCTAACAGTGATCTATTATGGCATACTTTTCAGTTCGTATTATAAAGCCAACTGATTGTTTTCAATAAAAACACTTCTGTTATGAGTTTTGAGGAGTAAATTAATTTAAAAAAATATAAATGTATGGCGCGATATACAACATCATACATCATAAACCTACTAAGAGATTTCTTCTCACACGTACAAACATTTTATTTTCATTAAAAGTATGAAAATCAAAAAAGATATATAACTTCCCTATTGCAGTGGGGTATTACAAACTTCCCCGGATATTTTACTTGTGTGTTATCCGATTTTCTTAATATTTGGCAGGAGTGTACTACATGCTATTGAGATGTAGCTGACCAATCTTGATTGAAATATCTAGTTCAAACTACAAGCAATCGCCTTTGAAATTAACAGAATTTTTATACTGGAAAATGGGCGGCGCCACGCCTAGTTCCTTAAAATCCAGAATATTTTTTTGTGGTCGAGTTTTGCTTGAAAATCTTGTTATGTGTGCAAGATCTTATTGATATAGCTAGCATGGTTATAAAAATATCTCGTTTTACATTTTACACTCAAATTTTTCAGAACTATGTTAAAAAACTGGGCGTGGACGTTGACAGATTTCGGCCAATTTTACAACAAACATTTACCTTTATATATTCAACATTTTCTCCAAATATCGTTTCGATGAACCAATTTTTGCCGGAGTCATGGCATAAAAAGTTTTGTGGAATAATCCACCATAAAAGGGGCAGGGCCACACCCATTTTCAAATATTTATATTTTTCAACTTTCTTCGTTCACGGATACTTTGAAAGTGAAATAGAAATGGTATAAAGCTATTTTACGCAAAGTTATTTCCTATTAAATATATTTTTGATCCTTTTCAAAATCTTTCGTATAGAAGTAGGCGTGGACCCTTACCGATGGAGATTAGTGCCAAGGAACCTGCATACCAAATTTCATTAAAATATCTCAAAATTTGAAGAAATTTCAAAGCAACCCCATTTTTTCCACCAAGAGCATTGTTGAAAGCGAAAGAACAAAAGTCAATTCCTTCATTTTAGTTTTTAATAAATTTTTCATAGAATAAACATTTTTCTCTAACTCTCAAAAACTTTATATTTCTATTTATTAGGTTTAGTCCGACACGCGCACCTGCACCATGGGATGGTATACGCATATCGGACAAATATAGTCCAGTGTGTCCGCAACGTTTGCCAAATATACAAAATGAGACGGCGGCGTTAGAGAAAATGCCCAAAGGACGTTTAGAATATTTGAAAAGATTGCTGCCATTTCTGGAAAATCAATCAGAAGACTGCCTCTACTTAAACATATTTTCGCCGCTCAATGGTAAGTGGGAAGAATATAAGAAGTTTGCCTAATATACAAATATTTTAAAGTAAGTAAGTTAGTCTAAGTTCGAGCTCAGCTGTGAGGTAAGTAAGTAAGGTATTCTCAACTTCAGCACAATTAGGATACGTTAATTTTTGGGCCTGGCTCTGATGCAATTTCGCTCTTTTTAAATAACAAGGGAATGTCAGTGCCACGAAAACTGCGTACGAAATTTGAATAAGATATCTCTAAACTATACATGTTAAATTTGCATATTAATTAGTAATCAATTAATTAGACATCTTTTTTAATTGGTAATGATTACTTTAACTGTTTTTGAAGAAACGGCAATTATTAATTTTTCACGATTAAAAAAAATCTAAAATATCCAAAGTAATCAATAATAATCTAAAGAATTTGTTTCAGTTTTTGTTTTTTTTTATTATTATTTTTTTTTTTTGATTGTTGATATGTATATGCTTCTACAACAATGCTGAAAAAAATCAAAAATAGGCACACAAGAAAATCAACAATTATCAAAAGTAATCGAAACAACTTTTTTTGATTATTTTTAATTTCTTTTTATTTTTTTTTTAATACTCGTTAAAAATCATGTTTTTTTTTTATTATTTTTTAATTAATTGGAAAATAATCATTAAAAATTTAAAGTAATGGTAATCAATCATCAAATGGATTCTCAAGAAAATAATTAATCAAACCGGTAATCATTACAATTAGTAATCATTATTTAACAGGTCTGCTCAAAACTTACACGTGTATCGGCGATTTTCTTAAAAGAAAATGCTGTCGTGTACATGAAAATCGCCGATACACGTGTATTTTTTTTTCTCCCCTTTCGGAAAAATTATATTTGGTTCATAGGACAGAACTAAAGCTCGTTTTTGTAACGCAGTGTTATTAATGCGTAAAAAAAAGTCACAAGATATAATGCATTGCCTTGGGCTTATTCAATTTATTTTGGGGGCATTTTAATTTTGTGCTCATTTAGATTGATGACTGCTAAGTTAAACAGTATACAATTCTACTATAAGTGTTTTGGGATTATTTTATCTTCTAAATCATCTAAATTTTTAGTAAAGTGAATTCAATTCATTCTTCAGCTGTTTTTACCAATTAAGTGGCGGTCCTTAACTTCTTCCAAGGTCGTGCGTCTGAGTTGGGTAATTTTTTTCATTCCCATGATTCCAAAATAAAAATACAGACAGGTTTGGCATACTCATAAACTGCACTCTGTTTTTACGTGGCTAAAGCTCTATAACTTTTAATTGCCTGCTCACTCCATATAACTTTTTGATCAGAGTGATTATCTAGGGGCTGTGCAGCAACGTTCAAAAATCCCATTTTATTATTATTTTATTTTAAAACGGGTAAACCCGTCTCCGCTTCGCTGCGTGTCAGAACCTATAATAGACTGAGGCCGATTTTAATCATTACATATCCCACAAATACCAGATAAGATATGTAACTTAATGATATCGCTTATTGAAGCACTTTTTATCATCTTTCGTTTGATACCCATATTGTACCAAACACATTATTGGTCACCTTGGTCCACAGAGATATCGGTACATATGATATCTTAAATTGTAAGTTAAACGTCAAGTAATATAACGGTAAAAGTTCCACTCAATTCCGTTGAGCAGTTTTTGAGTGATGCGCGATCAAACATACAGACAGACAAACAAATATTCTAAAAATGGTTGATTTGGCTTCCACTGGCTCAATAATGATTCCTTCTATAGATTTTACTTAAATATCGACAATGTGCTGACATCGCCCTTTTACAGTTTTATTATATGTAGAGACACCCTAAACCTAGGTTATGACGGAACCGAGCATTGCAAACCCAACAGTAATTGTAGTTGCAAGTAGGCGCGATTGCCAGATGATTTCGCTCACTTTCGCTGAGGGGAAGGTCATCATAGTTTAAAATATTTTCGGAAAACACCCTAGCTAAAGTCTGGAAGAAGAACACCTCATTTCGTAAGGCTTTTTAACCATGTCCTATCTCCGGAAGTAGTCAATATATTTTGAATTGATATAAACCGTTTTGGTTTCAATGCTACTCTACTTAGTAGTACAGTTTCTACTTCTATTTTTTAAATTTATTTCGGCCTTTTTTATAGTTTCCTTTCCTTGCTGCCTTAATTTCCCTCAATTGCTTCCAGCTACCTTCCCTTCCTCTCCTCCCCTTTCGTTTTAATTTATTTGATTTTACCGTTTCCTTTCCTTGCTACTTCTTTCATATAGATGAGATATAATTTTTTATTTGGTTTAAGAATAGCCATTATCAACAATTTTTTTTAGTTTTTTGGTCGTTTGTGACTAGATGAACAGCATTTTTTAGTTATGAACTGTTTATAAGTAGGTCTGTAGAGCACTTTATATACTGACATAAATATAAAATGATAACTTTTGTCCTGAAAACTAATGGTTCCATAAAAAATGCGGAATATGATATGTACGATGTATATAAAAAATTACCAAAAAATACAAAATCTTGATAATGGTTATTTAACCAAAACAAGTAAGAAAGTCTAAGTTCGGGTGGAACCGAACATTATATACCTAGTAGTGATCGAAAGACGGATGGCTACATCGACTCAGCTCATCCTCCTGATCATTTCAGTATACGTACAAACATTTCATGTTCATGAAAGGAATGTATATCAAGAAATATATACAACTTCGCTTTTGCAGTGGGGTATTAACTACTTGCACGGATATTTTACTTTTCATCCTGAAGTTTTTATATATATTAATAAATATATATCTCGAATCGTTTATGCCGAATGAAGTAATATACCTTGTGTGCGTAACAAAAATAGATATAAAAAAGGGTGTCTTTTACAGGCGCCAAAGAACTCAACCGATCTTTATGAAATTTTCATAATATATATTTCACTGGGTACAGCATAGATAATATATAGTATTGGAAAAGTAGGCGGAGCCACGCCCCCAGGCTATATAACGTTTCAATTCGTCATAATTCCGAACTTTTTTGGTCTAAATTAATGAAATTTGGATATATGTGTCACTTAGTCAATATCTACATTATTTTTCAAAAGTGGGCGGTTCCACGCCCACATATTTTGTGTTTTGTTTTTGCTCTTGAACTTTCACGAGAGCTTCAGGAGTTCGCTGGGCACGACACAGTCTGTATATAGCTTTTGGAAAAGCCCCCAAGCAATATAAAGCTGAAGTTCGGTATAGTTAGGAGTTTATTTGATTCAAGTTAATGACATTTTATATATAGATGTGTTCTATGTATCAAAACGTCAAAAACACGTATACCGGGTTTGCTAGTATAATATAAAATGGAGAAAGCAAACAACGAGTTTCAGCATTCTTTTGTTAAACTGAAAGACTAGTTTGCGTTCAAATAGACAAACGGAGAGACAGACAGACGCACGGAGAGACGGGCATGGCTAAATCGACTCCGCTCATCGTGCTGATCATTTTAGTAAACTTTTCTCTTCTTGTTCTCATACTTACATACATTTAATGTTTATGAAAGGTATGAAAATCAAAAAAGATATATGACTTCCCTATTGCAGTGGGCTATTAGCTAAGTGCCCGAATATTTTGCTTGTGTGTTTCCCGATTTGGCTAATTTTTGGCAGGAGTATAACACATAGTACTGAAAAGCAGCTGACCAACTTTGATTGAAATACCATTATTGAATTATAAGCGATTGCCTTTGAAAATAGCAGAAATTTTATGCTGAAAAGTGGCCTACTTCTTCGAAATTGAAAAAAATTTTTTGCGGCCGAGCTTTTCTTAAAAAGCTTATTATGTGTGCAAAATTTAATTGATATAACTTGCTTGGTTGTAGAAATATCGCTCTTTAAATTTTACAAAAAAAAATTTCAGAACTATGTTAAAAAACTGGGCGTGGACATTAACCGATTTCGCCCAATTTTACACCAAACAGTTACCTTTATATATAGAACATTATCACCAAACCTTTTCGACAAATCAATTGTTGGCGGAGTTATGGCATAAAAAGTTGTGTGGAATAGTCCACTATAAAAAGGGCGGGGCCACGCCAGTTTTCGAAAATTTTAAGTTTTTGGATTTCTTCGTCTACGGAAACTTTACAACTGAAATATAAATGATGTAAAGCTATTTTACGCTAAGTGATTGCCTATTTAATATATCTACGATCCTTTTCAAAATCTTTCATATAAAAGTGGGCGTAGACCTTAACCGATCCCGACCATTTTTTCCTAGAACATTTCTTGGATACCTGAAAACCTGCGGGCTGAATTTCGTTTCGATATCTTGAACGGTTTCTGATTTATGATTAATATTATTTCTATATTTAACTTAATCAAAAGTGGGCGTTGCCACGCCCATTTTCAAAAATTTCTTGAAAATTTTATTTTGTGCCTCAATCTCAATGAATTCACCAAACTTTATCCTTATAGGTGGATTATGCACTGAGTAATCACTTTTTTTGTGTTATCGAAAATATTCTATATATAAAAAGTGGGCGTCGCTATTGTCCGATTTTGCCCATTTTGAATAGCGCTCGGAGATGAGTGCCAAGGAACCTGCATACCAAATTTCATTAAGATATCTCAAAATTTACTCAAGTTATCGTGTTCACAGATAGACGGACGGACGGACATGGCTTAATCAATTTCTCTTTTCGTCCTGAACATTTTGATATATATAAGTCAATATCTATCTCGATCCGTTAATGCCGTTACGCACTGCCGTTACGCGACTAAAGTTAATATACCTTGTGTGCGAAGAACTACTAGGTATAAAAACTATTTCTCATTTATATCGGTTATGGCGACAAATTCCTATGATAATGGTTAAAATGATAAATTCTAAAGGTAGTTTTTTGAAACCGTTCTGCCCCCCAAAAAAAAACTATTATGTTTTTTTTTTATTTTATTTTATTTTACATATTTTTGTAAGTATAACGAGCTCAAGACCAGTTTATAATAATTCTTAGTTAATTATTATTATTTTTGATTAGAGGAAAAATGGAAAGCAACAAACATATACGGGCTATAGTTATAGTACTATTTCGAAAACAGCCACGATTTATCGTCAGACTAATTCGTATAGTTTTTGCTATTTCACAGGATCTTGTGGAGAATCGAACCCACTCACTGATTGCCAGCGCAGCTGCCTTACCCATAGGCTATGCTGCGTGTAGTTTTACAAGCTGCTTAATTCAAGTTTTCCTCTAATTGTTGTTTGTTATCTTGCCAACGGTATACACAATATTTTAGACATTCTGTCTATTTGTAAATCATGCATGCTGGACTTTGTTTTTGTACATTCTTCTTTTCTATTTTTAGAAGATAGTTATTGTACATAACCGCGTGCTCCGGTATAAATTTATTTTGTTGTTGGTTTTACGGTCTGTTCATTTTACATATTTTTGTAAGTATAACGAGCTCAAGACCAGTTGATAATAATTCTTAGTTAATTATTATTATTTTTGATTAGAGGAAAAATGGAAAGCAACAAACATATACGGGCTATAGTTATAGTACTATTTCGAAAACAGCCACGATTTCTCGTCAGACTAGACAAGATCCTCTGAAATAGCAAAAACTATACGAATTAGTCTGACGAGAAATCGTGGCTGTTTTCGAAATAGTACTATAACTATAGCCTGTATATGTTTGTTGCTTTCAATTTTTCCTCTAATCAAAAATAATAATAATTAACTAAGAATTATTATAAACTGGTCTTGAGCTCGTTATACTTACAAAAATATGTAAAATGAACAGACCGTAAAACCAACAACAAAATTATTTTATTTTATTTTATTTTATTTTATTTTTTTATGTTATTTGTTTTTTATGTTATTTTAGTTTGTTTTATTTTATTTTATTTTAATTTATTTTATTTTATTTTTTTTTATGCTAATTTATTTTATTTTATTGTATTTATTTTATTTTATTTTATTTTATTTTATTTTATTTTATTTTAATTGATATTAATTGATATTATTTTATTTTACTTTATTTTGTTTTATGTTATTTTATTATATTTTGTTTTTTGTAATTTTTGTTTTATTTTTTTTATTTTATTTTATTTGCTTTTTATTTTTTTTTATTTTATTTTGTTTTATTTTATTCTATTCTATTTTATTTTATTTTATTTCACACGTATTCACCAGCAAAGTATGAAAAACAAAACTCATTTCTTTCTTGAATATTCAGCTCAAATACATATATGCAATTGGTTAATTATTGAAGTTTACATACTTGCTCGTGTTTTATATTGCTGGGTTGATGTTTCCAACAAAACGCAACTCTTCGTTTCCTTAGTGAGGTCCGGTTACACTGGGCATCGTATGCCACGAATAATAAAATAACATCAACTCAAACAAGTTTGCATAGCATGTCTGTCACACAGCAGCGACTGTATAGTATGAATACAGCATTAAAATAACTTTTTTTTTAACTTTTTTGGACGTCTATACCCCTGTATGGCGGTGAGAGAGGCGATGGTTTTCGAACTTGCAAATATTTTTTAAAAATCGGTTTGCAAATGGCAACGTTATCACAATTTTGGCTGGTAGAAGAATACAAAAATTGAAATTTTTGCACTGTAACTTTCTCAATGTAAGCTTTAAATTATTGGGTGGGTTCTTTCCAAACTTTTTTTTCAATTCTGTCTTGTATCATTAAATTTATTTTAAAAGTCATTAAAGGGTTAAAATTTAGTCAAAACTGCAGTAGTTTGCTATAAAAAATTAAAATGCTAGAATTTTTTGAGTTTATAGTTATTAATTTTTATCTCACTTCTTTAATAGAATTCAGAATTTAGTATAATGAAACTTTCACATGTTTGCAATACCCAATTGCGTAATTTAACTTGTTAAATGATTGTATAATCATATTTATAAAACTCATAAATTGTGTACTTTTGTTTTTATTTCAACCGTAGTACATACAAGGTGTAGAAAATAATTTATTATGAAATATATAACTAATATAACTTAAACAGTTTACATGAAAAACTTTATTGTTTTTAAAAAATCAGTTTATTTTCTCTAATCTATATTATTTACATGGTAAATTAATTAACATGTCGTCCCCACAAGGGTAAAAACAGTTAACTTTATTCAGAAAAAGTTTTTCAGTAGAATGCTGGAAACTCATTTTAAGTAAAACTACAACCTAAGTAATTTTACGTATATTTAAACTGAACTAATGTCTATAAAATATATGAAGTAAGAAAGTTTACTTTCTGATATATTTTATCTATATATCTAAACACAGAGCAAATTAATTCCTTTCACCAACAACTGCAGAAGTCTCCCATCATTTAAATAATATGAAAAAGTTTCTTTATGTGAAAAATAAGCTTAGCGCTCTTACCTCTGCGGGCAGCGATTTATAATTTAGTGGGTTACCCATCAACTCAGAATCAAGTAAATTGCACATTCATTATTCTGCCAAGAGAGCGACGATATATTTATGCGCTAAAACAGTCACAATAACTTTTGATTTGTTCTTATTTTTCTGTCTGATGCAATAAAAAAGTTGACAATCCGCTAATGAACCACACTTTTTTTATTCCTTTGTCAATTAATTGAATCATTTAAGAACAAAAACAAATTATTAATACCAATTAAATTGCAAAAAGTAATTTTTTAATAGTTAAAATGGAAATGGATTGATGCGCTTAGTCACATGCTTTTATGACTTATTTACATTTGAATGAGTAGCTTCAGCTTTCCAGGGATTAGCTGTAAATCTAGGGATGATGCTTAGTGTGTTTCAGAATTATAGCGCTCTCAAAGTTTAACTTTTTGAAGCCCCGCACACCGTTCTGAAACTCTTTAGTATTGTCTATGACCATTTCCTCCTTGGTAGATCGCTATGAACTGAAATAAAAACGCGCCAATACTGTTTACTAATAGCTAGTTTTATTTACTAGTTATAACCGCAATACCAATTTACGAGTTAGGGAACTCCACAGTAAGTTCACTGTACAACACTTGAAAATAAACTGACCGTCATGTTTTTCTTACTTACTGCCTGCCTCGTGACAGGGTGCTTTCTCACTCACTTCGAAGTTTGTGGGTTGTTCGCCCATCGTGCTCCCCGGTGTATATGCATCGCCATTTCCTATTTGACTCATACTCGTAGCACTACTGCTATCTCGCCTCCTCTTGCATGGATACATGTGAGTAGCGATCACCATCTTAGTTGTGTGAGTTAGAAGTGGGAGGGCTATTGAGTGAGGATGATGAGTACTTGTTAACATTCGCCACAATATCTTACATCAGAAAACACAAAAATACCTTTAATACCTTCAAAAAATTTTCACCATATTTTCTTTATATGACACTTCAACAATATTTTTTTTTTAAGAAAAGAGACGAAATATTACCTTAGATAAAAGTATAATAATACCGAAACGAGTTTTAAAACTTAGCATTTGTTATACTAAAATTTAGTGGGTTACAAAAATGTAGTTGGCTTTTATGATTTTCAAATCGTCAACTAGCTGGAATCGAACAATTTTGATTTTAATGAAACCATAACATGAAGTATAGGCAAGGAAAAAGAAATTTAAGAAGTTATGTAATTTTAAAATTACCTTTTTTCTTGACTGTATAATTAGTTAAACACAAAATAATTTTTTTTTTTTTAATTTTACGAGTCTTTTTGTTGAACTCGAATAGAAAGTTCAAAAATTTAAAAAAAAATGCTGGCTCCTGAAACTTTAAAGATCTCTTTAGATACATCAGTGGTACAGTACAAAAAAATGTTTGTCGAAATTTTAAAGGCGAAACTTAATTTTTTCGATTGGGGAAAATCTCTAGTTCTGAACTGGTGCGCTTCTAGTGCGTTTCGAACCACGAGTAGTTCGCCTTCAATCTCTTTCACATGTAATCAACTGGCGAATTACCGCTGCATTACCTTTTCGACAGTTCCAAACTAGTTAAAAATTCGACAGTTAGGAGTAGTTCGTTTATTGCTACTATTGCTCTGGTTCTGAACTATTTCCAAATTCTGCAGCTTGGATGTAGTTAGTTTAGAATTAAAAAAAAACAAGTAAGGACGGCGAATGGATGGAATGGAATGGAGGATGAATACGTGCAAACTTAAATACCCATTGTTTAAAGTTCTCTAAAACTTTGTCAGCATTACATTTAATTTTCTTTTATAATAAGCTTTATTTGTTTAAGGGAAGTATTTACTAGGGCTGTGCCTTTATTCGATTAATTGAGTAAGTTGATTAATCAAATAACAATATTTCACCAAGTTTCAAGTTTTAATCTTTTAAAATGAGGGAGAAACGGCCATAATCCTCTTATCTGAACGATCGGTTGTATGGGATATATACTATATATAGCTCCGATCTTGCTGACTTTTTTACGAAATCTTTTACTATTCATAAGAAAATATCTCACCGAGTTTCAATTTTAAATCTTTAAAAATGAGGGAGAAATGGTCATAATCCTCTTATTTGAACGATCGGTTGTATGGGAGATATATGCTATAGTGACCCGATTATACCGGATCCGACAAATGTCTAATATAATACAAAAATACATCCGTGTGCAAAATTTCATCGAGATATCTCAAAAATTGAGGGACTAATTTGCGTTCAAACAGACGGACGGACGGACAGACGGACATAGCTGTATTAACTCAGTTCATCGTCCTGATCAATTTGGTGTACTTAATGGTGGTCTATCTCTTATATTTCTAAACGTTACAAACATCGGACCAAAGTTAATATACCATTTCATGTTCATGAAAGGTATAAAAATATTTGAAGAAGCCTTCCATGGTAGAACTACACTCGGAGACCTTTTGCCAATTGACTACTCAAGGTCGACCCCCGTTTTGAAAAACTTTTTCACGCCACTTTTGATGTTACCTTTCACAGAACTCGAACTTTGGACCCTCGGTGTGGTAGTCCAGCAACACTACCGCCGCACCATTGCAGTTAGTTTATGCACGGCTAATAATTTTAAAAGATTCTTTCATAATGTCTACATATGTAACCTTTTCTCACACTTTTGGTGAGTGCGCCGCAGCTGAGTGGGTAGAGCACTGGACTCTGATGCGGGACACGTGGGTTCGAATCCTACCAACTGATGCATTTTTTTTTATTATTTATTTATGATTTCAGATTTTAACCTTTCTTTAAAGAACGTTACAAGAACAAAATATTTCCAAAAACGGATCTAAATTTTTTTAAATTTTAATGATTACACAACTGCCGGTTTCGAACTAGTGAAAATCTAGTTACTATCTCAATAGTTTTTATTAGCCACTTAATCTCTAGTTCTGAACCAGAAATTAATCCCACTAGTAACTGACTTCCCCACAGGGTAAGTATTCACTTTAAATGTGTCAAAGTATACTTTTGTAACTCAGTAGTTTCGAAACTATTGAAAAAATAGACTTTAAACAAACAAGAAAATAATTAAATTAAATCTTTTTATATTTTATAAGTCATTTTGTGTTACACCGTTTAAACTCGAATGGAAAGTTAAAGAAATTAAAAATAAAATTTTGGTTAAAATTCAAAAATTTATATTTTTAAAAACCATAAAATACCTTTCTGAAAATTTATGTATATCTGTAAATATATTAGAGGTGTAATAAAAAATTTTTAACCAAAATTTAAAAGAAAACCTTAATTTTTTCGATTTCGTAAAAGTCAAAATTTTCTAAAATTACAAGTTCAAAAAAAAAATTTTTTTTTTTCAAAATACTTTTATTTTGTATCTCTAAGTGCTCTCTTTGAATGTGCAAAAGCTTACTTTTTTACCTACAGTAGTTTTCGAATTATTGAAAAAATTTGCTTTAAACAAACAAGAAAATAAAGGAAAAGGTGAAATTTTGAAATTGCATAACTTTTGACACAACTTTGTTTCATGGTAAAAGGAAACTCCCGACCAATTTGACATGGAAAGACCTATTTAAAGTTTTCTTAAATACATTCGTATTTCTGATATGAATTAGAGCTGTTCTGAACTTGTTTAAGAGGTTCTGAATTACATTTAGGTTTTTCTGACAAAAATTTCGATTTTTCTGATTTTCTTTTGACCTGAAATATATTTAGCTTTCTTGATATTTATTTGAGCTTTTCTAAAATACATTCTGATTTTTTTGATATTCATTTAAGCTGTTCTGAAATACATATTAGGTTCTCCAAAACGAATTCAAGTTCCCTTAAATATATTCCCAATATCTAAAACGATATCAAGGCTTTCTACGTCTCTTTCCTGATTTTCATTTAAGGCATTCTCAAATACGTTTAAGTGAAGTTTCTGAAATACATTTGGCCTATCTGATATTTATTTGAGCGGTTCTGAAATACATTTAAGATTTTTTAAATACATATTCGACTTTGTAATATTAATTTGTGCTGTTCTGATATTAACTTAAGAGGTTCTGAATTACATTTGAGTTTTTTTTTGAAATACAATGGAGTTTTCTGATATAATTTTGACCTGTTCTGCAATACATCCAAGATTTCCTGGAATATATTTGGCCTTTTTAATATTTATTTGAACAGTTCTGAAATACATTAAATATTCATAAAACGAGCTCAAGGCCAAGAATAATATTTTTTCACTTTTTGAATTTTTATGAAAATTATTATTTTGTTTTTATTTTTTAATAATCATTTAATTAATTATTAAAAGTTTTTTTTTTTTTTTTAATGGAAAGAGTAGGAAAAATGTGTAAAGACAACCGCCATAGCGTTTCTTATAGATCCATTTCGGAAGCTGCTAGACTTCACTCATCAAAGCAATTTTGGCACGCATTGCTAACCATTAAGCTAACAATACGCTGGTTTTGATGTCATCTAAACTCCTAGTTCTATTCTTCTTTTTACTATATGCATGAACCACTTCCGCCATTTGACAGTTAGTAGTGTGATCATGATGGATTTTTGACAGATCTGTTTTATCATCAGAACTGCCTTACCGTGTGCTCTCGGTTTTGTTATTGCTTTTTTATACCAACAATTTTTGTTGATTGTGAAAAAGTGAAAAATTATTATTCTTGGCCTTGAGCTCGTTGAATCAATACTTGGTAATGTACAGGCCGTAAATCAACAAAAATTGTTGGTATAAAAAAGAAATACATTAAAGATTTTTAAATACATCCTCTGCTTTTTAATAACAATTTAATATTAATTTAAGAGCTCTCAATTACCTTTGAGTTTTTCTCGAATACATTTATATTTTCTGACATTCATTCGAGCTGAGAAATGTGCACAAGTCCTGTTTTCTGCAATATAATTTAAACTCATAAAGGAATCTTCAAAGGATCATCACACGTTGGAGATAAAAACTACTTTGAGTTCTCATTAGCCACCATGTAAAACAGCGTATCTTCAAGAAATAAAATGGCACACAACGGTAAATTAAATCTCTGCATGGGAATTTTTTTCAATCACCAACTATTATATAAAAAACTTAACTTCAAGCTAGTCGCTATTGTTCGAAAATAAGATAAGTTTAGTGGTTCTAGGAGTCCATATGTAATATTTACTATTGCATGCCACGCATCACAAAAGAACTTAACCGATTTAAGCTTGGCGAGAGCTTGCCTTTGTGCGTATACCATTCTGGCTACCACAAAAGACACAGCAACATTGTGCCGCATACAAATTTCTGCAAACAATTTTACGCATAAAAATTTGGTTAACACGTTTTAGGTTTTTATTTTTTCTATCTTCTAGTCGTGCTTAACTAACTAAGAAAATGACTTGCTTAAGTAACTCAATCTGATTTAAGTAACTCAATCTGATTTAAGTAACTGAAAAGAACTACTCAGTATGAAAATACTTCATTTAGAGACTGGTATGCCAAGTGGCATACTAAATGCTCGGATTTACTATACTTTCCACATCCCAAAGAATTTCTAAAGCTACATAAGCTCGGTTTTCTTTTGAAACTCTAGTAATTTGCTTTTGGCATGAGCAGCCGAATATTAAACAATTTAGTTTTGTAGTTTACGCAATATTTTTCCGCTTTTATGTATGTATGTATGATTGTGCTGTGAGTAGTTAATCTTTCTTTCATTACGAGAAAGTAAGCCAGTTAAACCAACTAAAATTGCAAAGGGCATTCAAGTCGTGCTATCGCTCAAATATGTTTTGCATTCTAATCAGGTTTTCAAATCGCGCGGAAACGGAAATGTTGGTAAGAAAAGCTTCAAGAAAATGAGAAAAGAGCTAGCGATTCAAAACAGGCGCATACTCGTATACATATAATTTCTACAGTGAGAAAGTTAACTAGTTGCCTCTGCTGTATGTGGAATAGGAATTCATGAAGGGAATTTACTTTAAGTGTTGACTTCATTATTTGTTGCCGAACCGCGTTGTATACAAAAAAACTTTCTTTGAAGAAGTGCTTTCGCATAATATGACCCAGCCAGCAAAGCTTTAACTCGCAACCCCGCTCTTACAATTCGTCGTTAAACACCTCGACACATGCCGTTGGTATCACGGGAAACACCATATATCTTCCGATAATGTATTTAGAAACTTTGCCTAGAGTGCTAAATTTTCGACTTGTCTTGGGGAGATCTCTACTAATGCTATTGATAAATCGTATCTGTCATAGAACCTTGCAAAAGTTTCGTTACGTTATGTCAAAAGCTGTTCTAAACTCGATGAAGAGTTGGTAGTTTTTCATTCTTTTATAATGGCTTTTCAACATAATTTAGCGTATCGGGAAGATGGGAGATTATACTTGACTTTGTATCATAGCGCAACAATAGAGAATCCGGGTCCGTTGTCATTATCGTATAGAAAACAAGTAGGGTCGGAAGCTTGGAGATGTGAACCACAAAGATAATTGACGGTGTAACTGTTTAGGCTGAAGTTACCCTGGCAATGTCATAAAGCTACAGAAGTGGGCTATCTTTCTCCATTTAATTCAATTTCCTACAAAGCTGTAAGCAGCCACATTTTAAACTTTTGTCTGAAACTTTAGAGGATTTTTTTTTGCATTCTCATGAAATCAATATATTATTAAAAAATAAAATTAATCTCTTTATTTTGCCCAGTCTAATGCACATTCATATGCCGAATGAATTTTTCATTCAACAATATCACGTTCCTATTAACTGAATATTATTTATAACTTTCATAACGCTGATAAATTTAGCAAAAAAAAGTCTGTGTTACATTTTAAAATAGCTTCACAAATGAAAATAACTAGCAAAGTTTTTTATTAGTTAAGCTATTTAGTGTTATTAAAATAATTGATATATTTGCACAAATTAATGAAACAACTTTTTGCATTTATATGGAATCATTTCGCATTGTTTAAGTTTTTGTTGTTGTGAACAAATTGGTTATGCATTCAAACTATTTGAAAATGCTTAACAAAAAAGTAAGAGAGTCTAAGTTTTGGGTATTACCGAACATCATATACTCAGATGCGCTTTATGAACAAACTTGGACTCACTTTTACCTTGTCATGAAAGTGGATACATATATAAAAGTAAGAAAATAAAAATAATAATGATATTTTTGACCATAAATGAGGTCAAGAATAATACTTATTTAATAATTTTTTTTAAACGAAAATTATTATTATTTTCTATTTTTTATAATTATTTTTTATCTTTATTAATAATTTTTATTTAAAGTTTCTATTATTCTATTTCATTCTCTATTTTAATAAAAGCTTTTAAAAATAAATTATAAAAGAATTTTTAAAAAATAAAAAGCAAATAATAATAACCATATGAAAAAAAATATATATATATATATATATTTGACCTTGAGCTCATTTATAGTCATAATAAAATAACAATAAAAATGTATCGCGATATACACTCAAAAAGCTTGAGGCCGAGATTCTCGAATTATTTTGTGGTGTGCTGATGCTAGTTACTACGTCCACTTTATTTTAATTTTATTTATTTCAAGAACGTATTCATTCTTTTTGTAAAATTTCAAATCTTTTTAGTTTCAAAAATATCGCTTTTCCAAATTAACTGAATCAATTTTTTTGCCACTATAGATGAATTTTATATCAAAACCGATATGCATTGAACCCGACCCCTCAGATTTTTATGAAATTTTGCCTACAGCTACATTTTACCTATACAAACACAACCTCATTTTTAGAAAATGGCATTTTTGAAAAATTGTGGGAGTGCTAAGTTATCGAAATCTCTGAAAAATTACTGTAATAGGTTTTTTTAAGCTGTGATTGTACAATTAGAAAGGTATTTAAATCAGCCTTCGAAAATATACACTGTTAACATTTTTAATTACACTACAAAAATTTTTGTTGATCAAAATATAATTTTAAACTGAGAAACAACTTCAAAGGCCAATCGTTAGTAAAAAAAAAATTTTAGAAAGGTATATTTAATATATATAACATATATAAAAACTAAAAAGGCGTTTTTTTCTTTTTAAATTTTTTAAGTAAATGTACGAGTATACCTCAAAATGACGGTAATAGGTACTTTAAGCTGCAATTTTTATCTTTGTACCATTAAAAAGGTATTTTAATCAGGTTTTGAAAATATGTACTATACAAATTTCATATTCACTGAAAAATTTTTCCAGTTAAAAATAAAATTTCAAACTCAGAAAATACTTCAAAGACCAAGTGTTTAAAGAAAAATTTTATGTAAATATACTTTTTTTTTAACATATTGTACGTACGTATATATATTATAAACATATTGTTTATTATATACATTTTAAGTTCATGAAAGGTACATAGAAAAGGCCGTGAAAAGATGATTTGGTCTCCTTCGATATTTCCATCAGCGATCTATAAGAAATTATGACTTATGCTTTTCTAATCAATTTAAATTGATAAAAATAGGCATATATATTAGACTGCGCCAAATATTTTTTTTTTGCAAGCTTCCATCTGCACAAAATAAATTTGTTTTAAGGCCAAATTCAAAAGACATGATACAAATGTTTTTTCCTTGACTATTGTAAGTTTAAGGAATGATTTGTTGACAATGGAATAAAAATTAACAGAAGTTTCATTGAATTCTATTATTTTTCTCCGTGTATCCTCCACTAAACTTAACAAACATGTGTGAGGTGGGTTTCATTGAAGGCTGGGGTAGCACTAAGCCTATCCAGAGTCAAGTAAAGGTCCGACTTCCTTTACTAATAAAAACAGAGAGATTTTATGGTACTATTTCAATCGAAAAGTCCTATCTAAAGCATTTGACATGGTCAATCATGCCACACTCCTTAGAGATCTAGAAGAGCCACCGCTCCCTGTCGGCTTAAAAAAGTGGACCGCTAACTACCTCAATGGTCGACAGGCGTCAGTCAAATTCAGGAACAAGAAATCTGCGGGATGTCTGCTTATGTCATCTGAGTCTCACCTCCATCAAGAGGCAAAATTGCTCAATGTTCAAGAGCACGCGGAACTCATGAGTAGAAAGTTCCTTCTGAACTGTCATAAACCCAGCCAAATCGACATCTATTGGATGTAGCCCTGCCCCCCAGAGACATAAGGAGACATCTTCGTAAGCACTACGATGAGATCCGGCACCACATCTCTTTGCCGTTTGATATGCGGAACCATAGGTGGGCTCTAAATGACCTCCACACTGAGTCGGTAGACAGATCCCTCAGATCTCGGTCTGTGAATCCCGTTATTAGTACTCAGCCACCTGAATTGGCTGGAGAGGAGCGTGTACTTCCGAGGGAGACTAGAGTTATGCTAGCACAACCTCGCTCTGGATATTGTAATAGGTTAAACTCTTACTTATCCAGACTGAACCCCATCATACCAAACACATGCCCTGCATGGGGTAGGTTCTCATGACCCCAAACATCTATTTTTCTATTCAACTGAACCTACTCTTCTAACAGCAAGTTCACTTTGGTCCACCCCTGTTGAAACTGCGCGTTTCCTCGGACTTCCGCTAGAAGAGCTTGATGACAATTTAGAGTGTTCTTGCCCATAAGCCAGGGCGAAGCACACTTAACAACAATAACAACGCGCGAAAGGTTGTATCTAGTCACGTACGGTGAATGGAGTGTGTCGGTAGCTACGCACAACATTGGTATAATCGAGCAATCTGGTGAATGTACAATGCTGGATATGTATTGGGTGGTCGCGAAAAATTCGCCACTGCCCTTCTTAGCGAGGGTGTGGCTGTAAGGTTACTTCTCCACGTCCCGTAAACCCAACAAAAAAGACGATCGAGAGTGCCAATATGTTATGGCACTTGCCGTCTCTCTTACCGAAACCACACTTTCGATAAATTAAGGTAAGCCATTTGCGGCCGCCGTGGTGTGGAGGTAGTGTTGCCGGCCTACCACACCGAAGGTCCATGGTTCGAGCCCTGGTACAGGTAACATCAAAAGTGATTTGAAAAAAGTTTTTCAAAACGGGGTCGCCCCTCGGCAGTGGTTTGGCAAACTCTCCGAGTGTATTTCTGCCATGACAGGCTTCTCAGCAAAAATTCGTCTCCTTTGTAGATGCCGTTCGGAGTCGGCAAAAAACTGTAGGTCCCACCAATTTGTAGGGAAAATTCAAATCCACAAATTGGAAGAGAAGCTTGGCGCAAAAATCTCTTAGGAGGTTTATGATGATATACCTGTTGTATATCGCGCCATAAAGAGAATTTGCGAATTACATGCTACGCATAAGCAAGCGGTTGCGTATGAAGGAATTTATGTTACGCGCTCACTAGCTTTGTGCTTTCTTTACCTTTTTATTTAACGTGGACGCGTATGTGGTAGTACAGAGTGTAGGTGTGAATTCCGTGAGTATGCTAATGAAATCTTATATCTCTACAATAATTTATAGATATTCAACCTAAAAGGTTTGACAAATTTTTAAAGTAAAAACGTGAAATCAGAAAACCATAGCAATGTTTAGTGCTCGCCCAACTAGCACCACAGTAATACTCGTAATAACGAAGAGCGTGTAAGGATTATCGGCAAAAAATGTATGACTTTGATGAGTAAGTAACTTTATTTTAAAAATTCGCAGTCGCTGCCAGGTAGTTTCTACCTGTAATGGTTGCTTTGAAATTATTTAGATTTTAAATAGGATTACAGGCATTGAGAGGTCTTGTTTACAAGTAAGCCAACCTTACAGTTTTCAAAACTTGCAGTAACTCATGTTCGCTAAATGCAACTTTAATGGCTTCCCTGAGGATTTGTGGCCCTCCATAATCCCCTTAGAGGTTTGGAACTTGTAAGTGATAATTAATAGTTAAAGTAAGGTCCACTTTACGTGCCAAGTTATACGTCAAAGTCAATTTCTACTGTGCAAATGAGAGCACAAAGGCTAAGTGGTTCTTTACTGCAGTAAAAGAAAGTTAGTGTTACCAGCTCTCTCATTTCGCCTTCTCTAAGAAGATTTATAACTTCCACTAAACAACTACTACACATTTCTTTTTCGCAATCATTGCACCATGTGTGATATTTATTTATTTATTATTTAAAGCAAATATTTTTTGAAGTTTTTTAAGCAATTTTTATTTGGTGTGAGTGTGTTTATCGTCTTAAAAACTAGCATTTCAACAAAACAAAAGAATTGGAAATAAACTGAAAAACAACCATAGTATGGTGGAGAAACCACTGACAAAATCCTCAACTACTAAAAATGAGGTCTTTCCTTTTTTGTAGAATACAAACCACTGAATTTAGTCTAAAAATGGCTGCATTGGCAACACTGGTTCCAATATAAACAACCAAGTTATTTATTCTAAGACACCCTATATTTTTAAATAAATCTTATGCAGACCTGTTAAATTTGATTAGTAATTAGTAATCAATTAATTAGACGGTTTTTTTAATTGGTAAAGATTATTTTAATTGTTTTTCAAGAAGGCAATGATTAATTGCTTACGCGTAGAAAAATTCAATAATAATCAAAAAAAATCGTTATGATTACTTTTGACTGTTTTTGATAATTAAATTTTTTTTTTTTATTATTGATTTTTTCAGTATTGTTGTAGAAGCACATAAATATACACATCAACAAAACTGAAAAAAATTAAAAATCGTTAAAAAAATCAAAAAATTATCAAAAGTAATCAAAACAACTTTTTTTTTTTATTAGTTTTGATTTTTTTAATAATCGTAGAACTTTATAATTTTCTTTTTTTGATTTTTTTAAAATTAATTGGTAAATAAATTGATAATCAAAGTAATTGATAATCAATAAATAAATGGATTCTCAAGATAGTAATTGATCAAACCGGTGATCATTACGTGATCATTAGTAATCATTACTTCACTGGTCTGATCTTATGCCGCTATTTCATTAATTAAGTAAGTTAGACTAAATTAATATAATTTCTGCATCTAGTTTAATATTTTAATGTGTCATAATTATTTTTAAGTACGAAAAGACGACGTAAGCGCATTTCAACATGTAGCATGTCATTTGCTTGCATGTTGTCAGAATATTTTTTATTTTAATAAGAACTGAAAATTTTAAATGGCGGGTGGGAAATGTCTATATACATATTCTTGTTATGTTTCACAGTCAATTTTTCATTTCAATCGTTTAAAATGAAAAATTGCAGCTTTTTTCGGAACACCACTGTACATTTACTTCAACTGACTGCTCTAACATAAACACTTTTGTTCCCTTCCTTATCTACATTTTCTTCTATGAACTGCTCATCATGGACTCCCCTTACTGCAGCTGGCGCAAACGAAAAGAAATTGCCCGTAATTGTATTCATACACGGTGAATCGTTTGAATGGAGTAGCGGAAATCCTTACGATGGTAGCGTTTTGGCGAGCTACGGTGAAGTGGTCGTTGTAACACTTAATTACCGTTTAGGAATTCTTGGTAAGTGTGAAAGAAAACGCTGAACTTCAAAACACATAACTCAAAGCACAAAGCAGAACAATGCTGCATGTCGTCGTGGTGCTTGAAACAAAGGTGCAACAAAAAAAAAACAAAGGAAAAAACTAAAACAACAAAAGACACACACAAACTTACCCAAAAAGTAGCTGACACAAAATAAATGGCGCTAATAAAGTGGCAGCGTGTTAAGTTAAACGTCTACAACAAACATAAAAAAGAAATAAAAATTTCCACTGAGTGCACTCACGTACAAGAACAAAAACAAAATAAAAAGCAATAAATAAAATTAATGTTAACTTCACCGCTATTATTTTTAAAGCAAATTCATTGAAGATACTTCCTTTGCCCATTTCTCCAATTTCTCTCTTTTACAACAGGTTTTCTCAACGCCAATCCGAACCCTCAAGATCATGCACGTGTAGCCAATTATGGACTCATGGATCAAATAGCCGCCCTACATTGGATACAACAAAATATCGGAAAATTTGGTGGTGACCCGAATGCCGTCACTTTGTTGGGTCATGGTACAGGTGCAGCATGTATTAATTTTCTCATGACCTCACCAACAATGGTACGTGGACTGTTTCATCGTGCCATACTCATGTCTGGGTCGGCACATTCATCGTGGGCATTGGTGGAGGATCCGGTTTTGTTTGCTGTCAAATTGGCGAAAGAAGTTAATTGCTCAATACCGGACGATCTTAATAAGTATCATGAGCAGATAGTAGATTGCTTACGTGATGTGCTGCTAGAAGATTTATATGCAGTCGATATACAAGCGCCGAATTTCTTGACAGCATTCGGACCATCGGTAAGTGTGCGAGTAACAAATATATGTGCAAAAAGTAAATTTTTGGACAGAAATTTTTATTGATACATTCTGAGCAAATTAAGTTCTGCGTAGCTGCCGACGCGTGACATCCGCTAAAGGAAGATTTGAGTTGTTAGTGAAATTTCGTTCAGTTTCGCTTAGTTGAGACCTGCAATATATTCGTTTAGTCCAGTCTAGTTCTGATCATTTTGTAGTGGCTAAACTGTTCAAATTTGTTTGAGCATGTGCTATAGGGACACCCATTTATACCCGAAAGGGTGTGAAATCACTAACCCACTTTCTACCCATACGGGTACTTTTAACTCCTATAAGTATGTTACAAGAACTTAAACTTATTTACACCCCTAAGAGTATGCCGCATAAAAAAAAATTTACTTATGTTTACTGAATTAGAGCCAATTGTATACTAAAGGGACTAATCACGGAACACTCTCGGTATTTGCAGGGACTGATTTTCTTATATGTATGTGATGCTCTGCTTATGCGAGTGTGTGTGTATGCACGTGCTTTGCTGACCGTTATTATTCGGTAATCGTGCCTAAACACGATGAAGGCTATCAATCGGCAACTGCGTTTATTGTAAATATATAAAGTGTTTAAAAAAACAAAAAAGGTTACTATTCATGTTAATTCATTTTAGCTCAGAATACTCAAGACCGTACCCTGCAGTCAAACGCACTAGTTACAAACTACTTCAAACCCAGTATGTACACCAAGCCCAACTAGTCAGCAACTGGTATTTTTAACATAACGATGTCCTACGAGATACCAATTGTCAGATTTCTGAAAAAAAAAAATTAAAAATGTTATAAAGTTAATTAAAACGAACTACGATGATGGTAATGAAAGGGAAGGAAAGGGAAGTTAAGTAATGTAAATTAAGGGAAAGGAAAGGAAAGGAAAGGAAAGGAAAGGAAAGGAAAGGAAAGGAAAGGAAAGGAAAGGAAATAAAAGGAAAGGAAAGGAAATAAAAGGAAAGGGAAGCAGCAGGGAAAAATATATATATCACAATAAAATAAATTTAAAATAGAGACTATTGAAAGAAAAGAAAGGCAAATAAAATAAAAATATATTAAAGTAAATAAACGCTGCTACATCATTGCTACCTAACCATAACTGCAATCGGTTATCGAAAAATTATTTCCTACTTTGGTTGCAACATGTACTAGACATGTTCTTATTACGTGCCCTTTACTAGTGGCTCAACCCTTGTTTGAGTAACGAGTAGTCGCCTCTTACGACCGGTGTGCCTACCTGGGGCATATTTTAAACCCCTAACCCGCAGGGACACCTCAACCCTCGTAAGTCACAACAATATTGGCAGATCCGATTTAGCGACTATTTGTGCTAGTTGGGAATGTATGTATACGACATCAATATTATACTCAGAAAAGTAAACGCAAGGTAGCCTGGCTGGGTTTTGACCTGTAAAACATTATTACTTCTTACGGTCTCCCAACCGAAGTTGCGCTAGAAGATTTGATTGCATCCTTGTTCCGGTGATTTTCTGGCCAGACTTGAAGCTTGTTCGAATTTGTGTCAGAAAGGTTGTTTCCGCAATGTCTTTTAGGACTTTTGCATTGCGGAAGATGTGAAAAGTTTTCGACACCTAAATTACGAGGAGAACAGGCCTATTTGAAGGTCCTCCTTGATTGTTGAAGGCATCTATGTATCAAAGTGCTTATTGAGGGATCCAGCAAATGTGATAAATAGCCCCAGCCAATTTTACGGAAACTTTCTTCTCAAAATTTATATAGCATGATTCATATTATTGACATTGTCACTTTTCAATCACTTTTTATTGCGGAATTGCCCTACACCTTTAGCGTCATAAAATGTCTCTCATTTTATTGCTGAATATACAAGGTGGCGCAGAAGTAAGCTTCCGATGTTCAGCATATCGGTTGTGGCACGTGCAGTGTGTGCTGTTGCACCGTCTTGTTGGAACCACATGTTTTCCAATCCCAATTCATCAAGTTGCGGCAAAAAGAACTCGTTGATCATTGCTCTGTAGCGCTCACCATTCACAGTAACCGTTTGGCCCCGACCGATTATTGGTCAAATAAATAGTCAGCAATATTCCGCGTTCTGGAGCAGTGTAGCGTAACATTGTTTATTAACATGTATTTCGCATGTGTTTACTACACAAATGTCAAAACAGAACTGACTTTAGGGGCCAATCGCAAAATGTATAGCATTTTCTGATAGGAGGATTACTTTTGCGCCACCTTGTATTTTTTGCTCATAAATTTCTACCCTAAAATACTCGTATATAATATTATTTACGTTATGTAACTTTACTTACATACGCGCCTTCCTTTGTTCATCCGTTGGCATATAATACCTCGGCTTATTAATAAACAAGTCGAACAGTCTGGATTGGATGGTTTTCTTTTTATTTTCGTTTCGACTATTTGTCTTTGTTTCCACACCAACAAACTTGCAAATCCATCATTTTATGGCATGTGAAACATTTCTGTTGCTATTTTATGGGCCTTTTTTTACCACTCCCCTTTTTTTGTTACACCAGCTAATGTACTAAAGAAAAAGAATAGCGAATATTGTTTTATTTTTGAATATTACACTAGTGAACAAAGCTTTATTTTGGAACACAAATAATGCGATAAAATAAATTACACTCAAATAAATAGAATCAAACAGAAGACTTTTTTCGTTCAATCTACCCTTCTTTTAAAATTTCAGCCATTTCAACTAAGTTTGGAAAGTTTTCACTAGTCTAGTGTAATTTTTTTAGCAAAAAAAATTCTTATCCACCTTTCGATATGGTTTTATGAAGTGATATATATTTTTTGTGACGTTGTAGTTGTAATCTAAAACACTCCCATTGAACCCTTGGATTGTAGATTTTAGTCGGGTCTTACGACACCCTTAAATACTGCGGGTAAATTCTTGTACCCTAACCCGCTGAATTATTTTGTGATATATTTTTCATATGATATCAAGTCACTTTCTCACCAATTGTTCTTTGACGCGATATCCTTCATATGCTACCAATTGAAGTGGTTAGAAGTAAACGGAGCTAAGTAGGTCTGACATTGTTTCGAGATATTCAAGTTTACTGTTGATTACTTATTGCAAATTCCATGTCAATTCTTTTTCGACAAATATACACTATATTTAACTATACAAATATGGGTATAACCCAAATTTACAACCAGTAAGGAAAGGGCTGTCTTCGTCTGTGCCGAAGACTTTATACCTTTCATGAATACGCATCACAATTTTAAGTGTCCGATCCTGACTCACAATTAGTAAAAACTCTGCAAACTGATAATTTAAAGATACATAACCCAAACCCCATAACAATCGATTGTATGGGAGCTATATGTTATGTTGGTCCGATCTGAGTGACTTTCACTACACACATTTCATATATAATAAGATTGCATAAGATATCATACCATATCATAACTGCATTGATTGTTCTGTGAAGCGATATCTTTGATATGGTATCATGTCATGCCTCAACAAATTTTGTGACGTGATATCGCTCATATGATGCCTTCCTCAGCTGTTTTGTGACGTGATATATTTCGTATGATATCATATCCTGCCTTTTTTATTGGCAGTACTTGTACTTTATTTTTATTGGCACTACTTGGGAAACCGAGCTTTTCTGATATCTAAGCAGGAGACAGTCTACAAAAGCTCATCCATATACAAGGTGGCGCAAAAGTAAGCTTCCGATGTTCAGCATATCGGTTGTGGCACGTGCAGTGTGTGCTGTTGCACCGTCTTGTTGGAACCACATGTTTTCCAATCCCAATTCATCAAGTTGCGGCAAAAAGAACTCGTTGATCATTGCTCTGTAGCGCTCACCATTCACAGTAACCGTTTGGCCCCGACCGATTATTGGTCAAATAAATAGTCAGCAATATTCCGCGTTCTGGAGCAGTGTAGCGTAACATTGTTTATTAACGTGTTTTTCGCATGTGTTTACTACACAAATGTCAAAACAGAACTGACTTTAGGGGCCAGTCGCAAAATTTATAGCATTTTCTGATAGGAGGATTACTTTTGCGCAGTAACCGTTCTTCACCGACCGATTATTGGTCAAATAAATAGTCAGCAATATTCCGCGTTCTGGAGCAGTGTAGCGTAACATTGTTTATTAACGTGTATTTCGCATGTGTTTACTACACAAATGTCAAAACAGAACTGACTTTAGGGGCCAATCGCAAAATTTATAGCATTTTCTGATAGGAGGACTACTTTTGCGCCACCTTGTATTTCGAGTTGTTTTCAAGATGATAGCGGATATGCAAAACAGTAAATATTATAAAATTAGGTGACAACCCTAGGTAGCAATCCTAAACATAACTTTGTTTGATGACCATATTGACATACGATATCTATATATATTAGTGGTAAGCATGCTGTTAGGCGCAGACCGGATGAGTTAGACAGGGTTACATCGAACTAATAGTGGTCAGGTAAAAAACCGCCTAGTCACTCCGTTACGATAGTACCGATTGTTCTGAGAATGTATTGAGTATGCTGCAACCTTTTAGTTAATTTTTGCTCTTAATCAATCACTATTCTTCTTGAGCTTTTTATTTCCAAATACTTTTCTACTCCAATTTTCCTTTCATTGTGAATTATTTTGCTCTGTTGATTTTCCGACAGTGTCAAAAGTTCATATATATTGGAACGATATTCTATCATACCTTATCAAATTTGGTTTTGTAACAAAGCGGTTTCGGCGTTCAGGCCATCCTCAGTGTTTAGTTTTGTTTTGATCTTTGTACTTTCTTTGCCTTATATTTAAAGTATGTGGATGCTTTTGCATGCGGTTCAAGCAACTCACTACTTCCGGGCTATGTGGGCAAGTATCCTCTGGGTAACCACCGAACACCCGTTTGGTGGTGAGCTAAACGTGAGAAGGCGACAACCTGGTAAGGCCACTCTGACATAATCGGTTGAAGGGCTTGCTGGGGGTTCAAACAGTAGCGTCTGATCACCATGTGGTGCGACTGCAAGCGGCCGTCTGTCTTGGATCAAGCGGCTCGCTATACAAACGTGTAATAGAATTCAACCTCCCGTGAAACGGGTTGTGCGTTGGGTTTGGGACCCACCACATAAAACAACGTTCCAATGAAATTCAACAACAAAGCCTCGGATATGAGAACCCCTTTTTTAGATGACAACACCCGCAAACGAAATAAGGGTTATGAGATAAGGGCATGTCCGGTCCCTTAATGGGGAAGGTGCCGCTGCCCGGCTGATTGAGGTCCTGAGGAAAGCAAAAACATCACCGCCATACAAGAGATGCGATGGACGGGGCGAGGAAACACGATCAAAACACCTTGCAACATCTACTGGAGTGGGCATGAAGACAAGCGCAGATTCGGCGTGGAATTTGTGGTGGAAAAGATACTCCGTCACCGAGTACTGTCGTTCACACCCGTGAACGAGCGTCTTGCCGCAATCCGCATAAAAGTACGATTTTTCACCATATCGTTTATCTGCGCTCATGCACCGACGGAAGAGAAGGACGACGTGGAAAAGGATGCATTCTACGAGCGCTTGGAAGAAGCATACGAGCTGCCCCCACCATGATATCAAAGTCGTGCTTGGCGACTTTAACGCCAGGGTGGGTAAGGAGGGTGTATTCGGCCCCACTGCCTCACAGGCTGATCGACTTCGCCAGTGCCCGAAACATGGTCATATCCAGCACTAGGTTTACGCACAAGAAGATCCATCAGGCTACATGGCTGTCCCCCGATCGAAAAACATGCAACCAGATCGACCACGTTGTGATAGACGGACGGCATGCTTCCAGCGTTTTAGATGTTTGCACAATACGAGGACCTAACATCGACTCTGATCACTACCTAGTAGCAGCCAAGATTCGTTCCCGCCTCTGTACGACACAGCAGGCGCAACAAAAAACGCAGGGAAAGCTGGACGTCGAAAAGCTGCAATCGCAACAGACCGCCAATTATTTCGCAGATCGCCTCTCACACCTGCTCTCCAAGAGCACAATTCAACCTAGTGGCATGCATGAGCAGTGGCATCATATCTCAGGAGCACTCCGTACTGCAGCCGAAGAAGTAATTGGATTCCGGCGAACGCGAAGAAACAACTGGTATGATGAAAAGAAAGGACGAAGCCTACAAGGCAACGATGAGATCGAATGCAACGAGGAGTGTGTGTGAGCACTACCGCGAGTTGAAGAGGGAAGCGAGGCGGCTTTTCCGGGCGAAAAAAGAGAGGCAGAAAAGCGTGAAATAAAGGACCTTGAGATGCTGGCCAACGGGAATAATGCCCGAAAATTCTATCAAAAAATTCGGCGAATGACCTAAGGTTTAAAACCCGGGGCAAACTCCTGTAAGAATGAGAACGGCGACCTGGTGGCCGATGTTCAGAGAGCTCTCAGAATATGGAGGGATCACTTCTCTGCCCTTTTAAGTGGAGAAACTGAGCAAGAAACCAGAGAAGATGCCGAGCCCGAGCCCACAATCGAAGATGATGGAATTGACGTTCCACAACCCGACTATAATGAGGTGCGAATAGCAATATCCCGATTGAAAAACAATAAAGCAGCTGGCGCTGATGGTTTGCTGCTAAGCTATTCAAACACGGAGGCGAAGAGCTGGAAAGGCGCATGCATCAGCTTCTATGCCGAATATGGTTGGATGAATGCATGCCTGAAGATTGGAATCTAAGTGGTCTCTGCCCAATCCACAAGAAGGGCGAGCCTGCAAACTGCGCCAACTATCGCGGAATCAGCCTTTTCAATATCGCATATAAGGTCCTATCAAGCATATTGTGCGAAAGACTGAAGCCTAATGAACAGACTGTTTGGACCTTATCAGTGTGGCTTCAGACCTGGTAAACCTGCCATCGACCAGATTTTTACAATACGTTAAATTTTAGGAAAAACCCGTGAGAAAAGAATCGACACACATCATCTCTTTGTTGATTTTAAAGCCGCTTTCGATAGCACGAAAAGGAGCTGCCTATATGCCGCTATGTCTGAATTTGGTTTCCCCGCAAAACTTATACGGCTATGCAAAACGACCTTGAGCAACACCGCCAGCTCGGTCAGAATTATGAAGTACCTCTCCGAGCCGTTCGAAACTAAACGAGGTTTCAGACAGGCTGAACCCCTATCAAGCGATTTCTTTAATTTAATGCTGGAGAAAATAATACAAGCTGCAGAACTTAACCGCGCTGGAACAATATTTTATAAAAGCGTGCAACTGTTGGCATATGCTGACGATATTGATATCATTGGCCTTAACAACCGCGCCGTAACTTCTGCTTCTGCTTACTCCAAATTAGAAAAAGAAGCGGAGAAAATGGGATTGGTGGTGAACGAGGGCAAAACGAAGTACCTTCTGTCATCATGAAAAGAGTCAGCGCATTCGCCCCTTGCCAACCAAGCCACTGTTGGCAGCAATAATTTCGAAATAGAAGAGGACTTCGTTTACCTGGGAACCAGCATTAACACCAACAATAATGTTAGCCTAGAAATCCGACGAAGAATTACTCTTGCAAACAAATGCTACTTCGGACTGAGTAGGCAATTGAAAAGTAAAGTCCTCTCTCGACGAACTAAAATAACACTCTACAAGTCACTCATCGCACCCGTCCTGCTATATGGTGCAGAAGCGTGGACACTAACAACATCTGATGAGGCGGCTCTGGGAGTATTCGAGAGAAAGGTTCTTCGAAAGATTTGTGGACCTCTACGCGTTGGCGACGGAGAGTACCGAAGAAGATTTAATGATGAGCTGTATGAACTTTACGCAGACGCCGACATAGTTCAGCGAATTAAAACACAGCGGCTTCGCTGGCTAGGCCACGTAGTGCGAATGAGCGAAGATGCTCCAGCCCAGAAGGTATTCTTATCGGCACTCGCCGGTGGAGGCAGAGGAAGAGGGAGACCACCACTCCGATGGAAGGACCAAGTGGAGACCGATTTGCGATCCCGCGGTGTTTCCAATTGGCGCCAGTTGACGCAACGAAGAAACGTCTGGCGAGCTATGTTGGACGGTCAAAATCGCCCGGGCGGTTAGATGACCATTTAAAAAAGAAGAAGAAGAAGGATGCTGTAGCAGGTAAAGTTAATATGCGTGTGCAGGCTCGTTAGCTAAGTGATTGGTTGAGGCAGATAGAAATCGGTGATTTTTTCCTTTTGGTTAATTTTGTGTGCTCCTTTGTTCACTGTTACTTGTTTTGTTGTGTACCTGCGGTATTGCTTCTTTTTTCGTAAATCAGCTTTAAAGGTTCAACTATCTCGTAAGAGGTAGTGTTTGTTTGTTCGTTTATTATTCTCTCGTCAAATGTTTTCAGTTTACGTATTTTCATGTTTTCAAGTACATTGAGGCGGCGACCTTTTCCTTATATTTGAAGTATTCAGGCCTTTCTTTTTAGGTTTGCTGGAGTGCATTTGTTCTATCTGTTTGTTTGTTTCTCTGTTTCCTTTTCCTTTTGTAGTTTGTTTGCCTTTGGTATCTGCCACATTTCGATCAACTTCCGATTAATAAAAGTGAAGGCATTCAAGCTTTAATTCAGAGCGTATTAAGTTCAGTTAAGATGATTCGTTAAAGTAATTCGGCATCTAATTGGATATCGAACATGGTGGCCACATCACTTTTTTCGGTACCCTAATTTTTTATGAAAAAGATCCAAATCTTAAAAAAGGACAAATTGGTTTCATATTTCAAGCAAGCTATTATGTGAGTTTAATTCCCCGATATGGTGTTGATAATGAAGCATTTGCTAACATTAAACCAAGTACGTCCAGGAGCTTCTCGGAATATCAGACTACACCTAGAAATTGGTTTTATTTGTTGGTAATTCCACAAAATAAAAACAATGTCATGACTGTAAATGAGCTCAAGACCAAGAATAACAATTATTTTTATTCCTTCATAATTAGGTAATACAAGGTTTTATTATAATACAGAAGGAAAGTTTAAAGAGAACCGCCATAGCTTGACTAATAGATCCATTTCGGAAGCTGCTATACTTCTTTTTCAGCGAAGTTGTGGCACACCCTGCTAACCATTTGGCTATCCAAGCACTGGTTTTTTGTCAGCTAAACAACTGATTCTAAACATTTTACCAAAACATTGCGCAAGCATGGCAATCTGTACTTGCTCATGAAGGGCTCTTTTGTTTTTAATGAGTCGCTTTTTGACACTCCCACTGTGCTCTTCGGCTTTCTTTATTTTGTAACCATCGATTCAAAATTGAAAAGAGATTGATGGTTATTACTGAAATAGGCGTTCCGATAAGGTACGGTTGAGTACTGCTACAATAACAACGAGAAAAAAACCAAAAAGGCAACCGATCATTTTTGGTTCAAAGCGACGAAAGTGGCAACCATTATATCAATTGGATGATTGAATTACTTTCTATGTAAAGAACCTATTGAACAATACAATTACCATATTCTTAAAGGAAAACAATCCATTATAGCAGCTCCATTGGAAGATTTGTTCTGACAAAGAAACATACATTAATATATACTTTTCGATTTATGTGCATATGTGCCTACGCTAGTATGTTTGAATAGGTCTGCATGATTGATAGCATCAATGTTGTCAATGTGTCTGACTTTTGTATACAATTTCCATTTGATATACATAGCTACATACGTAATTACATATACAGACAAATATTTTGTTTCTTGATCTAATATGGCTTTTAAGTTTTAGCTAAATGGATTAGAGAGTACGGATGAGTTACAAGAAGACTTCTCTCTTTATGGCGCGATATACAACAGGTATATCATCATAAACCTCCTAAGAGATTTTTGCGCCAAGCTTCTCTTCCAATTTGTGCCGATTTGAATTTTCCCTACAAATTGGTGGGACCTACAGTTTTTTGCCGACTCCGAAAGGCATCTACAAAGGAGACGAATTTTTGCTGAGAAGCCTGTCATGGCAGAAATACACTCGGAGAGTTTGCCAAACCACTGCCGAGGGGCGACCCCGTTTTGAAAAACTTTTTTCAAATCACTTTTGATGTTACCTGTACCAGGGCTCGAACCATGGACCTTCGGTGTGGTAGGCCGGCAACACTACCTCTACACCACGGCGGCCGCCAAGAAGACTTAGAAGTTTAAATAAAAACAATTAAAGTTCTGCGGAAACAAATATTTTATTCCAAAATTACGACTTAACATCAAGTTTAGTTTTCTATTATCTGCTCGTCTTAACGATGAATAACCTTTTTAATAAAATTATAAAAATAAAATATATTTGCATCAAAATAATCAAAATTGCTGATATTTCCAAATTAATATATTATTTTTCATTACCCAATTACATTTTCGACTTTACGGACAGCTTTCTTCTTTCCTTTAAAATTATTATTTAATTGACAAAAAAGAAACTGAAATAATAATTCATTTTATTTACTTTAACATTTTAGGTTGATGGTGTTGTCATACGACCCGGCCATTCATCTTTTGATATCGATGATTTAATGTTGCGCAATGCGAAACGCGCTTCGTCAGAGGCTGGAGGCGGCGGCGTTGGTTCAAACAGTGGTAATGGTTTCTTTGGTTATGCTAGCAATACTGGTGGCGGTTTTGGAAGCAACGGTGGTGCCGGCGGTGCTTCATCAGGTGGTGCATACTACAGCGCACTTACAGCAAACTATCCGAGTACGAGTAGCGGAGCTAACTTGGGGCTAAGCGCCAATGGCGCACAGTATGATGTACTGTTTGGTGTTGTGACTGGCGAATCAATTTGGCATTTCAGCGCACACGACATACAGAATGGTTTCGAAGGCGAAAGGCGTGATAAAATAATTCGTACTTATGTGCGGAATGCCTACAATTATCATCTCAATGAGATATTTTATACGGTAAGTATTTGCTAGAATTAGGGTTCAAATTAAAGATTTTGGTACGTTTTCGCTTAAGTTTTTGGTCAAAGAACTAAGTTTTAATAAAAATAATGAAAAATAAAATTAAATTAAATTAAATAAAAGAATTAAAATTAAGTAAAACAATAAAATAAAATAAAATGAAATAAAATAAAATAAAATAAAACAAAACAAAATAAAATAAAATAAAAAAAACATAAAACTAAATAAAGTAAAATAAAATAAAAAAATTTAATTAAATAAAATAAAATAAAAATCAAATAAAATAACACAAAATATATCAAATTAAAATAAAATAAAATGAAATAAAACAAAGTAAAATTAAATAAAATTAAAAAAATAAAATCTAATAAAATAAAAAAATAAAATAAAAATAATTAAATTAAATTAACTTAATTATAATAAAATTAAATTAAACTAAATTAACTTAAAATAAAATTTAATAAAATAAAATAGAATAAAATTAAAAAAAAAATAAAATAAATTTAATTAAATTAACGTAATTATAGTAAACTAAAACTAAATTAAACTAAATTGAATTAAATTTAAAAAAATAAAATAAAATAAAATTAAATTAAATTAAATTAAATTAAATTAAATTAAATTAAATTAAATTAAATTAAATTAAATTTTTTTTTTTTTTTTTTGTGTTCGTGGGAGGAGGAAATGCTTTATGCACTAACCGGGTTTGAGCCCTCGTTACTAGATTCTCTAGCAGCGGAACTCTCCGAGTGTGGGACTCCTTCTTATCTTGAAGTATACCGCACTAAAACCTAACCTCCCACGGCCCGCGCATTCTTCCTTACCTGGGACCGCGCTTAGCATTACTTCAGGTAAGGAAGCGCGTTACGTGAGCTCTATGGCTACTCTCACGCTAACTGGCTAGACAACCGTCTTCCCGTTTCGCAAGGAGGACATTCCTCGCGTATCGTCTGACTATGTCCCATCTAACGTTTTCGCAGGTCATCTTGCGAATGACACTGCCCGGGGAAAGTTCGCCAATTGTCTCTTCCACCCGCCTTCTTTCTTCTGCAAATTGCTCGCATTCGAAGAAGGTGTGGCGTACGTCGTCTATGGCTCCGCAGTAGGTGCAGTTCGGGGTTTGAACTTTGCCCATTCTATGGAGATATTCACGGAAATAACCGTGTCCGGTTAAGAACTGGGTCAGGTAGAAGTCGACTTCTCCATGAGGTCGGTTCAGCCATGGTTCTAGTTCGGCGATTAATACCCTGGTCCACCTTCCAGCAGCACTGCTGCTCCATTGTAGTTGCCACCGCCGGATCTAATCACCACGCACCTGCGTTGCAGCAACGTCTCTACGTACCTCTGCACGAGTGTCGTAAGTCATTTTTCTTTCCTCAGCGAGGAGATATATCGGTATAGTCCCCGCGATGACCAGAACAGCATCTGCGGAGACCGTGCGGTATGCTGAGGCGATTCTCAGGGCCCCTCTACGTTGGACTGCGGTAATAGCGGCCCGATACTTCCCAAATTTCATTGCGTCCGCCCAGACTTCTGCACCGTACAACAGTATAGAATCTGAGGCGGACGCCAGCAGCTTTCTTATGCATGGCTTTGGTCCACCTGTATTTGCCATTAGCCGACTCAGACTTGCGATGGTCTTCACAGCCTTCTCGCAGGAGCTTCTTA